>CAXAMN010026151.1:659553-670439 GCA_963970005.1 Durusdinium trenchii
TGTGGTCACACTCATACAGTTATATACATAACTCTTGCTGGAGCAGCAATATACATCCAAGCCTTGACTGTCCCTCAACTGTCGCTCTGTTCCCGCCCTCCCTCCCTTGTCCTCCAGCTCATCCTTGGGGGTCCCAGCCCACCAAAGTAGCCAATCATGTTTCCAGTTCTTCTGCTTGCATTTGCAGTAGCAAAGAAAATCGGTTTGGTCCTTTCCCCCACAAATGGTACTATGACAATGTAATCTTGATCCTGCTCCAGTTGTCTCTCACCATTGACCCTTGGCAGTGCAGTGGTGCACAATAGAAGTGGTGCTGCTGACTGTTCTTGTTTTATATTTCAGAACGCAACATATGCTTCCTATAAATATACACACGCATCAGTTCACTTGATTTGAGAGACATCGCTACAAGTTTTGGCCACAGAAGTGTATTGTATAATGAGTCGATCCAAATGCCGGGTACGTCCAGGTTTCTGAGAAAATGTACTACCACATCGCCCTTCCAGGGTGCCCAGCTTCAGCCTCCGCCATCGCTCCCAGCCTGGGAGAACGAGAACAATAGCAAATCCTGTCATTCCTTCAATCCAAAGATTCATACCACTCCGCGGATAACAAATAAGGGAGCAATGTGCACATGTCTAGCGAATAGAAACCATTCAAAATGTTAAGGAAATTCTGGAACCCCCACGTGAATGAAACAACTGCCAGGATCAAGGCCACGAGTGTGGTTGAAACACGATTGAACCCCCAATACGTGCTGAACCTCCATTCTTTTTCTGTGCCATGCACTCTCTTTCTCAGATCCGTTTTCTAGTTTGGGCAATACAATTCAGTTCATGTTGTTATGTGATAGGAAAATTCTGTTTGAATTGTAGCTGGGATGAAACAACTTGTTCTTTCATTGTTTGGATGATGCAAATTTCTGCAATTTGGACAAGGCAATCCTGCTCAATGTTCATCGCAAACGGGCTTTCCAGCTCAAGGCAGCTGCAGAAATTGCCAGAGTTATCGTTGGTCTTCCAATCGGTGGAAATCTCCAGAGTTGAAATAAACAAAAAAACACAAAAAAAAAATCATGTATATATATATAATTAATTATAATTAGTTTTTTAATGTATTTTTCCTTTCCTACCCGTGGCCGTGTGATCCTCATAATTGGCAGTGTTGGACGTGCATGATGTCTGCCAAAGTCTGGTAAATTTAGTGAATATATAGTTATATAATATATAGATGAACACTAAACTCAACTAAGGAGGACTGCAAACTGCTCAACTGACCATTTCTTAAGCTTTCAAGAAAATAACATCAACTGTATCAAACATGTCCCGGTCTCAAATGTCTTGAAAGGGATGCCTCAATGGGATGCTTGCCTCAATGGGCTGCTTCCTTTCGACATTTATTCTGAGCAAGTTGTTCGAGTTTAAGAAGTCACACAAAACAAGTTGTAAGATGTTGTAAGTTGTAACAATTAATACAATGCCATTGTTTTGGACAATGCAGCTCGGGTAAATTTAAGCTTGGGCGAAGCAATGCTATTCATTGTCAACACGGATTGAAATTATGTCCAGTCCATTATTTTCGACGGCACATTTCTGTTCATTCTTCAGCTTCGGTAAGGCTATTTGGCTATTCTGTTCCTTTTTGAGCTTGGACACCGCAATTGGCGATTCCCTTCATTTGTTGGCTTGGGCAAAGGGCTTGTGTTCATTCTGAGCTTTGTGGACAAAGCAATTGTGTTCGACAAAAGAAATTAATCGACATCATTTCCCATAAGGACACTACTAGGGGCTCCTGGCATCGCTACTAGGAGCAAGAAGCTGCTAGGGGCTCTTGGCCTTACTGCTAGGAACAAGAAGCTACTAGGAGCAAAGCTTCATTTAATGACACTTGATGACATTTGTGTTCTTTGGGGACCGCAGGACGGGCGAGGCAAAAGAGATCCTGTAACAAGCGTTGCTTTTAGAGCTGAAAAAAGCAGTATCCTCTTGAAATAGGTTGGAGGCCATGGCTCTTAGGTTGGAGGCCATCGCTATTAGGTTCCAACCCGGAAGGAGTCCTAAAATGCCAAGTTGCTCCTCTCCCTGAGAGCCAGAAGGCGGTTTGCGCAACTGAGAGCCAAGAAGGCCGCCGAAGGCCGCTGAAGGTCCAGTCAGCAGGAGGCCGAAGATGCATCGATGTTACTAGCAGCGTCTTGCTCCTAGTAGTAAGGCCAGGAGCCTCTAGTAGCGACCTTGCTCCTAGTAGCGCTTTCCAATCTTTTTCTTTCGCCTGTAACCTTGGACTCCTGAGATCTTCAAACCGTGACCCAGGCTTTCACCACCCTCTTGCACTCAACAGGGCGTCACATCTCTCATTTTGAGGTTGATCAATCTGAATGAATTCTGACCAATTGGACAACATCTAAGCTTCTTCTTCAACAGGTCTGTTCTACGGACTCCCCCGAAGCCAGCTATTCGACTTGACAATACAAGCCAGCTCCTGTTCCACATGTTAATCATGAGCTAAGGGTTTCAGCAGCAGCGCATGGGATAAACAGTTGAGCTAAGATCTATATAATCTATATAATGACTCTTATTCGTGCCAAATCCTGTGGCCTCCATTGCTGCTCCAAAGTCACTTCTTCGTGCCCAGTACTGCGCCTGATATGCCATTAGACAAAAAAAAATATTGGGATGGTGAAGGTGAACATACATGAACATACATCCTGTGTATTCCTGTGATTTTTGTTGGAAACACGAGACAAAACCCGGCGCAAACAAAATAGCAAAGAACCTGAATCCCTGGAAACAACCTTGCAGTAATCATTGAAAATACATGTACAGTAACGAAGGAACTGAAGCTGTTCTCACGGGTGTTTGCAGGTTTGTGTCCGCCTTTTCAGTTCTTTAGAGTCAGTTTTTGTCCATGTGTTTTGTAGGTATTGACAGCTGCAAGGCTGTGAAATCCAAGGCCGCTGAACACTGCAGGTTCTAGAACATGGCTTAAACCACACTTGAACACTTGGTGGTTCATGGCAGCATTGGTCTGTAAGCTAGCAAACGTGCCGGGAATGCATCTCATTTCTCAAAAGCAGCCTCGGTGTTGCAAGGGCCTTCATTTTGCCCGGACATGGATGGGTAGGAATCAAAAGCCCTTGGACCCATGCCGCCGGAAAGAGATGTTGTAAGGCCGACAGGACACAAATTCCATTTGAAATTCAATGGTTGGGTTGAGTTCTGAGTGCCCGAGAGTGCACAGCCCTTAAGGTGCACGAGTCATGCCATCAAAGCTGGTCTGGAAGTGGCTACGCTCAGTGGTTTGGGTGGTACTGAGAATCCATCTCACTTTTCGAGCATGTTCCTGTACAGCCGCAGCAAGGTCCAAACCATTCCATTTCGTAGGTTCCGAATCGCGGTGCCTCCAGGCCGACGGCACTTCCAAAAGCATTGAAGTTTGGCACGGCACAACACCCCAAGCACCAAAAGGATCCAGAAGGCACTCGCTGTACTTGCTCTGGCAATCCACGGAAAGTATCTTTAGCCTTGATCCCATTCACCAGCAGCGAAGTGACATAGTTCAAGTTTCATGTTAACGAGTGCTAGAACAAAAACGTCTTGAGATAACTCACACTCGTCCCCAATATGTGCCTTGTTCAAAAGAGCCAATCCTGTGTCCGAAAACTCCTGATGTGTTCTCGGGCTCACCAGCAAGTCAACCAGGGTCTAGAAAGGAAAGGTGATTTCTGGCAAAGGGCTGTATCAACTCACACAATAATATCAACGACTCAACGACAGGTTTTCATGGTGCTGTCTGTACAACTTGTTCATGAGTGTCGCAGGAAACATGGAAACAAATTTATGTCCATGCTGGATAAAGAATGTTTCCTAGATTCTCCTATATAGTATGTTTCCGCATTTGTTTCAAGTAAGTAAGGCGAATGAACCACTGCTTTTTCCTCCTCCAGCACCTGTACCGCTCTTGGAGATAGTCTGCCCGCGCCTTGACCACATGCTCAGCTTGAGAACCGAAACAAGACCAGTTCCTTTTTCATTTTTTTCTGGCTTGCCAAGGCAATGGGTATTGAACCTCTTGACAATCCTCGAGAAAACTGTAGCATCTGCACTCAACTCGCCATGGAAACCCCGGAACGAGATGGAACCCACGAAGCAGAATGCACACACGCACTCGAAGACAAACGGCCAATCAGTTTTGGACACTCTTGTGGGACACTCTCCAGATTGTTGTCTTGTACGATTTGTCATTCCGGGAAAAAAAAACACCCCAGTCAGCTTAGGCCTGGCCTCGACCTGCCGTGAAGCATGGCCTGAGAGCGCTGTGTTTCAAATGGTTAGGGTAGACATTGTTTTGAATTTGCGAGTGTCCTTTCGTCTTGTGTGTGTGTTTGCGTCACGCGGACCTTCGGTCCACTTGATGTTGTGAGACCATTTCGAGAAGAAATTCTAGCTGCTGGACACCCCAAATATATATAATGCAAGCCAAAAAACCAGTGAGAGAATCTGCGTGGTGTGTACATGGTCAAGGTAAAGCAACCTTTTTCCCAAACCTGCACCGTTTTTTTGCACATGTCACATGCCACAAAAGCAAAGTTCTATGTACGGGATTTGGTTTCTGCCCCTGGGGAATCAGCCAGACACGGAAGATTTGCGTCTGCCTCGCACAACCTCAGGCCCAGCTGGATACCTCAAGAAACCTGTAGTGTGATATGCTGGAGCAAAATGATTCAATAAATTATATACATCAAATCTCTCCTTGGACCAGTGCCTACAGGTGCCAATCTGGTGGTTGGGCGTACTGTTTACACCCAGAGCAGAAATGAACACCCTGGGGTGTTTCTGCTTTGAAAAGAAAACTGCCGGGTGTTTCTCGCTGGGGACCCTTTCGGGAATGGCGGTCAGAAACGGCGCAACAGACATTCACCCGCTTGACTGGGGATGCTCCAAGGATGGAAACGATAAGGGTGTTGCAGAGCGGCGCAGAGTTACTCACTGCAGCTGACATAAGCCGCGCAGTGGACTCAAAGCATAGGAACAGGAGTTCCCAAGCGTGTTGTAGTGAATTCACATGCAGCTACCATGCCAACAGGAAGGAAAAGTAACTATGAACATTTGTTACACGTTGTGGTTTACTGCAGCCATGGAAAGGAAAACCTTTATATACCTGTCACTTTTGTATAAACGCATACCAGAACACGCAACATTTTTTCACAGACGGTGTTCAGGAAGATGTTCACAGAACAATATGCCAAACAAGTTGGAGCCAAAGTGGTGCACAGCGTATGCCCACAACACGTGAGAAACCTGTTTTCAACCCAATAAACAACCCATTAAAGGAGTAGTGCCTACACACACAGACACAGACACACACACACACACCCGTGCGCGCGCGCGCAGTTGACTTTTGACTTCCGACTTTCCATCCACTGCAGTGCTCGGTTGAGCGCGTAGCGACGGGACCATGCGACCATGTACGTCTTGCCACTGCAAGCCTGACAGAGCCGGCGCATCTTACCCATGAAGTCCTCGTCAGAGAACGCGCTGAGGTTCATCGAATTTATTTTTGTCCTTTCAAAACCATCGACCATATGTACGAAGTAGTGGCTCTTGGGCATAACTTTGTACAACAATCGTCTTCGCGAAAGAGACTGTGCAGCGAGCCACTGGTAGCAAGCTGAGTGAAGGCGGCGCATCCAGACGATTTCACGAACTTCTTCATCCCGCACGCACACAGTTTGGCTGACGCTCCACGCGCTCAAAGCTGTGTCAAGTGCCCACAAACAAGTAGCTCGAAATTGAGCTTGCAATTGCTGGCCTGCGTCCAGGGCGGTTGATTTGACCAATCTCGCCATGATGAAAGTCCAAAATGCCAGAAGCGTTCCAACGTTTCCAGCTTTCACGCGCGTGTCTAAAACTGGCATTGGCCAGCGCCTGTACTTCGGCCGGCCCATTCTGGCCATGGTTAATGCGCCAACATAAAGTTCCACGCCCTGCTCCTTTGCCCAGCGGGATGCGTGGTGAGAGAACTTGTGTAGCACACCGTCCCAAGGCTGACCGGCCATGCCATAAAATTTTTCAAAGAGTTGTCCTCAAGTGAGTCTATGATTGCAGCAGGGATCAAATTGCGCAGTGTGCCCAGACGCACTAGGTGCATCAGATCTTATAATCTCTTGCTCTTGTCGAACCCAGGTCAACCATTGTCATGGCATGACGCCATAGGGCTCTCAGAGTGAGATCACCCCAAGACAGCTCCGGTGACCGTGGGTCTAGAGCAGCAAGGCAGAAGTCACAGCACTGGTTGCATAGGTAATATCGAGTGAGCAGGTGGCTGTGTACGTGCGCCTCCATATCGCATTTCCAGAACAGGAAAGCCTCAGACGAATGCGCGCAGTGCACACCACACACCATTTTCCACTGTGTTTGATGTTGCGACCACAGGAGTCTTGTTACACACATGCGTGTTTTACTGACAGAATGCATGACATGCCTATGCGTGCGTGATTATTCATCTTTCTATTTAATGCATGACGTGACATCCATGGGCTGTTATTGGTAGTTCAAAAAGCATGGGGCATGGGGCTGTCGCCCCGAACAATGATGCATTATGCAATATTATGCATGCGATATATATATATATAAATATATAAATATAAATATGTAAATGTATAGATATATATAATAGTTGTCAAAATGTGTACTACGAGTTCGACCCGCTGAACAGAAGCTTTTTCAGTAACAGTTTCTTTCGAACAGCTTTTTACACAGGCAGCAAAATGTTGTTTTTTCAGAAGGGGCGCTGCTTTCCATGGCATCTTTTGGCCGGCCCGCTTTTCCCGCGAAGACTCCAAGGGATGAAAATGGCCCGTGCGGTCCAAAACATCGTACTCTCCCGCCTGTAACGGTTTCAAATCCCAGGCTAATACGCGGCAGATTTCTGCTCTGGTTTTCCTTGTTGCACGTGTTGTCCAAAGAATGGCAATAGCCTGTCTAGTCTTCCAGCTGTCTGCTCGGACGCATCCTGTGCTCCAACTCCAAACTGTCGCAGTGCTCCCTTGGAACTTTTGGTGCTTTGCGTATCAAAATATGTCAAGACTGGACCGTTGCGCAGCAAGGCATTACAAAGACAAATGCGCGTGTTCTCGGCAAACCAAGGTGCCAGAAAAATGGGGCGCGGCGTCTTCATGAATAATGATGGGGATGGTAGTAGACGACAGCTGCTCATCATCACAGCCAGATATGCACGCCACAATGTTTTGAAATCACTCCATGACCCCAAGCACTCTGACATTACCTGGGCATGGCAATGGGCGCTTTCCAGATTGAACAAGAGCCGAATAATTGAACAAACATTTGCATCAATTCCAGAAAGTTGCTTTTGGGCCAGCGTCATGCATAGCTTGCGCTGCAAAGGTCAGGGGGCATAATGACAGATATTTCAGCAGTCCCACGGCAATCCACATTAGAGCTTTGGCCAGCGTGAGTTTTGATATGAACTGCAACTTTGTAGGTGGCCAGCGGCAATTTCAGCCATCGAGACAAATCCCGCGCGGTGGAAAAAGCAATCTGCCTTGCGCTCACCTACGGGGCAAGGGATTGATTCAAAAAGCATAACATCCATTAAGGCCTGGACCTTTGGGTGAGGAGTCAGGGCTAGAGTTGGGAAACAATCACAATGTTTGTCACCTCCTACTTTCTGACAGCCATCCTCTACGAAATCATGAGCGCAACTAGCGGCTGCCTTCACTGAAAGTTTTCCTTCAGCAACACGTTCCGCCACTCCGCAAATCCCAGAGCCGTCGATTTGTTCAACTGTCCTAGGGTGGCAAACTATCAGAATCCGAATAACTCTGATTTGTAAATTTGACGCACTGTTGGGCCGTTATATAGAACAAGGTCAATCCCAAAAACCAAATCCTTTGAACAACTGTCGAGTCGAGGTTCATCTTTTTCCGGTACTTGCGATCAGGCTGCAAGTTGACATCAGACCTGCGGGGCCAACAATGAAAAATAACAGTTTGTGGCACAGAGAGTGACAGTAGAGATTCTTGAAGATGACTTTCTCTAATGAATGCTAAGCCTTTGCAACAATGCGCATTCTTTTTTCTGTTGACGTCCATTGCAGCCTTTTGGCGGTAAACATATCGATCCATATGGCAGGCGCTTGTTGTCGCCACTCTGACCAACGACACAAAAGGGTTTTGCAACCCAGGCTCAACCCCCAAGATTGACTTAGGCTGCGAGCCATCCCCAGCAAACACTTAAGCGATGGATTTGCGAGAGGGCCCACAAATCCAAAATGCCTTTGATCGCCCATGGCTTTTGAAACAACACTGGTAAGCACTATTTAGTACGTTTCCTTGACCTGCTATTCGAAAAGGAACCCCAGGCAACACCAGCGATCCTAGGCAGCGACCTTGGCTTTAGCTTTTCCTTTAGCCTTGGCCGGTTTCTTATTTGCGCTGCGGGAAATTGCATTAGCTCCAGCTTGGGGTTTCTCAAACTGCGTTGACAAACTGATAAACTCCTTGACGCTGGGAATATAGTCAGCCTCCTGCGGGTTTTGTGCAAGAAGAAAAACGCTCTGGCGAGGAAAAGAATTGAACACAGTATTTTTTCAAAAAACAAATGGTTGTACACAAGCATCGGTTTGTCACGGGGCAAGTAACCAGTCCTCACTTTTCTGCTGCGCAATCAGGCCAGCGACGGTCAAGTAGAGCTGCCTCAGGCACAATGCGCAGGCAATAACAAGATGCAATCGGAAGAAAGTCAGAAAAAACAATTCATGCCTTTGCAAAGGTGTAAGTCCGTGTGAACGCAATAAATTGTAAACCTTAACAAAACGCAGCCCAAATGCTCAAACTGGGACGCAAACTTAGCCATCTCGCTGCTCAATGCTTCAGCGTACGGCACAGTCTGCAGCGTCAGCCCCAAATTACTGGCCTCTGCTTTCTTCTTGAGTAATTTGGCGCAAATGTCTTTCGCTTTATCAACTGGGGTGAGTGGGGTCTGTTCCTCTGCCTTTCTGGTAGTTTTCCTTCTTTTGGTAGCCTTTTCTTCCACCTCTCCTACATTGCCCCGTTTCTCATCTACCTCTTGAGCCGACCGGGGAGAGGCAGAACCTGCCAAAAAATCCGAGTGCCCAATGTGATCCGGAATCCTTAAAGAACAGGGTCTCGTGAGAAAAATCAAACTCGAGAAAAGTAAACTAAGTAAACATTCCTTGCCGCTCGACATGTTTCAATCAACAGCTAGCCTGCAGCTGAAATGCATCAGGTCTGCAAGAGCCTCTGCATTCGTTTCATCCATCGCGAACTCGCGAACCTTTGCGCGTTCATCAAGGTACCTCAAATAGCAGGTTTTTGCTGAACCCGTTCTATTGGCGTTAACATGTATGATTGAAATCTTTTTAAACAATCGAGGCACTTGATCGTGAATAGTTCTCATCCTCATTTTCCTTCTGGGCAACCAAGTAAACAATGCTATCCGAGCAATTCTCATCTGGCTCAATCAAGTTGTTCTCTTCTTGTGTTTCATGACTTTCTCCGCGTCGTCGCCATAGGCATCAATCATTTGTTTTTTGGTGTACCGAAGAGCCTTCTTCCGGGAAAACTGCACATTCCCCTTCTCCTCCTGCAGCTGGAAGTAAGCTTGCACACGCTCAAGGCCGCCACTGTTTTCCATGAGGGCATTGATCAGTTCACTCTGCTTCGCCTCGTTGAAGACCCATGTCACGTAGGTACCTGTTGATCAGATTTGCTGCTGCCCGGCGATTGTAGCTGCCCCTTTCACGAGCTGGGGCGTTGGGGGGTAGAGGCATCTGGCCTGGCGGTAGACTGGTGCGGTCGGGTTCACTGCGTGTGTCATGGAAGCTGGTGATTGACCCATCTCGGTGCGCCGGGTGGAACCATCTGGACTGGTGGTGCGCCGGGTGGAACCATCTGGGCTGGTTTTGCGGGTGAAAATGCGAAGATGTAGATGAGATGATGAGATGAGATGATGAGACGTAGTTCTACAGATGCTTTTCACGAAAAAAACCCTTCGCAGACGCTCCCGGTAAAAAAGGGGAAGAGAAAACGAGGATGCTCCCAGCTACGATATAACCGTCCAAGGACGCATCCAGACAGGAGGAGAAGGTTTCCCAGCTACGACAGCTATGACACAAGCATCCACAAACCCGAGTAGAAAGGCAAAAAAGTGACAAGAGAGAAGGAAAAACAAGCGTTCCCAGCTACGACAAAAGCGTCTAGGGACACACCCAAACTGGGGCGCCTGGATATTGCATCCAGTGATGTGTTAAGTCGAGTGAGTTGGGGCAGAGTGTGGGTCTCTGTGTGTGTGTGTGTATCTATGTCTGTGTGTGTATGAGTCTCTGTCTGTGTGTGTGTCCGAGTAAGTTGAGGCAGCGCGTGGGTCTCTGTGTGTGCGTCAACCTCTCAAGAGAGCCGGGTGGTCGGGAGACATGACTCAGCTGCAGGGGCGCCAGAGCAGCCGCGAGAGATGACTCATCCGCGCACTAAAGTTGTACTACAAAGTCGCCAGTTCTCAGCCTCCAGCTCCACAGATTGCTCCGTGTACTAAAGTTGTACTACAAAGTCGCCAGTTCTCATCTTCCAGCTCTCCAGATACTCCGCGTACTAAAGTTGTACTACAAAGTCGCCAGTTCTCATCTTCCAGCTCCCCCGCCAGTTCTCAGCTTCCAGCTCTCCAGATACTCCACGTACTAAAGTTGTACTACAAAGTCGCCACTTCTCAGCTTCCAGCTCCACAGATTGCTACGCGCACTACAGTTGTACTACAAAGTCGCCAGTTCTCAGCTTCCAGCTCCACAGATTGCTCCGCGTGCTACAGTTGTACTACAAAGTCGCCAGTTCTCATCTTCCAGCTCCCCAGATA
>CAXAMN010026151.1:670449-695568 GCA_963970005.1 Durusdinium trenchii
AGTTGTACTACAAAGTCGCCAGTTCTCATCTTCCAGCTCCCCAGATACTCCGCGTACTAAAGTTGTACTACAAAGTCGCCAGTTCTCATCTTCCAGCTCCCCAGTCACTCCGCGTACTAAAGTAGTACTAGAAAGTCGCCAGTGCCTGCATTTCGCGCACTCGACACGCGCAATCTCCGCAGAGGGTTGCGCGCACACCGGACAAAACGCACTCTCGCCTGCATTTCGCGCACTCGACACGCACGATCTCCGCAGAGGGTTGCGCACGGACCGCACCAATCGCACTCTCGCCTGCATTGCGCGCGCTCGACACGCACGATCTCCGCAGAGGGTTGCGCACGGACCGCACCAATCGCACTCTCGCCTGCATTTCGCGCGCTCGACACGCACGATCTCCGCAGAGGGTTGCGCGCGGACCGCACCAATCGCACTCTCGCCTGCATTTCGCGCACTCGACACGCACGATCTCCGCAGAGGGTTGCATTTTCGGTTGACGCTGTTCGTCCCACCCTCCGCCTTTAAGAGAGAATTTAAGGTGGGGAAATGTTTTTCATTAGGACATCTCCCGTGCAAGTTTTTTAGGACATCTCCCGTGCAAGTTTTCCATACTCATACTTGCACACTTGTGCATACTTGCACTGGGATTGCACTGGGATACTTGCATACTTGCACTTGGATACTTGCACTTGCATACTTACCCTTGGATGCTTTTGTTCAAGCGCAAGTGTGGAAGTGTCAGTGTGTAAGTCTAAGTGTAAGTGTCGAAGTGTCAGTGTTCAAGGGATTTTCCGGAAGAACCCTTCGCAGTGCTTTCGGGAAAAAGGAAGAAAAGAAGGGAAGAAGGAAAGATGGGGAGAGGTGGTCCCAGCTACACGCACCGTGGAGAGGGGGGCCCTGGATGCTGCATCCAGGGAAACCTCAAAGAGGTGAAAGGAAGAAGGGAGAGGGAGAGGAGAAGAGAAGGGTGGAATAAGGCTCCTACAGACCCCATTGGGTCTTGAAAGATCTGAGACCGCTGCGGTCTACTCTTGGCATACCGCCTACTCAAGTCCACTACGGACACCGTGGCGGTAAGTAGTTCAACAAGTCTTGACAAACGTTTGCACTAAGACTCCTTCTGTCCGCTCCGGACACATCGTTCCCGGGCAGGGGGGAATTGGACAAACCCTTGCTCAGCAAGGCCACGGGGGCACTCTTCGGGCTCACCTCGGGCTCCCACGAGGAGAGACACACTCGATATAATGCGTCAGTCTGACACGACTTGCGGTTTGCCACACGCCAACCTAAGTGAAACCCTAAGGCACCAGGGTAAAGTAAGTCGGAGTAGGTGCTAGGCCATTACGTCAAGGTGGGAGGCCATCGCATCTAGGTGGGAGGTCATCGCAATAGGACACATGACAGCACATATGCAAAGCACACATACGAGAGCACACCAGTGAGCACATGGTAGCCAACATTGAGATCACACGTAAACCTGCACACATATGACATCACACACATGAGGGATCACAAAATGGTAGCAAACATGCACATCTCCTATGTGTGTGTGCTCTTGAACTTGTACCTTCACGCATGCGGGTGATCTGAGGACACCAGAGTGCAAGGTGCAAAGTACTGCCTGCCACGACATCTGCACATCCAAACAATTAAAGTCAACTTGAGACCACCTAAGCACGAGGGCTCCCCTGCACAAAAAAAGTGAGCACCAAAATGTGCGCGGCACCACAACAAGAGTGCAGTCGCGAAGCAAGCAGCCAAAGTACTGCACCTGCCACCAAAAATTACCATGTAACGGCCATGAGGACTGCCACGAAAGGCGAGCCAGGGACCAGCAACGCCTTGCCATAACCACAAGCACCTCTTAGTTGTGAGCAATCTGTTTGGGGAGAAAACACCACACCAAGCATGCCTACTAAGCTTCCCTTCATGCAAGTTGTTTCTGGACCAAAATTCACCTACTACAGTAGTAGCACAAAGGCTGACCTCTTAAGCTCAGTCGGTTGAGACTATTTGGTCCTTCTATATAGTCCATTGACCCTGCGTGCCATGCCAATGTAGCACTCATCTGAGGAAGCTGACGCAAAGCTGAGGCTGAGATCAAAGCCTTGATTCGTGGTCGCATTTACACACACTCAAAAGGTGTGCCTTTTTCCAAGGCGTGCCTTTTGGAAAAAGTCTTAAGTGGTGAGGTGATGGAAAAGCCATAGTATAGGGAGGTCCGATGACAACTGAGAACCCGAAACCAAGGTGTCCAAGGTTGGGAGTATCTGAAGTGTTTTGTGTCTGAAACAAGACGAAGGGTCCCTCGTGTGCAAATAACTTGAGAATCGGGAACGAACGCGAGAGAAAACCTTTGCTCATGCCACCTCCAGCCAATGACCACCAATGCAGGCGATGGTGTACAATCTGATGCTTTCAGCACTATAAGACTTGCTTGGAAATGCTCGAACACCAATCTGGAACAGCCTTTGCTTCTTCAAGCTAGTTCCAATCACTCAAATGTTTCAATTGATGCTTGCGATGTTTTGTAGTTGTACATAGGGTCGACCGTTTGCTGCTATCCATTCTAACCCTCCATCTGTAAACGAGAACTTCAGCAAACCTCCTTCGGAGCTCGCTTTCGTGACCAAAGGTAACTGCTCGTGACTCCCAGGTTTTGCCTTTGGAGATAGACTTACGATAGTTACTTCGTGGCAAAAAGGCGTGAAACAAATAAGTCCTTCAAACACAGCCAGAGGAATACTCTGGGTTTGATTCAAGCATTGCTGAGTGATCGGCCAAGATGGCCGCGCGCAGTTGCCGTGCGCTTGGCCGATGTTTGTCATTTGGCATCCCACCGTGCAAAATGTTTAGTTTTGGTAGTCAAGCGGCAAAACAAATAGCAAGTCTCTTCCCCAACTTGTTTCACTGTACCTCCACTTGCTCTCCTACCTTGTATACAAAAGGACAACAGCAAGTGATCCTTGTTCAACACAAAGGGTGCCATGATTGCTTCTTTCAAGTCAATCAGCGCTGTCATCTAGATTCTAGATCAACAATCAAGCGGCGCAAGCTTTATGTGAGCATCAACAAACATTCAAGACATTTTGCTGTCTTGCCTTGTCTCAGTCTTGAGCCGTGAGCCCTTGCGTGTATTGGCCTAGCGTATTGTTTACCCTGAACAAGACCACATCCAAACTTTCACAACACCTAAACCATCTGAACACTACCCAGCATGTCGTCAGGCAATCCGTTTGTATTATTGTATGACAAAGCATGACAAAGCTTTGAATACAAACAATTCAACATCGAGTAACATCCTGGTAGTCTGTTTGGCAAGATCTGATTTTACTCCATAAAGAGAAATGATAAGCTGATTCTCGCAAGAGATTGATTGGAGAGCTCATTCTTGACATCCAACATCTTCCAACCCTAGTACTGCAGCTTTTTGTCAAAGCGCTGAGGTTGCTTTGAAGGGCCTAGCCTGTCGGATGGCTGTTTTGGCTGAGAGTAAGACCATGGTCTCAACCTGACTTTGGGGGAGTCCAAACCCTCTTAGTGGCCCATACATAACCCCAAGTTCGACTTGGGAAGATACCCAAAACACAAGAACTATAACTATTCGGAGTTTCCGAGATAACGCAGTAAGGAACGACGCGTTACCGCAAAAAACAAAAAAAGGTACTTCGTTGCTTCTGCTTAAGAGGTTCAGCGAAAAAATATGGTCAGCGTTAAATATCTGTCAGCGCAGGGTGAGAACATGCAAATCGAACGCTTGAAGTGAAAAGCTGATCTGTTGTGTCTGAGCTGTCAATGATGTCAAAACTGAATGTCAGGGTCACAGACTCGCCGGAACGTCTACACTACCCAGCACTACCCAAAGTCGACAGCACAAAACGTGAGCAAGTGCAAATGTTGAGGGGGTAGTCTCCCTTAAACAGCTTTATTTTGAAGTACACCCAAGCAACAGATTCACTCATGAAGCCTAGACCTAGAACAAACCAGCACTTTTCAGGTCTGTCGTGGTCCTCTTGTAACAGGACCAAAGCCATCTTCAGAGTTTAACGTTCAGGCTAAAGGATTGCTTGAATTGCTCTTTTCTTTTGCGGCTCATGCCTCCAGGCGCCATTCCAAGCTGCCTTCAAACTGCCAGCATTTATCAAAGCGCTTGGCCCATTGCCTTGTCATTTCAGCATGAAGGTTTTGGACACCAAACATAAATTGATTCTAGGGGTAGATACTATTGAAGAATGTAAAAGCGTAGACATTATGTCAGGAGATACGTTAATTAAAGACCTAAAAAGAATAAATTGCTTTAGGGGGTGATAGTAATCAAGAGTTCTTATGAACTGTACTGGGCTACCCTCTTTGTCAATTTGTGGAATATATTTTTGTACTATGTTATGTTCATAAGATTTAATAAAGGGAGTGTAAAAAAATGAAACACGGTCAAAGGTACAGTAATTGATATAGAGATCAAAAGGAATTCAAAAGAAAGCAAAATATAAAGACAGATATAGCAACATCGTAGACATATTTGTAGGGGATGACATCATTGTAGGGGGTGATAGCTTGGTAAAATACTAATGAATGAAAAGGAAGAAAAATAAACAAGAACAAGTCTATATATTTAGTAATGAAAACTATAGACATTATTGCAGGAGACGTTTAATATTACTACATCCCAACGGTGCAGAAAAGAATGAATAGATACAGTACAGTAAGTTTAATCAATGTGTTAAAAAAGTATTTAAAAAAACCGGTGCACACATTAATCAGAGGGTAACTAATTAAGATTGAACATTACTGAACCAGGTTCAACTTTACTGAGTTGTGCCTGGACTGACTTTGTGACACCTCATGCGAGCCATTCAATCAACTAAGAATGGCAATTACTTAGAGCGTGTTAACTAATGGAAGAATGGGTGACGGATGATGTCAAAATATTCTGGGAATCCCGGCTGAAGTGCTCTATTCACCTCATCAAAAAGGCTCTCGCAACAGCTCAACAAATTACAAAGAATGAGTCCTTGAAATGTCTTGACCAAGAGATTCATGGAATTGCAAACATGTTTTTCCCATGAAACTAATCAAGAGTCATTGACAGTTACATGAATCGGGAAGCTATCTCTGAAGACTTCATGAAACGCCTCATGTGTCCACACCTCACCATGTGGTCTTTGTACAAGGCTTTCTTGCAACTCCTGCGTTTGGCTGCGAACTCTTCGACATTGAGACATGAAATATGGTGAAATCTCGTTGGCACTGCATTCTTTGAATCAAAACTACTGCTGGCTGCCGCTGCTGCCACCTGCAGGATTTTAGACTCACCCGATACCCGAAGTCCTTGACGTCTTCAGCCCAGTTTGTCCCCCGACCATCAGCTTGTGAAAATTTTAAGACAAGGATTTTGTCTCTCACTGACCATGTGACCTGATGCGATTCGACGCAATGCATGGCCTACTGCCTACTGTACTGGGTTCATGCATATGTAACTTTGAATATACTATATATATATACTATATATATCTATATACTATAATATATACAGATATACAGATATACTCACCGGCCCAACTTGCCCCGATGTTCATCTTCCAGCACAAAAGTGCAGCAGCGAGCGGTCCTTTAGCTGGAAGACAGAAACTCCATAGAATCGAAATGGCAGCACCTGAGAATTACAAAGTGGCTGGGTCGCCTTGCATTTAGAACATCGATGAACATCGCGGGCTACACAAATTCTCACCATTATTTTGCCAATTGAACTTTGCCAATTGAACCTCTGTGTGTGTGTCAACCCCTGTACCTAAGGGTTCCGATGTTTCCAAGCAGGGGGGCATGGCAGCTGTTTCCCTAGCCATGCCAACGAAGCTATGGGATTCAGCCGGAAGGGAATATAGACGCACATTCCTGTACCTGCAACGGGAACTTTTGATCAAGCTGTCCAATTCGAGCGGTTTGTTTCCATGGTCCTTACATGTTTCCTCCCCTAAACCCACTTTTCCACTGCAGATGTGCAGCCGCGCTGATCGCTTGACACCGCTGTTCTTGTGAAGTGCAGATGTGCGCAAACCATTCGTTCAAACATCTTCAAATCTTTGGACCTTTCGCCTTGCCGTTCCTTCGCCATTTTTGACCTGGGAATTGAGTTAACAGCAAACCAATGTCAGTGTGTGAACCGCTCAGCCGTCCCACTTGGGTGCTGGGTGCGATCCTCCGCAAGGAGGCACCGTTTTCATGCCGGAACTCGTGTAACTGCCTTGACCGTATCCACCAAACCTTGGATCGGATTTTCTTAACCGACTTCGTTCCACTACTGAATTGTCTGAACAAAGAGCCGCGGGCTTTCACGGTGAACAACCATAGCCGCCGGGCTAAAGAAACGGAATTCCACTTGAGGTCAGGCATGTTTCCCACAACCCTCCCCCGCCCGCCGCCGAGTTCTACTCCCCACCTAATTAGGGCAACACAGGGAAATGGTACTCGACACACTTGTGCGTCGGCGCCTTTCCCTTTGTTGTTCCTGTTCTAGTCTTCTCTACCCGGGCGGTCTAAGACTAAAGTCCCGCTCCCTAACTATTGCATTTAATTCGCCTCGGCTAAGTAGTCAGTAACTCTAGAGTGCTAAGTAGTCACACACACACACGGACACACACATGCTACATACACCCCCTCCCTGCTCCCCCCTTTCTTTCTTACGCTTTCGGTCGTTTCTTGGGCTTTCTCTCAAGCTTTTTAGGTTGTTCTTGAGGCTCGTTTCCCTACCCCAGTCAAGGGCTAAGCATTCACCTTTTTTCTACACCTATCTTTCTCTCTTGCCCTCTTAGCGCTGCTCTTTCTGTGTTTCTTTCTTTTGTTTCTAAGGCTTTTTAGGTGCCTATTCAGGTCGTTCGCACGAGCGCCGCAAAGCGGCACCGTGTGTGCGTCAACCCCTGTACCTAAGGGTTCCGATGTTTCCAAGCAGGGGGCATGGCAGCTGTTTCCCTAGCCATGCCAACGAAGCTATGGGATTCAGCCGGGAGGGAATGTGGACGCACATTCCTGCACCTGCAACGGGAACTTTTGATCAAGCTGTCCAATTCGAGCGGTTTGTTTCCATGGTCCTTACATGTTTCCTCCCCTAAACCCACTTTTCCACTGCAGATGTGCAGCCGCGCTGATCGCTTGACACCGCTGTTCTTGTGAAGTGCAGATGTGCGCAAACCATTCGTTCAAACATCTTCAAATCTTTGGACCTTTCGCCTTGCCGTTCCTTCGCCATTTTTGACCTGGGAATTGAGTTAACAGCAAACCAATGTCAGAGTGTGTGACTCAAAAGGGACTTTTGTCTCCCTCAGCAGTGTGGGACACCCGCAAGTGGTCTTCCAAAGTTGGCTAGCTCTCAGGAGCTGAGACATGCTGTGACATGTTCAAAGATTCCCTTCATACAATGTTGAGCAAGTGCACAAGTCGTCTATAACTGTAAGGTTCGTATTATTTGTGCTTACTTGGCGGGACTGGTGCGCTAGCTTAGTCTGCGCATGCCAATGGCAAGGGATGTACCCACAGCAGCAAGGCACGCCAACGCGCTCTCTTTGTCTAGCAAAGGGGGGAAGCGAACGGGAAAACCCAGGCAGCTACCACTATATAGTGCAAGGAGAACTTCGAGCACCAAACAAAACCAACCACCACATGGGCATAGCTTATGCCCAAAACATGCACCCGGCATGGGTGCGCCAACAACTTGCTTGCAAACTAGCAGGAGAAAGAAACTCAGCTCCCTGAACTAAGGTACCACTAACATGAGCAGCCATGGCAAAGCGCGAAACAATAAACCAGCAAGCGCCCTAGTCCCCCTT
This sequence comes from Durusdinium trenchii, assembly GCA_963970005.1. Taxonomy (NCBI): domain Eukaryota; class Dinophyceae; order Suessiales; family Symbiodiniaceae; genus Durusdinium; species Durusdinium trenchii. The sequence goes on from CAXAMN010026151.1 coordinate 678,267, forward strand.
CGATGGACGCTGGTCCACCGCACAAGATTCCTCCCCACTTGCATCATGGTCATTGCCAAGCCTTTTGAAATTGCTTGGAAGTAGGTGGCCAACTCTTGGAGTGTGCAGATGTTGAGTGTCCATAAGTTTCCCACAAAACATCTAGGAGCCAAATCAATCTTGCGATGGATTCTTCGAGGAAGCTCCCCCCGCCCCTAGCTTCCTTGTAGAACCTTGAGCTATCTCTGTCCTCTACAGTAGTAGCTACAGGTGGTTAGCTACTTGGTAGCCTCTGACCCCTTAAAAATTGCTTTGTTTATGTCTGTCATGGTGTCATTCTTAAACCTTGTGACTCTGGTTATCAAGTCTCGCGAAGTCTGCTGGCTGAGCGCCAGGGCAGCATGGCCACACTCCTGAGGGTAGTTGAAGAAACTATCATTCTTCTAGCCATTTCAGGCCGCTGTCACCAAGTCCTTTCATGGGTATGTATATAAAGGAGCCATGGCACAAATAACACAACTGATACAAATCTTATATAAGTTTCGATACGATTCATGCTACCGTTATCGGACATGAACTGGGCGAGTGTCCTCCTTGCGGTCAGCAAGACCAAATCCGAGGAAGGCATGGGTCCTGCTAACTACTAGAAGTGGCAGAGTCAAAATATCCTTCGATGCGTTGAATACTGCAAACAAACAATTTCTATAAATTAGTATAAAATATTACAAATGAAATAATGGAAAGGTCTTTAATTTATATAAGATCAAGAACTGAGAACGGCAATGGGGTTCAGGGTTCAACCTATCAAATGACTTCGCGCGACGCTTACAGTATATATAATTATGGCTATATGCTTTGGATAAGTCAGGCGGCATGGTTCTGTTCTGGGGCAGTCCTTGAATCGAAGAACACGTTGGCCTCATCCAAGCCTGGGGCAAAACCCCCCTCCTTGCCCTGGACACCTTCAATTCAACCACAAGTATCTGGAGCTCCAAAAATGAAGAAAACATCCAGCCATGCGTAGCAAATGAAAAGCATTTCAAACCAACTAACTGTCATTAACTCACGTTTCTGCTCAAACTCCAAAGCCTGCGCACGACAAAACACGAATTCCCTTCTTCGGCTTACGCAGGAAGCCTGTGAGACGAATTAAACCCGGTAAACCGAACCATATTTGAACTGAAACGCTGAAAACAAAATACAGGAGGCCCTGAACCGAACTGGAACCGATTCATTCCAGGAACCGAGCCAAATCAAACCCGTAGTAGCACATAATCCAACCGGCGAACCGCAATGCCTTTTGGATCAACACCTTTCTGAGAAGGTAGTTTCCTGGAATGCCTATACGTATAATATAGTGCAATTAGGAACCTCGGTCGGTAGGTGGTGCAAAGTGCAAAGCCATTCTCTAGTGCCTACTTGCTGTGCACAGATGCGTTGTTTTCTAAACTACTTGCTTAATCTGTATTCATCAAGTTTAACACGTCCCGTATCGTTGTACAATTTTTTGGTAGACCGAACACTGTGTATCAGTTTGCAGGTTTTACACGCTTCGCATGGTGGAGTCTTGCCACCAACAATGAACGTCACAGGTCATAACGAACAAACCACAAACACAAGCGCATAGACAACAAGACACAACTGGGAGTGTGACGAGCTCTGTGAAGTTAGGAAGGACAACAGCACGGAGGGCTGCTCCAGCAAGCGCAGCATTGCTGGCTTCTGCGGCTCGTTTGCTGATCTGATCTCGTTCGCTGGAGGACACAAGCTTGCCTGCACCTTTGCAGCCTTGCCCATGGGGCACTGTCTAAGGAGCTTCCCTTTTGCACTCTCTCGTGTATCGTTGGGGCATCGCTTTGGGGTATCGTTTTATGATGTTGACTTTCTGTATCACTGTATGACATCAAACTGCTTGTAAGCACATGTGCTACGCTCACGCTACACCAAAGAGAAGACAACCCCTTTCCAAACCAAAACAGGCGGACAAAGACGTGTACCTTGTTCAGTGGTAGAGCCGGAGCCTAGCCTTTCCTCATAGGCTGAGGGCCGGCCCATGAGCCAAAAGCCAGGACACAGCCCTCCAAACACAAATCACAATTCCTAATGGCTTGTGACACATGCAAGAACAAACCAGTTCATCAAGTGACGCCCTTCAAACTCAAAAGAGTTGCTGTAGCAGGACGACATACCGAAATGAACTCAAACAAACTCAAGGAACTAATGCACATAGCAATAGGGGTATCGTTTTTTTTGACGTCCTGTATCGTTTTCCAAGGAAAACCCGAAATCACACTCTTGGATGAAACGCCCTTGTATAAAGTAAATGACGATAATTTTGAAAACGACTCATATATATAAGGTCCCGTTTTGTGTCGATCACAAAAGGTTGGTCAAAGACTAGACCATACTACCCCCATCTCCAGTGGACCAGTGGTCCAAGGCCAAACCCCAAACCACGATTTGTGGGATCTTGAAACATTGGTCGACCTAATTCTAATACGGTTGTAGAGACTTAGTAATTTGGTCATTTTCATGTGGTTTCCTACCAATAGCTTTGGAGCACTGTCGGCTTCGCACACACTTCATTGGGAAACAGGAGTTTCCGCTTCAGTTGCTGGTTTGGACCCCGTCGCCGGTCGCCGGGCTCTAGTTCTTGGTATGTGTTTTAATGCCTCTTTACTTCCACGTTTGGACTGCCCGTCTATCTCCTTGTGCACATTCAGGGTGTTCAGACCTAGTTCAAACCTGCGCAGACAACCGTTTCACTTTCTTCCCAATTACGTGCTTACAAGGCACGTGTTGGTTGAAATATTCCTCAATGTGGGAAGTGCCCGTGCACGCAACCGAACAGAACCGAAATGGTACACCCAAACTAGCATACCGAACTGAATCGGCATATACGTTAATTTCCAGGTTGAATTTACACCAGCATAGACCCCAGAGAGTGTGTATATCAAGTGAAACAAGGCAAAACTATTACCACAAGGCAATACATGCATCAATGCATCAATTTGTCGGACATGAAAGAAAAACGACACTGAAGCGAACAGGCCAGCAAAGTAACCGAATGTCTGCAAAACCAATCGAAACCAACCGAACCGAAGGTTTGCTGTTTACGCAGCATGACGGAGTGGTTTATATTTTAAATCTTAAAAATGTGACCAATGGTGCCCAGCCTCGAGGATTTTCCATCAAATGTGTCCATTCTCTAAAGGGTTGATGGATGTTGATGGGTTTAATTTCAGTTTGACCGAACATTACCGAAGTAGTTTCCGTGGTCTTTGACTACATACGAAAATATACAAATCCAGCAAAATCCGATTACTTCCTGGATTTTGGATTGGTGGTTCTCTATCGTTGCTTTATGTCTTTCAGAAAACGCATCATAAAGATGATTAAAGATGCATAAAGCTTGTTCACAAACAGCTTGGTCAGGGAGTACCAGGTCAAGAAAATGAATCAATGTATTTAACTTCGCAAATGTGTGGCTTCAATAAAGCATCTTTTGATCGAAACTGGGGAGGTTCTACTCCCGCTTCATCATCAGCTCTGTAGTGCACCACTCTTCACGCCTGCAAGTGGCAAACCACACTCCAGTGCAGGAGGCGCCTGGGCAGTCCGGCAGTCGCTTCTTCAGTGGGGATCCAGGCGTGGCAACGTTTATTGCTAAGAAACCACAGCTCTAGCAGGTCATGCACTTCGGGCTCAAGCCTTCTTTTGGGGCTTGTCAAGGTTACTTGAATGCAATTCCGGCCTAATATGGAGGGATCAAGGTGCTTAATGACCATGTCTGTTGTGAAACAATGGCCACGTTGCATGTTCTACAGCAACCAGTACAAGTGCTAGCAACAATCACAAGGACCGTCCACACATGGCCTGTGGGTGGTGACGTGCACCCAACCAGCGCTGTAGGATCCCAGTGGCCATCTTTGGGCCTGGAGAAAGCAGGTGAGGGTGTAAGACGTCAAATGAGTCAAATTCACATCTCTTTTGTCACCGTATGACTGATAAAGAACCGGAAAGAACTTATATAATGAGTCTGAAACCTGCAAGCTGCGCTGATTTCCTCGTATGGACCGATCCAGTTGAATTTTCTTGCGCAAACCTTCCTGTTGTTTTTGCAGAGGGGTCGGGGTCGGGTATACATAGGATTACATAGGTGCATATCTTACGACCCTGCGATATGCAAAGCCCATGCAAACCCCTATCAAAAGTTGCTGTCCATTCCTCAAAGGCTCTCTCGCAAAGGTTAGCATGCAAATAATGCTCAATGCCTAAATGCAAATCTACTCTGAGGTGCACAAGGGAAATGTTCAAAGGCAGGCCTTTCAGGTCCACTACTAGCAGCTCGCGGCCTTCCTGCAAATCCAGCTCATGGCCTCACAAGGCTCGCCGCCGTCAATACGAAGCTTCCTCAACGAGTACTCTGGTTGGCTTACAGCTCTGGTATCATGCTCATGGTATCAACTATGATCCAGCAAAGTTGCTGCATGGAACTTAAGAGACATGCGCAAGTCTTGGCAAACCACCAAACGTATAGTGTGGGAAATGTGTTTTTGAGCCCACCCTTAATTAAGTAGGCGCCGCTACTAAGACGCTACTACAACATATGGACGCAGGATAGCTCACGCTTCTAATGATTTGAAACCTAGGTTTTTGGGGAATCTTTGAGGACATAGTTCTTGAAGTTCTTGATGTTCTTGTGGGAATGGTCTCACAGCTTCTGACACAAGGTGGCTTTTGTTCCGTACAAAACTACTGCAATCAAATTCACCGATGAGACAGCGCAACTAGTTCCAAGTACCAAGCATGTATTGAAAATGAAACACCTTGATGCAACTGGGGCCGGGGGTATGTATACATTTTTCATGTGGCTCCGAGAATTCCACACGGAGCGCAGCCTGGCCAAGTGAAGGCTTCCTGAAGTTGGGTTGAGCGGCTCGGTCTTTGCGAAGCGTTTGCTAGAGTGACAAATGTCCGAATACTCATGTCTACAAAAGGAGCCCTTCCAGCCAGGGAACACAGGAAGAAGTGCAGGAACCCTTTATCTTGCCTCAATGACACAGCGATGTCAGGTCTTGCAACAATAAAATATGTAACTCATCGCGCTACAAGCTGATGCCTGTTATTGCCTGCTAACTTGCTGACTGACCAGGATGGGGATCACTGGGATCACTGTAAATTGATGTAATTTGATGTAAATTGGACCAATCCAAAGCAGCTTGAGAGTCCCACCAGGTTATGAACTGCAAATGCTGTTGATTCCGTTGCAATTTCAGTGGCAAGACCCAATGGAGGGAACCAAGCAATAGGACGACGGATGAAAGACCTGTCCTGATTCCTGTGCAATCGAGCTTGCTGGCCAAAGAACCAACAGTAAAGGTCTCTGTGATCAAGAAACTGTTTGAGTTTGAGTTGTTGAGTCACTTCAGAAATGATGGGTTGTTCTGCGGTTCATCTTGAGACAAGCGGATGCCGTCAATCAAGCCCAGCTCTCCAACAGGCCTGGTCTTTGAGGTGCTGCACTTCAGCCACCACGAGTCCCAACTCAGCAGCAGGTCGGCGGTGCAGCTGGATGGCTAGTACAAGATAGTGCAAGTAACAGCAATGGCCTCCAACCTAATAGCATCTTGAATGCCGATTCTGGAATCTTCGACTCCATTCACCGGCACACACAAAACATTCAAGAATTTGATTAAGTTCTTGAACCAACGCTGAAACCATCCAAACTCAATGCAGTCAATTGACACTGCGCTGCGCTCAAAGCTTGATTTGTCATGAATTCTCGAGTAATTATCTATTAAATACCAACGTATGCCAATCTGCTGTCGAGTCACGCGTCTTGAAACTGCAAGCTGTATCCAGCGATAATCAAACGTCGTGTCTCTGCCGTCCAGGTGCCCCAGCACTACAAACATCCTCTACACGTCGCAAAGTGCAACGTACTCCATTTCGCTTCGCTTCAAAGCCATGCCGGCCTGAGGCCCTGAGACTAGCCGAGGTTTCCATCGAGCAAGAAATTCCATGAAACTCTTGTCATTGGTCTCTTTTTGTCTGCTCTTGTTCTGCGAGTCTTATAACACATCCATGTACATCCCCTAATCTGACCAAGCGGCTTTTGGCGACAAATTGGCGCCTTGGCCTTTCCTTGAACAAAAGCAAACCTCATAAACCACCTGTTCACATAAATGATAGCCTTATGCAGTGCAGCCCTCCTGCAACGTCCCCAAAACTCATTAGAGTAGGAAAAGGTTTGAAGGGTTCTAGCTGCTTTGCGCAACTTGTGGACAATGTGGGACAGCTCCGCAGCAAACGTCGAAATAATGTTTTTCTACACCATAATTTGTAGTAAGGTACATGACTCCAATTGGAAGTGTTTGCTTGGACAACCAGCACAAACTCATCCAAGAAAAAACAAGACTGGAAACCTGAACACAAAGGCGAAACAACCTCGGATTGTTCCGCCTCAAGATCGTGGCAGGCACCAGCACGTGATGGCTGGAAAGTAGCAAGCACCCGAAGGCCTCTCAGAACATGTATGGCTAATTCGTGCAAGTTCGCGTCCAACCGACAATGCTTATTGCGTACATCGGGCATGTACAAAGCACGCACAAAGCATTCTCATTGGAGGATGTGCCCCACCGACTTCCATCTAGCCAAAGGACATAGCCATCGGTTATGCAAATCTCATGCAGGTTGCCTTCACAGATTTGTCAGATGTTCATGTAGAAGCTGATGTATGCTGAATACTTTGAATACAATTGAATACTGTGACTGTGAAGACCTGCCTGGGTACCCATTTGTCCCGCTCTCATCCAAGCTGTACTAGCATCTTAGCATCTTTACTTGCCTCCGCTCCAGTGTGCATGACAATTAGGCCGGTAACGCCCGAACAGCCTGCCAGAAAGAAGCAAAATTAAAAGCAAGCCCTGCTTCCACTGAGTCGGAAGGATAGTGGGTAAAAGTGTATGCGGCAAATTGTTACAAAAGAATACAAAAAGGAACATGTGACATGTGCAAATAAATGCCAATATATCAGGGCCCAGTGAACAAACGATGCCTCGAGAAACCAGATGACCAAAAATAACAATAAACATCTCACCTAGTTACCTATTTCATCTGCTTACCCAAGACCTGGTCATCTTCCTAGGTGTGTCCAATCTATGCGTGTCCAATCTATGCCAAGAAGTGGCATTGCCACGCAACAAGTACTCATCGAGAAATTTGACCAAGTTGGTCCTCCCTTTCAAGCGCATACTGAACTGCCAAGTGCACATTTGACTAGCGAGAGCCACTGCAATCTGCCACCACTTCCAGCCCAAAGTTGGTGCGGAACGAGGAACAAACGGATGTAATCAAGATCCATGCGTGAGCGTCAAAATAACTACAGTATATGTATATAGTATATACTGTAGATGTTGGTATTCCGCACAAATCCGGTGTGGAGACGCTGGAATTTGAGACTGTATCCTCAAGATTGGCCACGAGACCTGCAAAGATTTGTACAGCGACTTGCATGTTTATCATCAAGTCATGCAACACCTGTAATTCCACTTGCAAGTAACATCAGTGCCCGCCACAGCACTGCTAGACACATTTCAACATTCTGCTCCAGATTCTCATGAAGATAGTTTGAACACAGTTAAAACATCTCAAGAAAGGGCGTTGTGTTTTGAAACATTGTCTCTGAAATCCAGGGCTGAGACCTGCTTCTGCTATGGGTGGATCCTGCAGAATGGGAGACTGACAAAGTTCCAACATATCTCAACTGTATACGAAAGGCATGGAAAAAATGACGGCAAAAATGAGATAAGCAAAAAGAAGGTAAGGTCCCCTTGGAGCCTTTACAAATTTGCCCTTACCTTCTTTGTCCCCACCAATTTCTTAAACGGCACACGTGCGTCCTTCAGGCTTGGAGGCAACAAGTCTCCAGCCAAGGTCTTCAGCACCGCTGCCAGCACTCCTTCGAACAATTCGAGAAGATGTTGCTCTGTGAATTTACTGACTGATTCTTCTGAGAATCCTGCAGGAAATGTAGATCGGTTCTCTGTTTGCAGGTTTGAACAATGGAATGATATGGACTAAATTATTGACCTTGGTATTAGGTGTTCATCTCTGTTCCCAACCATCTTGAGATGACCAATAGTCCACAGAGATGAGTTCATGTGGAACTCGTTGAAACTGTTGACTTCATATGACGTTCCCGTCAAAATACAAATGACTTCAACACTGGGCCTTCCAGAGGAACAGCTGGACATAAGGTCCACCGGCCGCCGTGCGCGCGCAAGGGCGCAGCCAACAATGCGCAGGGAGAGCCATCCTAGCCGCAGGTAGAGCCCACTGTGCCGATTGTGCAAACCATATAAGCCTCTTATATAAAGAATCTTAAATAAAAGCCTTGTCCGGGCAAACTTCCCCGTGCCTCGAAATGTCGATCCCCTGTTAGAACTTCCAATCTGGTGATGGTGATCCTAAATAAACCTGCTCCTTTGGATGTTCCATTCTTGCAGAATGCACTATAGCCTTTGACAACCTCGTTGGCTCGGGGGGAGTTGGAGCACAAACAATGTGCCTTCAGAAGACTTCAAAAATCCTTTGCTCATGATTCATAAGGGACTTTTTGTTGGACAATCAAATAGGTATTGCCATGTATTGCCACTCAAACTGTCCTTATCCAGCAGAACTCCACCTTCGCAACCCGGCAACCAACGGCCATCCAAAAGGAGAAGGTGGGAGTCCTGAAGCAATGAGTGTTAAGTTAAGAAGGACTTCATAGAACTTATTGAATCTGCCCATCACGCCACTTGAATGCAATCAACCCCTGCGGATCAAGGTGATGCACAGCTTTGAGCAACGCATTCGCAATGATGCCATGCCAAATAGTTTATAGAGTTAAAGCTATTAAATTTAATTTAAGTCTAATATAGCTTTTTGTTACTACTAGTAAGGCACTTGTTACTAGTAGCGTGGCACTTGTTACTAGTAGTAACAAGAAGCTTCTATGACCAAATGAACAATGCACATCAATGGACATAGTGTCCCTTACCTCGTACAACACAGGCTTCTGATGACATCCACTCAATCTGTTCAAACGCTGAAACATATGTTTCTTTTGAACGCGCATCCTTCTCGATGGCTGCCACAGTACACTCCGTCTCTGCGCCCAGGAAAACGGATGCCTGAAACGCCCCCAACTGTATCCCCGCAATAAAGTGCAGCCTTCACGATGTTTTGCCAGTTGAGTCGTTGTTTCAGTGAAATGTAGAACCTACGTTACGTTGCAAATCCAAAGTCACGTCCACACTTTAAAGACATATCATCGACTGCCAAACCTAGTGCCACAAACATATCTGCTTTCTCGAGAGGCCCAAGCCTTCAAGAGCCCAAAGGCCGAGCTCAATAGCCTCAACCTTTCACCAACCCGAAAGTCCTTGGTAGCACAAACAATGAACGATTGAACAATCAAAAGGATTGATTGATGTTTCGCGAACAAATACTCCCGAGCACATATTAAAAAATGCTGCCGCCCAATTAAAAACAAACAAGGCACGTCGGAGACCCATAAATAGGGGTTTATACTCGTTTCTAGATTCCCGCATTCTTAACCTACTGGTAAACCAACAACATGGACGATAATTAGGTTCCGAAAACAGCCCCAACTGTCCACCTCTGTCCACTCTGGCTGTCCATCCTGACTGTCCACTCTGTCTGTTCACCCTGGACCCTGGTTGTCCATCCACTCTGGCTGGCTGCCTCTCACCGCACCCTCTTTCACCCACACCCACCCACACCCTCTGACCTACTTACAGAAAACGGGTTCCTAAATACACCCCTTCCCGCTCGGCATTTCGCCTGTTTGGCAGACTGTCAGTCCCTGGCTGAGAGCCCTGGTTAGTTATTGGTTGATCAATTACTTGCTAAATTATCCTCCTGTCTGGGCTCTCGCTGACTCCCACTGACCCTATTCTTGAGACCCCATTTTGGGGACTTGGGGACCCCCTATTTTAAAAGCAGTGGATCCTATTGGATCCTGATCTTTTTTAATTCGGGCCCTTGTGTCTTTTAGTCTTTTAATGTGGAAGGGATTGAGGCCAGTGGCGGTGGACCAAAGTTAGCGGACAGCGGGCGAGTAAGTCGGAGCGGCAAGTGTGCAGCAGGTCTTATATAGATTGAAACCCGTTTGTGCACAAAAATCGACAAAGCATCCTTCCCAAACAACATGACAGACCAAGACTATCGAACTGACACAGAACCAGACAACGCCGAACTCAAACACCTGATCACCCAATCCTAAATGGACCGGGTGGAGTTGAGCCCAAGCCCTGCGAGGAGGCTCGTCCATCTAGCAAGAGCTAGCTTCCGTGAAAAGGCTTCCCCAGAATAAGTCATGAATCTGAACTCATGCCCAAGCCTTTGTGCCGATGGCAAGCTACAACAATGCAACTCCAGGCTGCATTTATGATCATTTATGTATTTCCCCTAACCACTGCACCCAACCCACAATACAAAAACAACAAAGCCGCCGCCGCCGGCACCCATGACAGCAAGTAATCGAGCAATGCCAATGCCAAGCACCCCTTGACTGCATCCCAACTCCCAACCAAACTTGTGACCCAAAAAACAGCAAACGTTCGCAAAGCCTTGGCCAAGCAAACTCAAAGCAGCCTAAGCTTGTTTAGCCCGCATCTGAACGAGAGCTGCTCATTGTCGAAAGGGTGTCGGTGTCTTTTCTCTTCCAACTGAGCTCCTTGCACATGCGGGCAATCTCAGCTGGCAAGACACGGATGGGGCACGCATCAAGCCTTGTCTGCACACGTGAGAAGGACAAAAACTTGCCAGTACAAAAAAAGCACTACACTGCACATCCAAATCACCCGAGCAACAATATCATTCACGTATGCCCAAGCCGAGAGATGTCAGGGAATGTACAGTAATCATGGAGTGCAACTTATTTCGTGCACCTGGCACTAACTGCCAGGAGTTCCGGGAAGTTGAGGAGATACAGGAGCGAAGTCAAGCCACTAGGCTGCTTAGCAAATATTGTTTTCATGGTTTTTGGCAAATGAAAAGACACATATTCCCAACGGCCCAACTTGCTTAATTATGTGAAGCGGGTAGACCAATGTCAGCAATCTTTGGCAAAAAAGGCCAGGCAGCGGAGCAATGCAACTCCAAGGTTGCCTGGATCGAAAGTTGGGGACAGTCAGGGTATGATCAATAAATCGAGTACAGGACCAGTTGGCTTTCTTAAGACAAATCGACTTTGATAATCATTGCCCTATATTCTTTTTAGCCCGAGGCCCTGCCTCCCTACTTAATTATATAAGTAGGAGCCTACTTAATTAAGCAAGAGAGAGTAAGCTTCAAGTAACTGGACGCAGGATAGCTCACCCTTCTAATGATTTGTTTCCTAGAATTTGATGAATGAGGTAGCTACTATTATTAGCTTAAGTAAGCTACTGCCTACTGGACGCAGGATAGCTCACGCTTCTATTCATTTGGTTCCAAGACTTGTAGGAACTAATGTAAAATTTAAAGCAGCTTAAGCATCCGGCCTACAGTTGGTGGGCGCCAGGCCATGTGCTCCCGAGGCGCGGCATCCAAGGCCACCTTGAGGAGAACAAACGTATTTTAATTGATCATGCTGCATCAAGATCTGAACTCCTGAAGCTGGTATACAAATGTATACAAGTACAGTAAATGTGCGAGTTGGGGCAACTGGGAAAATCTGAATTGGTCTGTCATAGCTGGTGCTTTTCTACAGTAGCGGTGAGAGAAAGAAAGTGTGAAACACGCTGTGCTGAAATAAAACCGATATGCTGATGGGCTGCACCTGAAGGTGCTCAAGCGAGGTCTCCGGCGGAAGTGGCAAGCAGGCTGCAAGGGAGGCCTCATGATACAGCAGGTCAGCAACAGGTTTGCTTTAAAGGAAAATCAAGGGGTCGTAGAAGGCCCACAGAAAATTGCCAAGCAAACAGGAGCATGCGTATTAGTATAAGTCTTCTTTTCATAGTCAAGGCCAAGCTAAGCAAAGGTGTTTCAAAGGCCTTGAGTCCTGGAGGTGGGTTCTTTGAGCCCATCTCTAGATATCTGCTCCGTCGAGTCCCACCTCAATCAACTCAACCTATTTTAGACTGCAAACCAGCATCCATTGACGCACCGGCCTCCAGCACATCATGCTCATTGCCTGGTAGAACAACGAAGAGCCTGGCTGTTGTGTCATGGTGGCTGGGCACGTACACGTGCGCAATCAGTTGCATGTTTGTGCAAGTGTCCAAATACATCTACCTTTTGTGTGTGCGTGCGCGTCACACTCGGACTCATACAATACACCAACTTACATTTTACAGTGTGTGCGCTGAATCTTGGCATAAACAATTGGGTACATGAGAGGATCAAGAGTTCAACTCTTGTGACTTGCCTAAAAAAATCCACTGCACTCAGCCGCGGAAGTCACGGCATAGTAAGAAAGGCGTGTGTTCCCCAATGGAAACGCAACGCCAGGGCATTATCCTTGCAAAAACCAGCTTCCCGCATGGAAACGCACTGCTTTGGCAATGTTTTTTGATGTGTCCTGCAATTCCTTCCCTGGCACCATTGCCACGTACTCACAACAAGCTTCTTGCATGGAAGCGCAATGATTTAGCAATGATGTTAAATGATGTTAATCTCCTTGTGGTCCCTTGATATCTCTTTGGACCAGGGTCTGGGCACTTTACTTATAATTTATATCACACAAGTCGCAAAGAGGTATCGGAACGAGGGTGAACGAGAGGGTGAACGAGTGTGTTGGGATTTGGAAACAAGTGAGGAGTGCTAGACAAGGATCTGCACCTCCTTCCATCATGCGCGAAACGTGTTGTGAGCCTGCGCCTGACAGCTCGCTTCACTACGTCTGCCTACAGTTGACCTGGGCCTGGTCCGGTCGTCTCCCTCACTGTGCGCTTGCGGAGGCCCTACTGGGTCTGTATGTCCTTTATATACCATTGTATATATAAAATTATATATATATATGGTGGTTGATCCGTATTCTTTCATCCTGGAATGACCATTCTTCGTGGAAAAAAAAGATATCTTTCGCGGATCTTTCGCGGCCTCATGGCGAAGCATGGTGCTACAACCATGTCTAGCTAACATGAGCCGGAACATGTCATAGTATAAGGCTGCTTTATATAAAACTTCTTACACGGCGTGTTAGATGCATTTGCAAAATGGACATGCTATGACACACTTCACTGGGATGTGAATGGAATTTGGAACCTATGTGATCCGACGCAATGTGTATACATCAACTCGTAGGCTACTGGCTAGACCAACGGCTGAAGAAGCGCAAAACAAAATTCACATCAACTCAGCATCAACTCGCTCGGCGCCAGACTCAGTGGTGGCCACCAGTTGCGGGTCCAGCGCTTCTTGTGGTGCCAGCGAGGCCAAGCGCCGGCGGAGGAAAGGCGCGAAAAGGGTGGCAGAGGTCAACACCACCTGGACGGCACATCGGACCCAATAGCAATGGACTCCAACCTAATAGCGACGGCCTCCAACACAATAGCCATGAGCCTCCAACCTTGTAGCGATGGCCTCCAACCTAATCGCAATGGACTCCAACCAAATAGCGATGGGCTCCAACCTAACAGCGATGGGCCTCCAACCTAATAGCGATTGCCTTCAACCTAATCACAAATCGGTGGGCCGCCAACCTAATAGCGATGGCCTCCAACCTAATAATCGCAATGGACTCCAACCTAATAGCGATGGCCTCCAACCTAATAGCAGTGGGCCTCCAACCTAATAGCGATGGCCTCCAACAATTTCAATGGACTCCAACCAAATAGCAATGGCGATGGCCTCCAACCTAGTAGCGATGGCCTCTAACCTATAGCGATGGCCTCCAACCAATTAGCGATGGCCTCCGACCGAATAGCGATTGCCTCCAACCCAATATAGCCATGGCCTCCAACCTAATAGTGATTGCCTCCAACCATCTCCAACCTATAGCGATGGCCTCCAACCTAACATATAGCAATGGCCTCCAACCTAATAGCGATGGCCTCCTAATAGCGATGGCCTCCAACCAACTAGCGATGGCCTCCAACCAACTAGCGATGGCTTGCCAACCTCCTAGCGAAGGCCTCCAACCTAAGAGCGATGGCCTCCAACCTAATAGCGATGCCCTCCAACCAAGTAACGATGGCCTCCAATCAAATAGCCATGGCCTCCAACCCAATAGCGATGGCCTCCAACCCAATAAGGAAGGCCTCCAACCTGATGGCCTCCAACATAATAGCAATGGCCTCCAACCCAATAGCGATGGCCCCAACCCAATAGCGATGGCCTCCAACCCAATAGCAATGGCCCCAACCTAATAGCGACGGTCTCCAACCTAATAGCGATGGCCCCAACCTAATAGCGACAGCCTCCAACCTAATAGCGATGGCCTCCAACCAGGATCTGGTTTGTGTGGAATTTGCCAAGACGACTCAAAGTGGGGCCTTCTACAGGTGCGCCAATAGGAATTGTGATATTCTGTCAATATGAATGTGGAAGCGAAGGCCTGAAGCATTGCTAAGCAAATCTGTTAATGTATTGATTGGATTAGTACCCGTGGTGTATATCTTCATGCATTTCTATGATAGATGGATGGATATGGAGTCGTCCTGGCTATCTCTTGCCTGCAGGTTCAGCATGCCAAAATGCAATGAGGTATATGAGACGTACACTCGACACAAAATGCCTATGAACGTCTTTGCACACTGAACAAATGCGTTGTTTTTTCATGAGGCACACCAAGGAGACAGAACCCAACAATCCTTTGCCTTCCTTCGTTTACTTTGTTAGCTTTTCCATGCTCCAAAAACTAGCCCAAGGAAGGCACCGCGGAGCTACCCTCGCAAAGGCAAAGGCCCGACCTCACAATTGACAAAGGCCAAGGTTTTGTCTTTGGACAGAATCCAAACATATGACTGATGCTAAAGGTTTTTTAGTAAGAAAGAAAGAGTTGTACTCTCTATTTTAAGACCTGAGCCTTGCACCTCTTCGGGAACTGCTTGGTAAATGCTACACTTGCAACGCTGAGCCTTGTTTCATTATAGTGGATGTTCGATGACTTTTGTGAACACTATTTCACGCAGGACATTGCTCAAAAGACTCTGCATTGTATACAGTTGCATTACATTGCAGTGCTTGGGATTTATATATATTAAAATATACATATTATATAATACAAAGCCATTAATTAATTATTGATAAATATTGATATCATCGTCTGCCAGGTGGCATGGAACGTTAGCAGCTGATGACACGGTGGACAAGCTGGGGTTGTTGGCGGCTTGACCAAAAGCTTGTTACGGTGCCCATCTTGGTTTCCCTGCGCCGCGACCGAAAGCCGCCCATCCTCCAGGATCGCTCCAGCCTCCGTGCTCGGCCGAGAGGCACCAAGAGCACCCAGGCTCTGCGCCAGGTCGGCCTCTGGCCCCGACACAACGACCATCGCCTGGCACCACCTGAAGAGTATTGGCGAGCAAAAGTGATGCCCTTTGTGATCGGTGATGCTCTTGGTGCTACCGTGATCATGCCGGCATTGCTGTCGTCCTTCTTGTACAGATATCGTGACTCAAATTCGAGCCTTTCCCCACCCTGCTGTCTTCATCTCCCCGTTGCCCCCCCAGCACGGATAAGCAATATTGTATGTCACCCATTGCCACCCCAATTTCAACAGGAACAACATCATAGTGCGACTTTCAACTTTAGACAAATGGAACATGGATCGACACACCAAGAATGTCATCCATGTGCATCCCTGGATGACACCTCTCAACTCAACTTTGTTAATTGTTATGTGTATAGTGTGTGTGTATATATACAATGCAACTCCTATAATATGATTGATTGCTGCATGTGGCAAAACGGCAACACTAACTACCGCTTGATAATGTTGGAAACACCTACCACAGAACATGTCCGTGCTAGGCTTCAAAATTGGGAAAGCACAGGGAGAGCGTTCTTGACATGTAAGCAGTTTACAAAACAAATAAAGCAAAATAATAAACACCAACAATAACGAAACTGGCTTTGTGGTGACACAGTTTTAGATTCCCATGGCCCATGCTTTCCTACCCCGTACAGTAGATAGACTGACCTTGGCCGATCTAGGAATCTATACAGTATAACATTGAACGGAAGAATTCGATATCAAATACCATCAATTACTGGCATCGGCATCGGTAACAACAACAACCTTCACCTGTGCTTTACTCCGGCATCGCGGCATCACGCATGTTTATCTTTTGGGAATTGATCCAGAAGGCCCGGCAAGGCTTCCAAAGTGACACAGCTTAGGCCTCAGAGACATGGCTATTCCAATCTGATTTGGTGCTACAGAAAAATGATATCTTCTAGATTCGTGGCAAGGGTGATTGCTGGCTCGACGTGAGATTTCTTTCACAAATGCTAAATAAATCTATTCTAGACTAGATCAGAACGAGTCCCTTGCTCAAGTCACTTTGTATGGCACATGTCTTCTTGTAAAGTCTGTGAACTTTCCATGACTACAGGGACTAGAGGGTTGCTGTTGAGCCAATCCTTGGTGGTGCAGTTTGATCACCCTCAGATATATACCGCTAATCTCAAGCTGATGCTGCGGAGCGCTATCCGGATGTGCATTGCGATATTTAAACAAGCGTCGGTATGGAATATTAATGGGACACTTCAACTGGATGTCACCCTCAGATTGCTCTGGGAGAGTCAGCAACCTACACAGAAGCTACTCATAAGCAACCTTGGAGCCAGAAGTATGCAAGACACATGCAAGTAGGAGTGTCATCAATGCAAAAAAACAAGTCCAAACAAAGTAAATGACTGCATCTAGTAGTGAACCACAACGTTTGCCCAAGTTCTGGTTTCAGCAAGCGGAAGTTGTCCAATCCAAACCTGGTTATCATCAACATGCGAAAATTTTATAGTGTGAGGTGGCCGGTCCTACTTATTGGGTCAATTTGATGACAAGGTTCGCCATACAGGACACTGAAAATGAGATCCAAAGAAATGGCTCTCTCTAGAATCAAATCAGCAGAGGCCCCTTGCATCCCCCCTGCCCTCCCTCAACCACGCTTGTTCGTCCGCAGTTCTGTTGCTCAAGGTAGAAGGAAATTCCGCCAGCGAAAACGTAGTGCGTGGGCAAGAGTGCTTCTCTTCCTGCTCCCATGACCACACCAGCTGGTTACTTTCACAAGAATGTGCAGCATGCAGCATGCATGCATCACTTGAATTGTGGAAAACGAAAAAACTACCAGTATTGAGTTGGTGAGCATGTGGGTCCATGTGAGAG
>CAXAMN010026152.1:0-10044 GCA_963970005.1 Durusdinium trenchii
GAATGTGTTGAACCTTGAACCAAGAACTAATATATAATTACTAGCATGTCCGCATCCCTGAGGACCTCAACTACCTCAACCACCTTCTCTAGACGCCGAAGCTGAACGGCATGAGAGGATTCTTACCAACATCTTGCGGCGACCAATGACAGAGAACAGACACCTTGAGTTCATCACATTTCTTTTGTACAAGGTGATCGAACTGCAACTGCAACTTCGACATGACCTGGACACTGAAAGAAATCAAGCCTTGCCTGGCCCAGTCCAAGATCGTTCAACACCTCCCCAAAATCGATCGAGGAGCAGGAGCCCTCGCAGATAAGTAGTGTAAAGATCACTGATTGAACACCGAGACTGGCCTGCCAAAACAACTCACCTTGTCCGTTGACGATCTGAATTGATTGTGCGCACTTAGCTTGTGTCACTGAGTTCTCAATCCTGTCACTTTACAGCTTCGACACCATGAAATTGGCTCAAAGCAAATCATCTATCAGGAAAGCATCAATTCAACACACTATACCAATACATTGGCATACATTGACAAGTCAATTCATTCAATCATTGACTTCCACCACTGTACTTGTGGTTGGTCTCAGATCCCTCAGACTGACCAATCTTGCTTAGATCATGGCATGTAAACAAATGGCCGTGACCCGAATGGACGATGATTTAGACGTGTGTGGGGTTTCTTTGGGAACTACTGGACCTGCCAAGGTTGGTTCTCCAACAGTTGTTTTAGTTTTAATGTTTTGCATTTCTATTGAGTTCAGACTTCTTCTCATGTGTTCACATTCCTTGTCCATCAGTTCAATTGCAGGGCAAGAATGTGAAAGCTCAGAAGAAGCCAGCAACCATGATCAATATCAACGCAAAGGTGGGTACAAGCAAACACACAAGTCAGCTCGAATGTTCCTTTCAATTTGTTCAGGACCCAGTGAAAAGATCGCGAAAACGAAAATGCAATGATGATCCTTCCAGCAAGGCTATGGTTTTTTGACAAGTGAGATGTTGATATGTATGTGTTGCAAGATCGTTTTTCCCCTTGTGGTTGCAATATATGAGACCAGACCAAGGCTGATGCAGATTGCAGTCACATCGTGCTTCCAAATATGCGGCCTTTCAAATGGGCAAAACGATACTACTCAGAGTCACATGCTAGTGGTGTTCATTGCACCTTTGGAACCGTGAACGTGCGCACGGAGTTCACAGGAAGCACATGCGCAGAAAGTGCAGTGGAATCGCTCGTGGCTTTCATGGACGCAGATGAAGCTCCACATTTGTGTTTCAAGATAATGGCAGATGTTAAACCATCATGCCGTACAGTTGCTATGAAGACACGTACTGACCTTGGACGATTCTGTTGTTTATATATCTGTAATCTGACGTGTTCAACTTGATTTTTGCAAGAAGCAAAACTAAAACCTATATTTGCATTAGATTTTTTTGTTTGGATTGCTGAGCTGACTGAGATCCGGACACATGCTGCTTTGGTGATATTTTGGGACTACTACCAGAACATGTACAACAATCAATAGACGCATCATTGCCAGAAGAGGCCTTGAGATTGAAAGAACCAAAATTATGGATTTGTCCACACTTATGAAATATTGGTTGTGGTATTGTATTCGTCTACCTAAGGTCTGCTTGTGCACTGGAGATCTATTGGCCATCAAGGGTATCAGAGCTCATGAGCACAAGAAGAGCATAAGCAAGCTACTGACCAACGGAGGAGATGTGGGTGATGCTCATAAAGGTTGGCAATTGGTGTGTGTAAAACACACCAAGACCAAAACAGTTGACATGGCAATGAAAGAAGCTATGGATACAATTGGTGACATCATCAAAACCTCAAAGAATGAACAATCAAAGGAAACATTTGTTTTTTCTCGCCGGACACTCGGTCAGTGGTCTATCTGTGTTTTTTTGGTTTCCAATCACTTGCAGCCAAATGTAATATATATTTCCTCAATGGATCATATGTTTGTCAATCGTTCGTCAATGGTTCGTCAATGATGTATGGTATATGAAAGATGTATATTTTTTTATTATGGGTTCGTCAATGGTTCGTCAATAGTTCGTCAATATCATTTTAAAGTTCGTCAATGATTGACGAACCTATGGTGTATTGACGAACCATTGACGAACCATTGACAATGTTTTTGTCATGGTTGATGTAATTCTATTTTATTGACGAAGTATTGACGAACCATTGACAAACTTGAGGGACAAATCACAGAAAACCATTTGTGGATGACATCGGGCTTAGGAAGACGATGGATGAGCTGATTCCTATCATTCTCAATGGCTGGGAGTCGATGAATCTCATGGATTGGTGCTACACTCACAAGAAGCACTGCATCAGGGGGGGCGGCGGAAAACACAAAGCCGACCGTCTTGAATCTCGGCATCATGGGGTCTCCCTGTGTGGCCTCCAGGCAGCAATTGGGATTGACAAGACCATGTGTATAATGTGTATGACAAAATATTCCAATCACTCCTTGGCTGCTCGGGCTTGGTTCCTGAATTTAAACAAAAACATGTGGATGAGGACTATTCACTTTGTGGCCAGCGGCTGGGATGTGAGGGAAAAAGCATTCCCGCGTTCCTGACTATGACACTGGGCTATAGGGTTTTACTTATTTTGCACTTTATGTTTTTTGATAATCAACAGTCTAGTACTTGGCGGGGGGGTAGCCTCCCTTTGTTCTGATTGCGATGCTCTCAAGGATCAAACTGATCAAGCACGGACATCTGGATGTGGTTATCCATGAGAATGTTGCTCAGTTCCCTCATGAGAAGATGATGGAACTTCTAGGCACAGATTTTTGTGGCTTTTGCTTCTTGTTGTTTTTCACACCTGAACCAACCAGGACCTGGCTTTAAACTGGAGCACGTTTGGTTGACCGATCCGACCAACGTGGGTTTTCCAGTATCGCGCAACCGCAAGTACATGGTGATTTCTCGGAAGAAGCGGACATTGCAGTTTCTAGAACCTATTTAATATATATGTATGTATGACGAGTATTTGGAGGTACACTTTTTCTTCTCTCCCCCTGTCCGTTCGTCGGTGGAGACCGGTATCCGTTCATCGGTGGAGATCAGGTGTAGAAAAATTAAATGGCCTCAAACATGAAACCTCGATCGTTAAATAGTAACATGTCTCAAGTCGGGGTCCATGACATACAACATTGCACAGCCCTGACTGATCTATATGGCGATTGGTATTGATTTTTCATATGTTTCAAAAAAATCCTAAATTTCAAGAAATGGCCTCAAAACTCTTGAAACCTCAAGGGAAGACAGGAAACTAACTAAGAATTAAAAATTAACTAGCTACTTTTGGTTCACTTTTTCTCCTCTCCCCCTGTTGCGATGTTTGGGACCGCTTCTCGGAGCGGTGGAGCGGTGAGAGACCCCGGTGTTTGGGACCGTGGGACCGAGACAGAGAGACAGGGGGAGAGGAGAAAAAGTGAACCAAAAGTAGCTAGTTAATTTTTAATTCTTAGTTAGTTTCCTGGTCGAATTCCTTCAGTTCCTGTCTTCCCTTGAGGTTTCAAGAGTTTTGAGGCCATTTCTTGAAATTTAGGATTTTTTTGAAACATATGAAAAATCAATACCAATCGCCATATAGATCAGTCAGGGCTGTGCAATGTTGTATGTCATGGACCCCGACTTGAGACATGTTACTATTTAACGATCGAGGTTTCATGTTTGAGGCCATTTAATTTTTCTCCCAAAGGGTACCCCTCACACACAAATAATGTTCACAACAACTTCTTGACAAGTGACACATGTTTCATCTACTGTCTTACCTTGAAGCTGTTATATGTTCATGTTGCTTCCTTTAGAAAACACAAATATGATGTTTGAGTTTTGGACTTGATTTTACCAAAAAACTCGTCACACATACATATTTTTTTCTTGGGGGGGTCGGGGTCTCGCACTTCATTGAACCATAAACTTGATCTGAAGCCTTTTATTGTTTGGTCTTTTAATTTTGTTCGCAAATCAGTCAACTCCAACAATCTTTTTCTTCAGTTGAGGCAGCAAACAAATCTTGATGATTTGCTCAGCAAATTTGCGACGGACTTTGGCAGCTTTGGAATCAACACATTTGTCGACATGCTCCCTGATATGAAGAAAACCATCAAGCTGACCGACTCCCAAGAGCAACGCTACTTGTCAAATTGAATTATATGCGTGAATGCATGTTGAATGATTAACCTATAACATAGGTTCGATGCACACAGGTAGAGATGATTATGATGTGCTCTATCCATCTGCGCTTGCTGTGGACCTCAATCAAAACCCACATCAAAGGGCCAGAAAGTCAGAAACGGTTCTGGCCACGCTGACAACAGGAGCATCAAGGGTTTGGCTGACCACTTGCAAACGGTTCTTGACAGGTACAGAGTGCCTGGCGTTACATAGTATTCCTGTGACCTTTCAGATTGCCAGGGCAATGAAATGTGCCCGAGTCAGAGCAGATGTGGTATCAAATACCATGCAATCATTTCTAGCAGGCAACAGCATGCACTGTGCATCTGTGGGTGCTGCTGTGGCACTTTGTTTGTTTGGCATGTGCAGCCAAGGCTCATGAAGCTCTTTGGCGATGTATGCAAGTTTTGCATGTATGAGTAATTAAGAGTTGCAGCACCGGCATCGTGAACTGTGCTAGTAAAAGAAGATCGAGGGACTAGTCTGGTTGGTTCAGGAGGGATGAACTGGATGAACTTTACCACGAGCTTGCAAGTGCGTTGGGCTTTCTTGCACCGTCAGGAATCAGAACGTAACTTTTTGACATAGCAAATATTTGCAGATTCAAGTCTGAGTCCTTGTTCCGCGCGTGTAGTTGATGGCAGAAATGAGCGATCCACCACCGACAGAACCGTCAACAACAGAGGCTGAAGGGGAAGCAGTCCTTCGAGTTGCGTTCCCAATTTGCATTCATCAATGATTGAAGGTGAATCTTCAAACTAGGTCGCTCAAATCAGTCATGTGTGTGTGGAATGTCCTGCTGGCTGTTCATGTAAGGTGCGGAGACTGCAAGAACATCTTCTCTGTCTCAGAAGCCATCAAGTATGGCCGCCTGTGGAAATGTCGCCCATGCCACAGTTCATATCGCTTTTGTCGCGACAACGATCCAGCATGGTCCACGTACAACGCTGAACAGAAAAGGCAAACAACAGTTGCAAATCGTTCTGTGAGTCAACGCGGTGTAGCCCGGACGCTTCAATCATCACATCAGGCTGGTGTGGGTGAGTATTGTGAATCGATTGAATGCACTATTCACACAAAGTGTATTTAATTTTGTGACTTGCAAACATTTACAGGTAGAGCTTGACAACTACAATGACCAGAACACCTCTATCCCCTTCTTGACAGAATACCGGTGTCTTGTCCAGGACCAAAATATTGACTTACTTCAGGCTTATATAATTGATTTCAATGAGTCAAAACTCGTTCAAGTTTGATTTGAACTGAACTGTTGTTCTTCACAAACTCAAGTGCTTGTACATGATGAGGTTCATCAACAAGTACCGCAAATGGAAGGGTTGTGATTGGGAGACTGCACAAGAAAAGTGGAACGAGTTTGTACGTGATGCCAACATCAAACGTTGTACTGATACTGATGGATCTCTTCTGCTGGCCGCGCCGGTGACTGGGACCATTTTCGACATTCATGGTTCCAGGGTTGGTGACAAAAGATCTATTATGGAAGTCAGACGTGTTGACGCGGGTGACACTGACGCGATCTTGGATGAGAGAAACCGTTTCCTGGCTTGATCGAAGCTAATGAGTTTGTGGATCTTGTATGTTCGCTGATAGACTTAACTTTGATTCTGACTGTGACCCTGACCATTGCACGTTTCTGCTATCCAAGAATTGATGAGATCCCGTTTGGATGTGGAAGTGAACATGAGTGCAACTGCAGGACATTGGGAACCAAGTGAACAACGACTCAGTGAATGTTTAACTTTCTTTTTTGAAGCTCTTTAATCTTAAACTAAACTGTGATTTACGCAAGCAGCAAAACCCAATAGGAGGTCAGCGTTGCTTGGGCACTATTCCAAAGCCGAAGCCGAAGGGAAAGCCTAAGCCTAAGTCTAAGCGAAGGCCAGCGCCAACCGAGCAAGGGGATGACGCCACACCACATACGGATGAACAGGGGGATATTCCGACTCCGACTCCAGATCCAGAGGGCGGCAAGAGGAGGCCAAAAACTGATCCTGCGGTTGCTGCACGTCTTCAGCAGTTGCAGAACCAGAAGGACTTGCTTTTGACTACCACGAGATGGCAGGATCGGGTAAAGAGCTTGAACGTGGAAGTCTCTCAATCTGTGGTCGCGGCAGACCAGTACGATGAAACCAAAGGGTGCCTCGTTTTTTGTTTTATCTAAATCCAACACGTGGTATTGTGTGTGTTTTTTGGAAACAAATGAACATAAAACATAAAACTAAAACAACATATTGAACTAAGGATGCGAGACGAAGTATCCTCAATGATGCTTAAGTTTGCAGCCTCGGCACCACCTGTTCATTTGTCACCTTCAAAGAAAGATACAATCTTGGGACAGTGCGATCATCTTCCGTCCCCATCACCTATCTCGAAGTCAAAACGGGTTGCGCTTAAAGATCCATCCAAGAAGAACTTGAAGGAATTTGAAAAGAACCTGACTTCACATGAATCCGCTGTGAAAAAGGGCCTGCAAGATTTGGACAAGGCCACAACCCAGTTTCGGGAGGTGTTTGAAGCTCGTGTTGAGATGGAAAGGCGTTTGCAGGAAAGACTAAAGAGAAAACAAAAGCAGCATGACGATGCGGCGGAGCGAGGCAGAAGGAGACTCTATATTCATTGTTTGATGATTGCTACAATACTGTTACTGATTAAAGTAAACATACCACAATTGCATCGTCATTACAAGATTCATGACCTTGAAGGACAGGAGCAGAAAACGCTGAACAGGAATTGCTCAGTGAGAATGAAGATGACCAGCCTGACAACGCAAGTGAAGACGCTGAAGGCACTTTGACTGTTCAATAATGTTTCCTTAGTGTTTTACTTTCAACCAAGTTTGGAGGTAATAGGCAATAAGTGCCCGTGTTTAAGGTCTAGGTTAGGTTCAGATTCCAGATTCCTTTCATTGTTACTTTGATTGAGGCGATGCTGAACATCAAGATGAAGACGCTGAACCTGAACCTGATGAAGACAACGATGCCGATGACGCCGATGAACCCGAATTTCCTTGGAAATTGCCTTACCTCAAGCCATATTTCGACTACAAGTCATTTTGCGGAGGAATCAAGCTTCTTTCAGACCCATCATCTCCAAATGTCACCAGATGAGAATGAGAACTGTTGATAAACTTTGTATATTCAATTCAATTCAACTATTTTTTGTTATTGATAGATAAATGCCATCTTGAATGTTTTATGTTTTTTTCAAAAATATTAATTGCTGTATCCTGCATCCAAGGCTGCCAGTTTCAATGAGTGCATCAAGTTTGGCTTGTTCGATGAAGCAGGTGTACCCGTTGACACAGCCGTCGAACCCAAAGACTTTGACTATGACCTTTTCAACTTTGGTTGGAGCCCAGATGAATCCCGTCGGCTGTGGGAGCACAACAAAGATGATCTTCAGTATTCGGTCAGGACTCGATATCATGACATTCCAGGTCTCAATGATGTGAAGAGCTGCTTTGCAAGAGCTTTGTTGTCTGCTATTGGTGCAGGTGCTTTGACACATGTGGCAAACGTTGATTTCTGTGCAAACATATTAATTACAATAATAAACATACAATAATGAATCAATCTATGTTTGTGTCTAGGCCCAGAGTGTAGGTCACATCCAGGTACACAGGTGTCTGTTCTTTTTTCCTCAGCTGTTTCTGAGGTTCAAGATGGGTAAAGCTGATCAAAGGCAAGAACTGGTCAGACTCCAAGTTCAGGAACTGGCTGGCGCCAAAGAATCATTACTCAGGTCCACGATCATCATGGCTTGGGATAGCAGAGCTGTGCTGGGGCAGGTGTTTCTTTATGAACGCAGGCGAGAGATTGATCACTGGTTTGAGTATTTCAACGTGCTTGCTGTGTCAATATCAGAAGCTCACAGATGTCTCACAAATTGGAAGCATGGATGATGTTGCTGATTTCTTGGCAAGACTTCCTCTTGATGTTGTGGTGCAGCACGGTGGCTTCTACATCTATGCAAGGGCAGGTCAGGGCATCGTTGTGCCACCATTGTTCATGATGGTGTATGTCAACAGGGGGGCTCATTTGCGATGGACCACCACTGCGATCTGGACCAGACAAAGATACAGTGATCGCAGACGTGACTGAAGCTCAGCTCAACTCCAACTCAGAGTTAGGGAATTGTTTGTTCTATTCTGTACTATACTAAAAACTATTTACTATATACTATAATATATATAATACATATAATATATTTATTTAACATATCAATCAAGCATCATATCTTAAGTTGAAGAAGATTGAAATGTTAAATTAGTGTTTAGTAATTAATTAGTGTTTGCATTGCATTTGTTTGTCTCGAGTCTAGCGGCTAGCATCTAGTCATTGTTATTCTTGTTCGGGGAATTGCACTACTGTGAAGGAGTTTCCAATTCTCTCCAAGATCCACCTGGAATCGTTTGATGTGTGCACCTTGAAGACCGTACTACACCTTTGCAAGAACTCTCGTTCTCCACAAATCGTCGTGAGCTTGGAAGCCTCACTATCAATAATTGAGGAGATTCAGAATCAATTCAAGGAGGCTGTCGAGGTCAAGACTGAGGCCCCGGATGATGATATTAATGAGAACACCTACGTGGCTCAACTTCCGAAGCAGCCGCCCCCAAAAAAAGCAAAAGCGTCATCCGATGGCCGACGAAGTCAAGCGCTTCCTTCGCGATTTGGAGCATTTGATTGCTTTGGCCAGTGTCCTTCGGAAAGAAGTTGTGGACCCACTATGTTTTCTTTTTTCTTTTTTGGTGAAACTTTATTATATATATGTGTACTTATCATATGAACCTTGTGGCCCTACCAAAGACTATCAAATCAAATCACTGGGTTACTGAGAAGTAGCCATTCTTTGCTGTCAAGGCTGGTTCAGAATCAGAATCATCTTTGAAGTCCCATCGCGCACAATGTGTCAGCACCATTTCTCGGTGGCAAAGAACTTCAGGATTGACAATGGCAGAAATCCGAGACCTTCTGAGACATCCTGAGTTTGAACACATTGACGACCACTTAAAGGGTGCATACGAAGAGATTGTGCGGGAGTGGTGCCGGTGCAATGATGATGTTCAGAGTCAGAGTGAGGCCTATTGTTTTCAGCAGTCTAAGTTGGTTCCTGTTTTTTGGGTCAATGTGTTTGAATGAATTGAACGTATGTAATCAGTAACTATTGATTTGTTATTCCAAATTCCAAAATCCCAACAATGGATGTTCTGCGCAGGCCACCAATGGTGATCTTGAAGCTGAAGTGTACAAGAATGATGCAGCTCAATCAAGTCACACCAGGACTCCGGCAAATGCTATGCCAAAAGAAACACCGACAACAGATGCTGCCAACTATCCAAAGGAACAGCAGAATAATGATGAGCAGGATGCCAAAACCAATGCACCAACACAGCAAGAGGAGACTAAAGAGAAGGATGCTGAGGAGGAACCAAAAGAAGCACGTGTGCCAAATTCAGATGAAGATCCAGCCAAATCTTCAATGGATGAGCAAAGGAAGGCAAATGTAGAGGAGGAGGAAGATTATGATAACAAAAAGGATGCACACACTCCCGCTCCAACTCCAACAGCTGAGGGGAAGGATGCCGTGACACAAGATCCAAGTGAAGATACCAAGGATACAACAGAAGCACAAGAACAAGAAGACCAGAAGAAGGAAGAACACCATGAAGGAGATGAAAAGGTACCTACGAATGATGCAACAACCACTGAGGGGAAGGACACAAAGGTTTCGAGTGAAGATGCCAAGGATTCTGCAGCTGCAGAAGCACCAGCAAAAGAACAAGAAGACCAGAAGAAGGAAGAA
>CAXAMN010026155.1:0-10033 GCA_963970005.1 Durusdinium trenchii
ACTTGTGAACCTCCTCCCAAGATTGGGCATGCCTTTGTTGCAAAAAACAGCGAGGGCAAGTTACGAACAATGGAAAATGCTTAGGGCTTTTGGGCGCAATCAACCACATTTGGAGACATGTTTTAAACGGATTGCCGGTAGAGATTCAAATACCGTTTGCACTGAGATTGTAAACCAACTCTTTACCGACTCCATGGAACAAAATGATGTCGATACAATCGGTTGCTTGGGCTGTGATAAAGCGACCTCTTCCTATAGAAAGAAACACAAAACAAGTGGCTTATTGGGTGTGTCGGTACCCTGAAAAAGTTCCAACCAAAGGTTTTGATTTCCCTTGCAGGATAGCATGGTGAGAGACCCTTGAAAGAGGCCCTGAACCACAAAGACCTCATCTCAAGAGACGTTGGTGACCCAAAAATGAGGATGTCCAAAAGTGTTCTGAGGGGTGGACATGAAACCATATAATTTATGATTTCCAGCTGCAGCTTCTCCAGCTTGGTGAGGACTTCTTTCCTTTTCAGTTCAGCTTCCTTGACCTGCCTGGAAGCTTGTTGGCGACATCTCTGGATTCTTGGTACATTGGGCGACGGTCAGGGGCCCTTGAAGATTTGTTTGTATTGGTGGATTGACTGGAACCTCCCATGTTTTCTTCGGAGTAGATATCGTTGTTTTGGGTGTGTTCAATGCAAGATTCACTATTATGTCATTGGTCTATTTACCTTCCAATCTGGACGCCAGCAAGCTGGCAGCCAGATGGGGAGTAAAAAGGTCCTACTTGGTGTTGGATTCAGGTCGGCGAGTTATTTGCCATTGATGGGGCAAAGTTCAGTCCCCAGATCATAAAAGTTGCTTTGTGTAAAGGATCAAAGCTTTTTGAAGGTTCATGCTCATATTGTGCGAACAGATTGTAACAGACTGTTTGTTGGAGTCTTGCTGCCAGCAAGCTGGCAGCCAGACATAGGAAGTGTTGATCAAAGGGCTTCAAGTCTGGCCACCACCTGTCTGCCAGCCATATGGGGCGGCAAGTTGTTAACGTTCAAGTACCTTTAAGATTGCGTTTTCTCTCTCTTACATTCTGGCCACCAGCTAGCTGGCAGCCAGATTATGGGCCAACAGTCAATTGGATTTGCATGGATTTGCAAAGGGGTTTAATGACTCCTCACGCACATATCGTTTACCATTAAGAGACACATGAAGGTTTTGACAACCCAATGAAAACTAATGCGCCAGCAAGCAAAGCGTGGCCTCAAATTTTGAGCTTCGTAAAGGCTTTGATCCGCAGTGAGGGCACACTTGAAAGCATTGAAAGCCGCCTGCTGGCTTGCAAGCCACGCGTTTTTGGATTGAAGCTGTGAAGCAACGAGAAAGCTGTGCTTGGACTTTCCCATTGCCTCCAAGGGTTGTGGGACTTGCTGTTGGAAAACAATGGAAACCGTGTCGCAGCAACAGTTTCTGGTGAAACATTGCGAACGCAAAAAACCAATCTAAAGCCAAGAACTTGTTTGAAAGTAAGATCAAACCAGTCAAACATGACCCTGAAACCAGAAGGTTCAAAGGCACTATGGGACACTTTTCGACGACTTCTCCTCGAGGACAAAAGGCACCCTGTGCCAATCAAAATTTGTAGCGCTTCTGCAACTGGCACGCAGGTCATCGTCCAAAGACCTTGGCTGTGGAAATGTAAAGCCACTGCAACTGTACCAATCCCGAATCTAGAAATTACATACCAAGCTGTCTTCACATGCCACAGGCACATTGGACCAAACATTTAGTGTCAAATGTTTGTCGTACCAAAACGGGATCTACCACGCTCGCACCTTTTTCCATCCTTTTCCATCCTTTTGCCAAGTCCAGTCAGGTCTGCGTAGAAGCCAACCGATCCTTTTCAAACTGCCTCCGTGCTTTTCGCCTGGCTTCACGTGCATTTTTCTTGTCACGTTGTTCTCGAAGTTTTTGCTCGACTGGAGTTGTGGGAATCATCTTCCCGTGGCGCTTCAAATTTGTTGGCTTTGATGTCCCTGATGGCGGCTTTGGCGTCGCTGTTGGTGTGGACAAGTTGACAGATGGCTCAACCGTCTCTGAAGATCTTGATGCACTTGAACCCGATGAAGTTTGCTGAAGGCGTGTACTCTGTTGTTGAACGCCTGCGCCCTCTCCAATTTGCAGTCTGGCTTGACAGTTGTGGACTGCGCCTCCCAACTGACTCTTCGCAGTTGAAACGCCGCAAGAAGCAGCCAGTCTCATGGCCCGAATGCGTTGAGTTGTAACAAGTCAAAATGCATAGCTTCGAGCAAGGTGGGCAGTGGCAAGACCCATCAAACTGACAAACCTCCAAAGTGTTGAAGACCCTCGCCCATTAAAACAAACGACTGTTTTTAAAAGGATCAAACTCACAAAAGTAGGGGGCAAAAGATAAAATAGGGCTTGTTGGTCTCGATGTATCTAACCCCCAACAGGTGGACACTTCTGAAAGGAACTGTGGCCTTCTAAATGTTTTCCTAGCAAAGGTGCGACAGGTTGCTCCGGTAGAAACACATCTGCAAAGTAAGTTGTAACGGGTTTTCTAGGACCAGCAAAGCTGCGAAGTTGTGACCAGTAAAGCTGCGAAGTTGTGACGGGTTTTTCTAAGCTGCAAAGTTGCGACGGGTTTTTCTGGGACCAGCAAAGCTGCGAATTTGCGACGGGTTTTTCCGGCAAAGAATGGTCAAGCTTATAGAATAACAATTCCAAATTGCCTTTCAGAATGTGAAGGGATTTCGCAAATGCAATGGCTTTTCAAATCAAACTCCACCACCAGTCTTCCAGCTGGAATTGCGACGGGGTTTTTAAAAACCCCATCACAAATAGCTATGTTTGGAGGTTTGCAATCACAATCCTGAAGTATTTCATTGTCAAAGCAAACGATTGGTTCCTCCCCAGGGCTATGAATTGCGACGGGGTTTTTAAAAACCCCATCACAATTCCTGAGCTCACTCCCCCTGTGCGCCATGACGGGTTTTTCCCTCGTTTCCACCCGTCCCAGGGTTTGACGGGTTTTTCCCTGCCCCCCCTTTTCCCTGCCGCCATCAAACTGTTCCAAGACACCCATTGTCCCACATCTCTTGAACCTTTTCCATGATCTCGGTGCTGATAGTGTCCGCCAAGAGCGGCTTGATGAAGAGCCACAGGCAAGTCGCGTCCATCAATTCTTGGTGGCGGTCCACATCCATTTGGTTGTTTTTCTGGCAGGGACTCACTTTTTGAACAGCGCACAAAGTTAAAACCTGGCAAACCCAAGCACTGCTTTGAATCCCCAAGAGCCTTCTCTTTGAAAGTAGCGGTCTTCTTCACTGCGCGGTTGAAATCGTTGTGTGCCCGCCGGAAGTACAAAACGCACGCCTCCGGTGTGATTGTCATCACACTGGGCCACAGCTCTTTGCCCTTGTAGCGGGCGCATTCCCCTCGATCATGGCCAGGAACATAATGACCAGCAGCCAGCACTTCATACGGAAATCCTGCCAGAACGTGGGAACAAGATGGAACAAGTTGCATTTTGTCCACCAACAAGTAGCACCACGTGTCATGAGTTTATGTCGTGAAGAAACAAGTTCGTTTTTTACCTTCAGGCACACTAGCTCACACTAGCCTTTTCAAGGCCTGTGGAATCTCACACGCAACTGATGTGGCAATGCTCGTGGCCCCCTCGGTGGCAAAGCGCAAACAAGCCCTTGCTGGACTTGACCACCAGTTGCAAGAAAACCCAAAGCTTGAGCAGGCCACCGTTGTCGCGGCTCTACCCCAGCTAATGAACGCAAGTACTGAACCGCCCTTCCGTATTGGGGGTATTTGGACAATGCCTCACTCAGTTCCACCAGGTCTGCGGCTCTGTCTGGGTCAAGGGTCGTTAGTTCGCCCTTGTGGGAGACTGAGTTCTTCCAAAAAAGTCGAATTCGCTCACGCTCGTCTCCCGGCACTACAAGCAAAGCTGGCTGGCACAAATCATGGTCGGCCATGTGGTGCTTGACCATGCAAAAAACGTCACCACCGCTCGGGGTATACCTTCTTGGCAAGCGTTCCGACAAAGGTAAATTTGGGTCCAAACCTAAGTCGCGACCAAGGGCTCACAACCATTTAGCCTCTTTAAAATCTTACAACAAAACATGTCAGACATCTGATTCTTCTCAAAGGAACGATCCCTGCATCGAAACACAAAATCATGAGGGACTTTGTCGTCATCCTCACCCTTCCTAGGCCTGTAGGCGTGGTCGAGTGTCATGATGTTGGGCACCAACTGCTTCCACGGTCTTACCTGAAAAATTGTTCAAAAGAATGGTTTCAACCTATCCACAACAGCAGCTCATAGTTAAAGCAAGGCGCACGATCCATGAGCACAACTTTGAAAAACTCTCCCCGGCTGTCAAAAATCGGAGCCACCTTCGACTCCAACAGCCTGCGAGCAGTCAAGTCGAAGCATGACGTTGGTTGTTACTCTGTCGCACTGCCTCCGGAAATCTTGGCTCGTCTGCAACTTGTCACCAGCGGCAAGCAAGTGGTTGGAAATATATCCAAAAACAGCATCTTAGTGCCGGGAAGAAACTGTGCAACAAATGACTTGACAGTGCTGATTCAGAGTCTGATGATGCCATTTTCAAGTTTACAGCCAAGGAGCCGATATCTTCGTGGGTGTGACCCACAGGGAGCATGTGTGCTCCGCATTCATCGTAAAACCCTCCACTGACCAAATAGGCCATCATGGCTCCAGACAATGAGTGCTTTAATTCCTTGACCGTGTTGTCATGTTGGATCCATAAGTTCCTTGGTGAAGCACGCCCACATCGCCGGTCTTCTTGCTGGCATACATCCACCGCATGTAGGATACACTCCCAGCTGTATGACCCTCCTGTGGATCCTCCCTCTTCACACAAAAAAACAAAGCAACCGTATCCGTGGCACAGCAACGCTGACACAGCCACGTGTGTGCGACTAATGCGCTCAAACGTTGCTCCCTTAGGCTGACGATGGTGCGGCCAGCGTGGAAATGCTGGTTTGCTTTTATCGAATCCATCGAATATTATACACAAAAGATCTTGGTGAGATTGTGAAACCTCGCGAGCGTGCCAGTATGCCTGGCGGCATCGCCACGTGAGCGACAAGTGTCCCAACAACTTGTCCGCTGATGTGGCGTGTTGAAGGAAGCTGTTGCTGTGCCTCATTTCACTCTTGAGTTGGTCGCATTGCTTGCAAATTGAGTGCTTTGAAAAGGGTCTGAATTTCAGCGCCTTCCTCCATGTCTTTGTGCAGGCGTAGAAAACAGCACGGCTGGCACAGGGTCTCTCTTCAGCAAGACAGGACGCTTGATATAGCACATACAATTGAGACCAGGTGCCAGGAGGAAGCTCCCGGGCACTGAGTCGCTTCGGGTCCAAGTGGGCAATTTGGTTTGAAGGCCCTCTCAAAGCATCACTCATCAACTCCGCCAACAATCGGTCTCTGGCTTCTTCATCACCCAGGTTCATATTGTTTGGCAAAAGCCTAAACATGCAAAGTGACAATGTGAGCTCTTATGATTCTGGCGTGTGCGATATGTTTCTGAACTGCTGACAAGAAACCCTGTCGGCATGGATTCGCTCACGCTGTAGTACATTTTTTGCATGAATGTATTGACCGATGCGCTTGCAGTAGCAGCTCTTGTTCGTGGCCCTTGGCCTTTGAGGCACCGTTCATCAAATCCCTGGAATGTCTTTCTCGTTCTGCTTACCCGACCATTGCCAATACCAAGCATGCGTTGAAAGCTGCGCCTGCAAACTTGCACGCCGCCCAAAGACCATTTGACATATTTTTTGGGCATGTCATCTTCAGACCCAGACTCGCTATCACCACTGCTGTCCTCATTGCCCATCGACGCCCCACCACACTGCATAGCCCATAACAAACTGTCTTGAGCTGGTTTCGCCAGGCTCCAAAATAGTCTGCATAACTCCAAGAGGTAATTGTACGCAATGGCCCTCCAGCACCTTGAAAAGCGCAACTGGTGAATGGAACAACGAACATGGTTGGTCTGATGATTCAATCATTGACCACACAGTTGCACTGCAAACTTAGGAAAGGGCTGTCGGCTGCACTTGCAACCACAAGCTGCTTTGTTGGCCAAAACCTTCTTGATCCTTTTTGGATCCGCGCCATTGGCATTGAAGAAGCTTTGGTCGTCCGCATGTGAGCTCATTCCTTTCAAACTAGCCAAGTGGCTGAAAGTCAAATCTGCAGCACGCTGGATTCCAGGTTTCCTTGGAAGGTGCAGTTGGTGATGATCAAACTTTTCGAACAAACAAGCCGTGAATATCTTACTCATTGAAAAACAAGGTGTAATCAAGAATCTTCGTAGGTCCTTCAGACTCCTCAGTCTCAGAACCATCCCTCGAAGCATCTGAGCTGCTTGGGCTCCATCTGCCGAAGGGTTTTCCCTTCGGAACAGCTACAGCTGGACTTCGTGATCTAGACTCAGCACGCCATTTCCCCATGGCAAGCGGAATCCCAATGTAACGTTAAGCAAGAGTTTGCAACAAAGGTTCACTTAAAAGCTGTAAGCTGTTGGTTGAGTACTGATGTGAAAAACATATGCCTGCTTACTCTGAACATGTTTGCAACTTGTTTTCCAGCAAAGCTACACCCTGAGAAAGCAATTAATTCCACAGCAAAGATGAAGTCAAATTGAAAACCAATCAAAGATTCAACACACTGATACTGAGCAAAGTTAAAAAGCAATCCCAGCGTACCTGAACAACTATGTTTGTGTTGGTCGTAGTGCTCTGCCAAAATTGTCGTAACCTCTTCTGGACAGCGCATGAGGTTGGTGATGATCCTTTTCTTTGCAGGGTCGATGCGCCACTTCTTCACAGTGACAGTCTTGTTGAATTCAGTCACCACATGATTGATGCCCTGAAATAGTGGGACCTTTTTCCCGGTTGACTTGACATGCTCTTCCAACGCCAAGCCAAGCTGGCCAACGAAGTCAAGCGCCGAGGGCTGTTGCTTCTCGGCCGTTTCTTGTCCCAAACCTTGGAGTATAATTCTTTCAACGCACCCAAACAACAGTTGTCAAGCGCAACAATGCCATGTAGAGTATTCGTTGTGAGAATACTATACTGTTAATTAAGTATGCAACGCAAGGCTTCGAAATGGTACTCCATTTGTGTCTTCTTGTGCTGGTACTGTGCCTTGAAGAACAGCAAGGTTCTGATCAAAGGTAGCAAGTCGTCACTGTCCATTTCTTCAGGAGAGAAACCCTCAGCTGCGCAAGAAGACCAAAAGATCAATCATTGCCATGAGTGGAGCATCCTACATGCGTGCCGGGTTTCGATCTTGTCGACCATCGCGATAATGCTCTGAACAATGAGCCCTTTTGAGAATCCATCCACATAACGGATAGAAAACGCGTCCACCGTCCTCGTCGAGGTATTTCCGAACTTGATTTTGAGAGGTTCCCTATATGCATCAAAATTGTTGTACAAGATGTTCTTGAAGTGGTATTTCAAGTTCGCCATGTGCGGCCAGACTTGGTTGAGTGAGTGGCAACGAATGGACATTATTTTATTGCTGAGCATTCACGAATCACAATAATGCATCCTGGTAACACCCATGCTTTGCCGATACACTGTAATCAAGTTGGTCTACAGTGACCACCATGTCATTGACAGAATCCGTTGGAATCACAGTCACCTCTTGGACTGGTGGAGCAACCCTGCTGTGCACAATGCGACTGATGACCCGCTCAAACTTGTCACGGTCGGAGTACTCGCTGTTCAACCATTGGCCCAGGTTCATGTCTTGAGTCACCTTAAGCCAGGTTTGTTTGAGGGACATGCTTACAAGAAAAAACATGAGATCACACACTGTAGCTTGACTGAACCTGATCTCAGGAAAGTCGAGATCGATGCAATCAAGGTCATCCGATTTGAGGCGATGAAGGCGACTGAGCTAAAGACGGTGTTGAAGCAGTCCCAAATCAAATCCCTGCAAGATTTGGGCTTTGCCTCATCACATAGTTCTTCTTTCTCTTCTTTCACACCCTCGTCCCCCATGACTACGAACCAAGTGTCACGTTCGTGTTGGGAGCTCTTCCACAGTCTCTTGTTTGAGCCACCAAGCAAAAAACAAAAACTGTGCTGCATTTCTGATGCGCTTGCCCTAACGAGTAGGTTTTTGAGTGATTGAACATGTGACTTGGACATGTGGAAGAGATGCAATTGACTCGCAAACTGGCAGGCCAGACCAACTGTCAGCCTGAAGTGGCCAGCAAACTCAGATCGACCTGTGCAGAGTGGCAGGGATGGATGGGTGGATGGGCGGAGGGATTTGTAGTGTAGGGCCTGCGTCTCTTCTTCTTTTGGTCATTTTCCTGCCATAGCAGGAGTTTCATTGTTGTTTTTGGTCGACATGACGAACAGAGAACACATACAATCCGGGCTTTGTGGGCACGCAGCTTGTCATAGTCCATAGCCTTGCAGGGTAAAAATGATTGTGCAGGAAGACTCCCGGGTACCTGGAACTTCAACTTAACATGAACCCAACCTTGAGGAGACAGCAAAGGGCAGCTCCAACCGCTCTCAGGTGCATTGCATTTCCAGCCAGTTGGCCCATGACCTGATGAGGTGAGGTTCGTAAGGGGCAAAAGAGAGTTGCAAATCAATGATTGGAAAACAAACCTAGCAAGATTTCCAACATGCCAGATTTGCTGAATCAGTCACAGATCCTGCATCAATCCGATGCATTGGAAAACCTTGGAGCATCATCTTTTCAATGCCTGCCAGGCACTACGTGGATAGCGTCTCAATGAGCCTTGTGAGAGAAGAAAAAGAGAAACTGCGGCACAGCCCATCCAGCCTAATACCTGCCGCCCCTTGTCACGGAGCCAATACTGACCGCCCGGCCTGAATAGGTAACGGAATGCTACCAAAAGATTTCCAATATATAGTTCTAGTTCTAGCCCTATTATGTTCGATGTATTGTTTTGTCATGCAAATATACCTGGCTAAGTTTCAGGCGTGACGCACACAAAGTTGGACACTGGCATGTCCAGGATGAAAGGCATTCGATCGATGCTTTGTGACACGTCGCAGACCACCCAGTTTCGAGCATGGACTGTGAGGATGCTCATGGCCTGGCGTTGTGCTAGTCCAAAAAAACCAAAGGCGTGAATGAAGGTGGTAAAGACAAGCTTAGGGCTAACTTGCCAGAGGGTGGAAGTTTAAAATGCAACCTAAACCGAGCCTGGATGGCTCGTTGGCTTGTGACATGACACGACGGATCCGACATCATCTCCTGGGCGATTTTGTTGGCCTTGTCTTTGTTCACCTCCACAGGAAGAGCTGCCACTTGCTCAGCCTATGTTTGTGTGCAAAAAGCAATACAGAAGGTCAGCCTTCTTCAATTTCATGAATTCCCAATTCCGGTGACGCCATCGTGGTTCATCCTCTTCCGGCCTTACACATGCATAAAACTGATCAGGACTAAGTGCGGACTGGATACAACAGCATCAAAACATGAAGGCATTGCGCAGCCTCGCCCGCATATCAAAGAAATCTTGTCGTTGGAGTTTCCTCGCTCCAGCCTGACTCTCTGCGGTTGCAACATTTACGACATCCCAAAGACATGTAAGCTTACCTCGTTTTTGGTCTTCCTTGCCACCACATGCTGATCGGCGTCTCGCAGAAGGAAAGTCTGCCTGATGCTTTCCAGAGTTCAATGCCGACATTTTTTACAAGCACTAAAAATCAACAAGTGAGTCGCTGACCATGGAATGTACTTGCCCTCAAATCCTTGATGGAGCAAAGCCAAACTGGCATCAATCAGCCCCTCGAAAGAATACGCTTGCTTGCTGAACTCGTCATTGATCATGAAGAAATAGAATCGCCGTCTTGAGGTCAAAGAACCCAGATCAGCCCTGCAGGCTGGGGGTGACATCGCTATCATAAAGTTTCTTCAGATTCATGGCAATCGCAAGCCTGTGTAAAAAATATCTGAATTGATGAGCAAGCTTCGGATCAACGGTGCGGTA
>CAXAMN010026156.1:0-10029 GCA_963970005.1 Durusdinium trenchii
CCAGTGCCTTCCACCTACAAACATGATGTCAGCTGCAAGATCACATGTACTTGACTCCCGGTCCTTTCGTCTCCGCGCGGGCGTCCGACCTCTTGCCTGAACACACGCATCACACCCTCGGTCATACGGCCAATGTCCTCGACACTCGTGCTCGTATACAACAAACTGCCCTCCAGCTCTGGTGATGGATCTTCCAGATCCGACGAATGTGGACCTTCAGGGTCATAATGGGGCAATTCCCCAGGTGGTTCGTCAACACAACCATCGGACCTTCGGCCTCCGCCTCCGGACCTACCTGATCGGGAATGGAACCATGGCTACTTGGTCTTCATCCCCAACCAAGCCTTCCTCGGGGTCTTCAAACTCCCATTCGCCCTCTTCATCTTCGTCCTCAAGCTCTCAGCTTGCCACCCTTCTTTCCTTTGCCCTTGCCCTTGCTTTTGCTCTTGCCTTTTCCTTTTCCTTTGGAGGGAAAAGACTTCTTGCCAGGGTCTGCTCCAGTGTTGTTGGTGTTCTTGGACCGTCGCTTGTCAGGATGCTTCTCCCAACAATCTGAGGCCACATGGCCACTCTTCCCACAGTGTTTGCAGCGCTTTGGTTTGGGGCACTCTGATTGCATATGACCAGGGTCTCCACAGTTGAAACAACCCTTGCTTCCAATGGGAGAACCTTGAACAGCATGTGCCCTTTCCATGGTTCCAGTTGCACGCCTGCGGATGTAATACTCTGTCACTGCACGCCAAAGCTGCTGGACAGTGCCTGCACCGCTGATGAGTTGCACAGGTTCAGCTACCTTTTCAGGCAAATTCCTCAAATGCAGCAAAAACTGATCCCCCTCATTGATCCTCAACCAATGCTCTAGCCATCACACTTGCCTCAAGCATACTGTGAAATGATTCGATCTCGGTCTGAATCTCGCGAAGAACATCAATCAAGCCATCAATTGAAGGTTTCTTGACAGTGAACTTCAAAACAAGCTCTCTGTAGTAAAGGGCCTCCTGCCTACTGTAAATTGAGAACTCACGTCGAATCAATCTGAAAAGTTCATAGCCATTTGCATCAGCTGCCCCTCGGCCATGATTTGATTTCTGATCATGTGTTCAATCTTGGGGTATCCTGTAAAGGCCTGCTGAATCAGATGGAAAAGTCGCCTTGCCCTGAGCTCCTCGCAAGACAATAGGCTCTTCCATGCGAAGTGCCTCCCTCAATTCTGGGCCACATTGATCGTGTATGAGTGCCAGCCAACCTCCTAGCTTCTCTGCCCAATCCCTGAACCCCTGAAAGTTCTCGAGACCTGCTAACCCACTGCTTGAACGAAGGTAGTGGCATTGCTGGTGTCCACTTTGTGTCCATTGTGAGTCGTTCACGTTTCAGGGACTCCAACAGGTGGTTGCTGGGGTTGTTGTGGCTGCTGTTGTTGGTTTCCTCGTCTCATAACATCGATCAAAGTCTGTGCCAATTGCAGCTGTGGTTGAGGTGGTGGAATGTTCCAGTTCCAGTTGGGTGGAAGTCCATAGGTTGCATCTCGTCCCTGTCCAGATCCTCCAACACCAGAAACATCTTGAGAAGACCCACCATCTTCTGATTGACCTGCAGTCACCCCATCTCCAGAATGGCCTGAAAAATCTCTCTAAGCTGACTCATTGGATTCACAGAACGAACTGCTGTTTTTTTGCATGAGTCGAGGCGCTGTGTGCGCAGGTTATGCACAAGTCACCTTAAGCTAGTGAGAGAGAGAGATA
Source organism: Durusdinium trenchii (assembly GCA_963970005.1). Taxonomy (NCBI): domain Eukaryota; class Dinophyceae; order Suessiales; family Symbiodiniaceae; genus Durusdinium; species Durusdinium trenchii. The sequence continues at coordinate 1,743 of CAXAMN010026156.1, forward strand.
CGAACCAAGCGGCAAACAGGAAACAAACCAACCAACCCCCAAACAAAAACCCAACCAGAAAGAAAGGCAAGGTTCGTACCTCAAAGCGGCTGAGACAGCTAAGAGCAGTGAGACAGTGTGAAACGTGGGGCGATGAATTCAACCTTGGCTCTCAGTACTTGACCTTCCTGTCTTTTCATGTCTTTTCCTGTTTTCTTTGTTTGCTTTGTGTTCTTTGCTGCCTTGCACCCAGCGCTCGAAATCATGTGGGTGTAGACGCAAAACCAGGCAGGTTTCATGGCCGTGTGCCCTGCAATCCCAAGATCGACGAAACCTTTCCCAAAAGGCAGGCGTGAATGGCTAGCACGACTGCTAATCAAGCGACAGTCCTATGACTGCAAATTGCGCATTAGTCCCTAACTTCCAGCAATACACGCACATCGCATGTGAGGGGAGCAGGCTCGGCCCAGGGAAAACAACTGTGTCAGCCATCGAGGACTGCAAATCTTTGAAAGCTTGGACAGTGGAGCCACACCGACCTGATCAGTGAAATAGCCCTGTGGCGTACTGTGGGTCAAAACCCCCCCTCCCCCCCCAGAGGGAGGAAGAGCCCACCATCAAATTGCAACGATGACTCAAGAACAGCTTTGCCACCAAAGTCATATAAAGACAATGAGACACAGTGAGAGACACTGGAAATCAGGAATGCCTAAGAGCTCTCAAGGAGCTTTGTGGGACTTGCATGAGCCGCACCGGCATGTGCTACGGTCAACAAGGCGCCTTGATTGCGCAGGCATGTTCCGTCTTAAGAATGCTTAAACATGCAAGCCCCGTGAACTGAGTGAAACAAGGTGAGACGCCGTTATCCTAGATCTGTTCACTGTACAAGTCTGTACTGTCTGTACTCATCTAGGACCACCACTCGGGTGGTGGCCTGGGCACTGCCTAGCCGCTTAGTATTGCAGTACACCCTCGAAAAGCTGGCGCAAAGAGCTATTGGGACCAGCACCTGGGCGCAAGTCAAGACATAGAGCACAGTTGACTACGCTGCTGTAAGTCCTAGCGCATGGTTTCAGTGAGGCCTTCCCTCCCAGTCTGGGCTACTGGCTCAGGTGCGCATTTCAGTGCGGAATTCATCTGCCCATTTGTTCTTGGCGTTTGACAGTGAGAAGCGAAGCCACTTTGGTTTGTCTAATTGCTCACATTTCTCAAAGGCATTGATCCGAGCGTATGTCCCCCTCCAAGTCGTGCTTTTCCCAGTTTTGCAAATTGTGTGAAGTTGCCTGCAGCCAGCAAACGCCCGTCGCGCAATGTACAGCAAGGTGGGTGGAATGCAGACCTCTCGCAGTGAGGTGCACTGGAGGAATGCTTCTTGTTCTATTCTGCGCAACTTGCTCGATAAGCTAGACAGGTCAACCATTTGAAGCTGTTGACAACACTCAGGCAAACATCTGTTCGGGTTAGTGGGGTCATATTCCGCAAGGTGCAAATTGAGGTGGCGCAAAGCCGTGCATTTCTCAAAGGCTCGAGGCTGGAGTTGCGCTTGCAGGGCCAACTGGTTCGTTGCGCGTTAGTTGTCCCGAGTTGCAATAAAGAGCAGCATGCCTCAAATACTGCAATCCCGAATTGCTTGCATCCCAGGGCCAACACGGTTCGGAGTGAGTAACATCGGCGGAACACTCCATGCTGTAGGCAGACAAGTGGACCACTTGTGGTCGTTGACAGCTCCACCAAGCAGCCTCGCCCACAATACGGATTCCTGTTTCCACCTGAACGTGCCTTACTTCCATGTGGTACGAAAAGGCTTGCGGCAGTATCCTGTCAGCAGTGCGGGATGGGACTCGAATGGCTTTCGCTTCGCGTTCCGCTTCCACAAAACATTGGCGGACAATCACATTGAAGCAGTTGTTGTTCCGCAAAGTGTTCCAAATACTGTGAAAACACGGAAGCGAGTGCGACCCTTTTGCGAATCCCGCTCTTGAGCCAAACATAACAGTCGGTTTGACTGTATGTCTGTTCGTCCACTCTTCTCTGAAGAGGTCTGACTGGTCACAGTCGTCCAAAACATACTAAAAGTACAAGAAAGCATCTCCAAACACTCTCACGCAAAGCTAGGCTATACACCGCTCATCTCAAGCACTACAGCTCTATACTTAGGGCTTCTCTAGACATGCTCCTAGCCACTTCTGGTCACATTCCACTTAGTCCTGCTAAGGTGGTCAAAGAGAACACACTCCAAGGAGGAAGATCCCTACTCAGCTCCAACCCCAAGGACAGAAAACGAAAAAGTTCCACTACACAGAGGTACTAGGTGATCCACACACTGTACAGGCGTGCTACCCACACTTTTCACACCCCTTCTTGGGTCACCTCGTACCTTCTCCTGGTCTTCTTGTCTTCTTCTTCTCTTCAATTCGTTTTCTCTGAGCAACTAGGGTTCGAGCATCAACTAAGATCTCAACTCCTGTGGTCCAAACTGGTCTCCAGGTCGATCAAACGTCAACGAATCAAGAACAACAAGCTTCAAGCAAGTTCAAATCAAGATCAACCCATCAACCATGTTTCAACCAAGCGAGCAAAAAAACAACAAAGATTCAAGGTCCCTCAGACAGCAGGGCTTCAAAGAGCTGCGCGGGGCCAGCTCTTCGCCTCTGCTTCTGTCATCACTGGGACCCTGAAACCATACAAGGTCTCAAGTGGTCACCTGACAGGTCAAGCAAACGAAGATTCCTGAAGACAAAACCTGTCACATTCAACGTGCCAAAAGCTTCACACAACAATGGAAATGAAGTCTAGTTGCAACCCTTTCTAGATACAATCCCTGGGTTACTGTTCAAACTCACAACTTCCAAAGCATGTCTCTGGTTACAAAACCCTGTTAGTTAACTTCAACTGCAACCAATCGACTCGACATCATGCATCATTCGGTCCAAAGTTCACAGCAATCAAAGGAAGCTAGAAACCGCTACTAGCTACAACCCTCTCTACTGCTTTTAATGGTCCATGGCGCTGATGCACAAGACATCCCGGATTCTCACAGTTCTCAACCCTTGATCTCTTCTTGATCTCCCTCTGAACCCCTGACCTCATCCATTTTCGTCCTGGCAAGTTCAGACATGGCAATGTACAAAAACTTCAACCCATCAAGATCACACACGTGTATGCCCTTGACTCAACAAGAAAACTTGAACAAGACATCAGGAAGTTCAAGTGAAGATCAACAGAAGCTCAAACATCAAAGTTGACAAGACATCAAATCCCTTCAAACTGAATCTCACAAGGTCAAATTGAACAACTGCAAATCGAATGCCAAATCTCTCAGAACAAACCCTTTTCACCAAGGTGAGCTGGCCGCAGTCAAAGATGGCCTTGAAAATCGATCTTCTTAGGATGCTACATCCCCAGAAGGCTTCAAGCTGATTTACAACTCAGGGTGTGGCTCAGGCCCAAGTTCCATCTGTCAAGCGAACACGCTTGTACACAGGACCCGTCGATGCGGTTGCACCTCCCGCTGCACATGGTGTCGGCGGGGTTCCAAGGATAGCCCTGCCGCGGATATGCTGGTGCCGGTGGGAATCCGGCCGGGGGAGTCAGGGTATTCGGCATCAACTTTGGCTGGACAGGATGGGCTGCTGTTCCCAAAGTCGCTGGCGGCACATTCACACCCGCAGGCGCGACCGGAGGTGGCGGCAGCTTGGCTGATGCTTTTGCTTCCTCGGCTCTTGTCGACCTCGATTGCAGCTCCACCAATTTCTTCAAATGGTCGCTGATTGCCGAAAGATGGTTCTCCATGTTTTCCATATTCTCAGCGGTGCTTTCGGCGATGCGGGCATTCTTCGACAGGTGCTGTTCCACCTGCTGAACCATTTTCGCAGATGAGATCAATACGTCCTTCACCGATTGGTTGGCCGCCTTGCCGGGGCCGGCCAGTTGCCAAAGCATGTTTTCGAGAGTCCTGTGGGTTTGTCTCTGACTTTGCTTGGCATCATCCACCGTGAGGCGGGTAGCGCTTTGCACGCGCACAATGGCACCGGCTAACTCGATAAGGCGCCGACTGGTTTCGGCATGGGCCTCTTCCGTCACCTTGAGGTGAGCATCGAGCGCTGACAGAAAGGTGGTCATGCTTCGGACGCTCTCCTGGGACTCCGACATCTTTTGGGTGGTCCACCTGATCACGTCAAGGACCGCGTCACGATTCCCATCGCGAATGTCCCCGACAAACGACGGGAGGGAGCCCTCGTCCACTGACACATACTTCGAAAAGTATGAAAAACTGTAAAGGTTTTCCCCGTCGCGCAGAATTTGTAGGCGATTCTTGTTGGCCTCTTGGACCCTCACAACCTGGCTCAGGCTCCTGCCTGTGAGGGGGCCTTCTTTGACCAAGGTACTCTCTTCGTTCGTTCCCTCATTGGTCGCCTGAATCTGGAGAGCCGAAATGAGTGCCCCCAGGGTCCCCAAATCCTTTTCCACCTGGTTGCTGGCCGAATGCCAGCGGGCAGCTTCAGACTTCAGCTCCAAAAGCGAGGATCGAGCAAACAAGCAGGTCTTCATTCTGGAAAGGAAAGGTCGTCAAAGTCGTCGAGGTTCCCCCGACCAGGGCTTCTGGGGCTGCACCCTCCACATTTCCTGAGGCTGCAGGAGCCGCCTCCACAGGCTGCTCCACCTGGGCATCTCCATCGGCGCGAACAGGGCTGGCCATGATCGCAAAGTCTTGGGAAAACGCGAAATCCGATCACACTTGCGCTGTTAGCAAACTCGAGCTTGAGTGGTGAGCATTGAGCACGTGTAACCCTCACGAACAAGCAAACTGCAACTCACAAAGAACATCCATCTGATCTACGAAAATGAAATCTGTTCTAGTTCAACCCTCGAACACGCTACCAACCCTGGGAAAAAGAATGTTGACAACCCTTTTGCACAACTGTGTCCACATATTCTGCAGCATCTGAAGTCTCAAACTGTCACTCTCTGGCGTCTCAACCCTGCAATCCCTGGCATGAAACACAAACAACTGGACATGTCTGACACTCAAAACCCCTGATCTCGCCACTCATGGTTAGCTACTCCTTATTGCAGCAAAAATCAACGGTTTCAAGGTTTCAAACCACACACGAAACTCCTTCGCCTGGCGCAAGGCCGCCAGTGAACTTCTCTCTGCTGCCTTCTTAAACAAAAAAGGCCGCGGGCGGTCATCATTCAGTTCCACTGTCTCAAGGTGCCGAGAACAGTCCAAACAAGGAAAAGTGTCACAGCAAAAGGTTTCTACAGGTCAAACGTCTCCATTTCCTTAGGAAAGAGGCAGCTATCCGGACATTCGGTGAAGCAAACAGGATTCCTCAGCGAACGCTCATCCAGATTCCAAGAAACGTGCGCAACACAAATTCAGCAAAACTCAAAACACTGCACCACAGAACAGAAGGCTCCTAAATCAACAAGAAACAGTCATCCTACACCTCCGAACCTAGTCGGACCTCAACGACTGCTCTCGGACACGTCCTTCCACTAAAGTTCTGTCAACTCAGCAGGAGGTTCCAAATCCACACGCTGCACACAAAAGGCAACCGAACTCTTCCGAACTCATCCGGGCGGATCCGAACACAGACGGACAACAACAAAACACACCAAACAGATTCAGAAACTCTTCAAAACGACTTTTGACTTTGGAAAACTGTTCCGGAAAAAGCACAATCGACAAAATTCAAACTTCAATAGGCACAATGCCCAGCTCTCCCGTCACCTTTCCGATCACCAACGGACGAAAAATGCAAGAAACACGCACGATGAGCATACTCCCCTTCTCGAACTGAACGTTCACTGGTCGGAAGTTCGTCGTCAACATCGGCGTCTCGAGACAAGCCCCTCAACAATGCTGTATCTTCATCCAAACCGGGTACAAGTCCTACAGCATTGCAGAGGTTCAGCCACATCTCAATGAGCTTGCAACTTTTCGTAAGACCGTCGGACGGGTTGGAAACACCTTCCCAGTGTTCCAAGGTCAAGCGACGTCGTCGATGGAGGTACTGCACATAATGTGCTCGCAGTTCCATGTCCCTCAATGGTAGAAATGGAAATAGCCGCTTTCCCATCGTTGTATAAATGCAACTTCACGCTTCCTGTGGTCTTGGCTGGCATGCCTATCTCATCAAGAGGGATCCCATCACGAGCTGTCTCAATCAACATCCCCAGAGCTACAAGTTCTTTGCTAGCCTCCGTGATGGCGATTGCTTCTGCCTCTGCAGACGACAACGCGGGAACCTCCTGTCTCCTACTAAAGCACTTCAAGCATCCACGCCAAGAGATCACAGCACCAGACACGCTGGTCACATTCCAAGAAGCATCACAAAAACCTACAACGACCCCTTCTTCAGTCAACACGGGTGGTGAACTAGCTGGCATCTGCTGTACATAATGCAAATGACCCTTCAACCAACGAAGAAAGCTACGAAGACAAATCTCCGCGGGGACATGGGGCTTCGACTGAAACCTACTCAAAAACCCAACAGGAAAAGCAAGGTCTGCCCTGGAGAGTGCTGCCCATGCGAGTTGTCCCAAGACCCTACGGTAGCGCTGGGCTTCCGTGGCGGACAGTTCGGACGTCCCGAACTTTTTCTCTGCATCTTTAAGCAGCTCCTCCAGTTTGGGCATAGCAGAACCAGTGGATTCTTTGAGCTTCTCCTCCCAAGACACGAAGATTGCCTCCATGTAGCTTCGAGACACTCCAAAATACAGACACTCCTCGCCGTCGTGGAGCCTGTAGATTGCGCGGCCTAAGAATTCCAGAAGTCCTTTCCTCCCAGACGGAATACTTCCCGTGCGTTTGATCTTCCAGATCTTTTGGAGAGCACGCAAGCAGTTCTCACCTCCTTCGACGTCGTTGCTTGCAATGAGCAGGTCGTCAACGTAAACCAGGACCAACAAAAACTGAGCGTCGGTCTTCACTCTGAACAACGTTGATTCAAAGGTCTCGTCTCCGCCCAAGTCACGGATCGTCCTCTGAAGCTCTAAGAACCACAACAAAGGAGCACGTCTCAAGCCATTCATGGCCTTTTTCAGCCACAAGATGACTCGTTGGCCCTTCACAGTGATATTCGCAGGGAGCAAAACCAAATCACGCGCATCAGCTTCAACAGGTGCATACATGAACGCTGTCGACACGTCAGCTGTAAGAAGGTTCATGCTTTCAACCACTGAGAAGGCAAGGACCACTCGCAGTGAGTCTAAACTACTTGTTGGGGCATAGATGCCAGATCGAAAAGCGCTTTCAGCACCAGAGGCATAATCGCGAACGACCAAGCGGGCACGACAGAGGATCGCAGTCTTTTGGGTAAAAACCCACCTCGCCGTGAGGATTTGGACTTCATGTTCAACTGCGATGGTGCGACCCTTCTTTTCAGGATAGGTGTCACCAACTTCCAATGTCTCCAGTTGCACCATTTCTGTGCGAATGCCTTCGACCACCTGGTCATGCGCTATGGGGCGCCCTGTCAATTCATCACACACACCCTCAGCGATCTGTACATCGATTTGGTTTCCCCCAAACTGGACAGAGATGGAAGAACCTTGACCTTCTGCCTCGACTTCACCCACAACCTCATCACACCTGGAGGTACCTGCCAAGAACTCATTCATTGCCTCGTTCTGGGCGTGCTGGATGACTCGATCCAAGATCATGTCAAGGTCCATAGGTTCTCCACCCCCTTCTGGAGCTAACTAAGCTCCCATCTGGCAAAGGAATTTCGACCTCCATGTCTCCATCCCCTTCTTCACCTGGAACTTCACCACCTGCCACTTCAAGTGGCCTTTTCACTGATCTCTCCAGATCATGAACTGGTGGCGGAGGAAGAGCTTGTTCGCCACTTCTGGGATCAACATAAGCACCCGCAAGCAGAGGAAACAAAACGTTCACGTCATACCATGGTGATTGGTCCCTAACTCTGAAAGTGTGACCCTTGATCACTTCTCTCACTCCAGTGGAGTCAACAGAAACAGGGTAAACCAAACAACCACCACCTGTGCTGTACCTGGCCCCCAAATAAGCACCAAGCACCATCCTCTGACCTTGCCACTTCTGTGCGTGAACTGGCTTCACAAAACCCATGATCCCAAAAGGAAAAGTTCGTGGTATCTGACCTCCTCTCTTCTCTCTCAGAGATTCCAAAGGAGTGCCACCCCACTTGCGCTCACAAAACCATTGAAAGTCCTATAGGTGTATCCCACCAGATACCCCATCAGAGGTGATTCCAAAGCTAACCTCATGCCCAAATGAGCTTCCAAAGCCAACCAATTGGTGAACAAACCTTCTTTCATG
>CAXAMN010026157.1:0-10027 GCA_963970005.1 Durusdinium trenchii
CCAGTGCCTTCCACCTACAAACATGATGTCAGCTGCAAGATCACATGTACTTGACTCCCGGTCCTTTCGTCTCCGCGCGGGCGTCCGACCTCTTGCCTGAACACACGCATCACACCCTCGGTCATACGGCCAATGTCCTCGACACTCGTGCTCGTATACAACAAACTGCCCTCCAGCTCTGGTGATGGATCTTCCAGATCCGACGAATGTGGACCTTCAGGGTCATAATGGGGCAATTCCCCAGGTGGTTCGTCAACACAACCATCGGACCTTCGGCCTCCGCCTCCGGACCTACCTGATCGGGAATGGAACCATGGCTACTTGGTCTTCATCCCCAACCAAGCCTTCCTCGGGGTCTTCAAACTCCCATTCGCCCTCTTCATCTTCGTCCTCAAGCTCTCAGCTTGCCACCCTTCTTTCCTTTGCCCTTGCCCTTGCTTTTGCTCTTGCCTTTTCCTTTCCCTTTGGAGGGAAAAGACTTCTTGCCAGGGTCTGCTCCAGTGTTGTTGGTGTTCTTGGACCGTCGCTTGTCAGGATGCTTCTCCCAACAATCTGAGGCCACATGGCCACTCTTCCCACAGTGTTTGCAGCGCTTTGGTTTGGGGCACTCTGATTGCATATGACCAGGGTCTCCACAGTTGAAACAACCCTTGCTTCCAATGGGAGAACCTTGAACAGCATGCGCCCTTTCCATGGTTCCAGTTGCACGCCTGCGGATGTAATACTCTGTCACTGCACGCCAAAGCTGCTGGACAGTGCCTGCACCGCTGATGAGTTGCACAGGTTCAGCTACCTTTTCAGGCAAATTCCTCAAATGCAGCAAAAACTGATCCCCCTCATTGATCCTCAACCAATGCTCTAGCCATCACACTTGCCTCAAGCATACTGTGAAATGATTCGATCTCGGTCTGAATCTCGCGAAGAACATCAATCAAGCCATCAATTGAAGGTTTCTTGACAGTGAACTTCAAAACAAGCTCTCTGTAGTAAAGGGCCTCCTGCCTACTGTAAATTGAGAACTCACGTCGAATCAATCTGAAAAGTTCATAGCCATTTGCATCAGCTGCCCCTCGGCCATGATTTGATTTCTGATCATGTGTTCAATCTTGGGGTATCCTGTAAAGGCCTGCTGAATCAGATGGAAAAGTCGCCTTGCCCTGAGCTCCTCGCAAGACAATAGGCTCTTCCATGCGAAGTGCCTCCCTCAATTCTGGGCCACATTGATCGTGTATGAGTGCCAGCCAACCTCCTAGCTTCTCTGCCCAATCCCTGAACCCCTGAAAGTTCTCGAGACCTGCTAACCCACTGCTTGAACGAAGGTAGTGGCATTGCTGGTGTCCACTTTGTGTCCATTGTGAGTCGTTCACGTTTCAGGGACTCCAACAGGTGGTTGCTGGGGTTGTTGTGGCTGCTGTTGTTGGTTTCCTCGTCTCATAACATCGATCAAAGTCTGTGCCAATTGCAGCTGTGGTTGAGGTGGTGGAATGTTCCAGTTCCAGTTGGGTGGAAGTCCATAGGTTGCATCTCGTCCCTGTCCAGATCCTCCAACACCAGAAACATCTTGAGAAGACCCACCATCTTCTGATTGACCTGCAGTCACCCCATCTCCAGAATGGCCTGAAAAATCTCTCTAAGCTGACTCATTGGATTCACAGAACGAACTGCTGTTTTTTTGCATGAGTCGAGGCGCTGTGTGCGCAGGTTATGCACAAGTCACCTTAAGCTAGTGAGAGAGAGAGATACGAACCAAGCGGCAAACAGGAAACAAACCAACCAACCCCCAAACAAAAACCCAACCAGAAAGAAAGGCAAGGTTCGTACCTCAAAGCGGCTGAGACAGCTAAGAGCAGTGAGACAGTGTGAAACGTGGGGCGATGAATTCAACCTTGGCTCTCAGTACTTGACCTTCCTGTCTTTTCATGTCTTTTCCTGTTTTCTTTGTTTGCTTTGTGTTCTTTGCTGCCTTGCACCCAGCGCTCGAAATCATGTGGGTGTAGACGCAAAACCAGGCAGGTTTCATGGCCGTGTGCCCTGCAATCCCAAGATCGACGAAACCTTTCCCAAAAGGCAGGCGTGAATGGCTAGCACGACTGCTAATCAAGCGACAGTCCTATGACTGCAAATTGCGCATTAGTCCTAACTTCCAGCAATACACGCACATCGCATGTGAGGGGAGCAGGCTCGGCCCAGGGAAAACAACTGTGTCAGCCATCGAGGACTGCAAATCTTTGAAAGCTTGGACAGTGGAGCCACACCGACCTGATCAGTGAAATAGCCCTGTGGCGTACTGTGGGTCAAAACCCCCCCTCCCCCCCAGAGGGAGGAAGAGCCCACCATCAAATTGCAACGATGACTCAAGAACAGCTTTGCCACCAAAGTCATATAAAGACAATGAGACACAGTGAGAGACACTGGAAATCAGGAATGCCTAAGAGCTCTCAAGGAGCTTTGTGGGACTTGCATGAGCCGCACCGGCATGTGCTACGGTCAACAAGGCGCCTTGATTGCGCAGGCATGTTCCGTCTTAAGAATGCTTAAACATGCAAGCCCCGTGAACTGAGTGAAACAAGGTGAGACGCCGTTATCCTAGATCTGTTCACTGTACAAGTCTGTACTGTCTGTACTCATCTAGGACCACCACTCGGGTGGTGGCCTGGGCACTGCCTAGCCGCTTAGTATTGCAGTACACCCTCGAAAAGCTGGCACAAAGAGCTATTGGGACCAGCACCTGGGCGCAAGTCAAGACATAGAGCACAGTTGACTACGCTGCTGTAAGTCCTAGCGCATGGTTTCAGTGAGGCCTTCCCTCCCAGTCTGGGCTACTGGCTCAGGTGCGCATTTCAGTGCGGAATTCATCTGCCCATTTGTTCTTGGCGTTTGACAGTGAGAAGCGAAGCCACTTTGGTTTGTCTAATTGCTCACATTTCTCAAAGGCATTGATCCGAGCGTATGTCCCCCTCCAAGTCGTGCTTTTCCCAGTTTTGCAAATTGTGTGAAGTTGCCTGCAGCCAGCAAACGCCCGTCGCGCAATGTACAGCAAGGTGGGTGGAATGCAGACCTCTCGCAGTGAGGTGCACTGGAGGAATGCTTCTTGTTCTATTCTGCGCAACTTGCTCGATAAGCTAGACAGGTCAACCATTTGAAGCTGTTGACAACACTCAGGCAAACATCTGTTCGGGTTAGTGGGGTCATATTCCGCAAGGTGCAAATTGAGGTGGCGCAAAGCCGTGCATTTCTCAAAGGCTCGAGGCTGGAGTTGCGCTTGCAGGGCCAACTGGTTCGTTGCGCGTTAGTTGTCCCGAGTTGCAATAAAGAGCAGCATGCCTCAAATACTGCAATCCCGAATTGCTTGCATCCCAGGGCCAACACGGTTCGGAGTGAGTAACATCGGCGGAACACTCCATGCTGTAGGCAGACAAGTGGACCACTTGTGGTCGTTGACAGCTCCACCAAGCAGCCTCGCCCACAATACGGATTCCTGTTTCCACCTGAACGTGCCTTACTTCCATGTGGTACGAAAAGGCTTGCGGCAGTATCCTGTCAGCAGTGCGGGATGGGACTCGAATGGCTTTCGCTTCGCGTTCCGCTTCCACAAAACATTGGCGGACAATCACATTGAAGCAGTTGTTGTTCCGCAAAGTGTTCCAAATACTGTGAAAACACGGAAGCGAGTGCGACCCTTTTGCGAATCCCGCTCTTGAGCCAAACATAACAGTCGGTTTGACTGTATGTCTGTTCGTCCACTCTTCTCTGAAGAGGTCTGACTGGTCACAGTCGTCCAAAACATACTAAAAGTACAAGAAAGCATCTCCAAACACTCTCAAGCAAAGCTAGGCTATACACCGCTCATCTCAAGCACTACAGCTCTATACTTAGGGCTTCTCTAGACATGCTCCTAGCCACTTCTGGTCACATTCCACTTAGTCCTGCTAAGGTGGTCAAAGAGAACACACTCCAAGGAGGAAGATCCCTACTCAGCTCCAACCCCAAGGACAGAAAACGAAAAAGTTCCACTACACAGAGGTACTAGGTGATCCACACACTGTACAGGCGTGCTACCCACACTTTTCACACCCCTTCTTGGGTCACCTCGTACCTTCTCCTGGTCTTCTTGTCTTCTTTTTCTCTTCAATTCGTTTTCTCTGAGCAACTAGGGTTCGAGCATCAACTAAGATCTCAACTCCTGTGGTCCAAACTGGTCTCCAGGTCGATCAAACGTCAACGAATCAAGAACAACAAGCTTCAAGCAAGTTCAAATCAAGATCAACCCATCAACCATGTTTCAACCAAGCGAGCAAAAAACAACAAAGATTCAAGGTCCCTCAGACAGCAGGGCTTCAAAGAGCTGCGCGGGGCCAGCTCTTCGCCTCTGCTTCTGTCATCACTGGGACCCTGAAACCATACAAGGTCTCAAGTGGTCACCTGACAGGTCAAGCAAACGAAGATTCCTGAAGACAAAACCTGTCACATTCAACGTGCCAAAAGCTTCACACAACAATGGAAATGAAGTCTAGTTGCAACCCTTTCTAGATACAATCCCTGGGTTACTGTTCAAACTCACAACTTCCAAAGCATGTCTCTGGTTACAAAACCCTGTTAGTTAACTTCAACTGCAACCAATCGACTCGACATCATGCATCATTCGGTCCAAAGTTCACAGCAATCAAAGGAAGCTAGAAACCGCTACTAGCTACAACCCTCTCTACTGCTTTTAATGGTCCATGGCGCTGATGCACAAGACATCCCGGATTCTCACAGTTCTCAACCCTTGATCTCTTCTTGATCTCCCTCTGAACCCCTGACCTCATCCATTTTCGTCCTGGCAAGTTCAGACATGGCAATGTACAAAAACTTCAACCCATCAAGATCACACACGTGTATGCCCTTGACTCAACAAGAAAACTTGAACAAGACATCAGGAAGTTCAAGTGAAGATCAACAGAAGCTCAAACATCAAAGTTGACAAGACATCAAATCCCTTCAAACTGAATCTCACAAGATCAAATTGAACAACTGCAAATCGAATGCCAAATCTCTCAGAACAAACCCTTTTCACCAAGGTGAGCTGGCCGCAGTCAAAGATGGCCTTGAAAATCGATCTTCTTAGGATGCTACATCCCCAGAAGGCTTCAAGCTGATTTACAACTCAGGGTGTGGCTCAGGCCCAAGTTCCATCTGTCAAGCGAACACGCTTGTACACAGGACCCGTCGATGCGGTTGCACCTCCCGCTGCACATGGTGTCGGCGGGGTTCCAAGGATAGCCCTGCCGCGGATATGCTGGTGCCGGTGGGAATCCGGCCGGGGGAGTCAGGGTATTCGGCATCAACTTTGGCTGGACAGGATGGGCTGCTGTTCCCAAAGTCGCTGGCGGCACATTCACACCCGCAGGCGCGACCGGAGGTGGCGGCAGCTTGGCTGATGCTTTTGCTTCCTCGGCTCTTGTCGACCTCGATTGCAGCTCCACCAATTTCTTCAAATGGTCGCTGATTGCCGAAAGATGGTTCTCCATGTTTTCCATATTCTCAGCGGTGCTTTCGGCGATGCGGGCATTCTTCGACAGGTGCTGTTCCACCTGCTGAACCATTTTCGCAGATGAGATCAATACGTCCTTCACCGATTGGTTGGCCGCCTTGCCGGGGCCGGCCAGTTGCCAAAGCATGTTTTCGAGAGTCCTGTGGGTTTGTCTCTGACTTTGCTTGGCATCATCCACCGTGAGGCGGGTAGCGCTTTGCACGCGCACAATGGCACCGGCTAACTCGATAAGGCGCCGACTGGTTTCGGCATGGGCCTCTTCCGTCACCTTGAGGTGAGCATCGAGCGCTGACAGAAAGGTGGTCATGCTTCGGACGCTCTCCTGGGACTCCGACATCTTTTGGGTGGTCCACCTGATCACGTCAAGGAGCGCGTCACGATTCCCATCGCGAATGTCCCCGACAAACGACGGGAGGGAGCCCTCGTCCACTGACACATACTTCGAAAAGTATGAAAAACTGTAAAGGTTTTCCCCGTCGCGCAGAATTTGTAGGCGATTCTTGTTGGCCTCTTGGACCCTCACAACCTGGCTCAGGCTCCTGCCTGTGAGGGGGCCTTCTTTGACCAAGGTACTCTCTTCGTTCGTTCCCTCATTGGTCGCCTGAATCTGGAGAGCCGAAATGAGTGCCCCCCAGGGTCCCCAAATCCTTTTCCACCTGGTTGCTGGCCGAATGCCAGCGGGCAGCTTCAGACTTCAGCTCCAAAAGCGAGGATCGAGCAAACAAGCAGGTCTTCATTCTGGAAAGGAAAGGTCGTCAAAGTCGTCGAGGTTCCCCCGACCAGGGCTTCTGGGGCTGCACCCTCCACATTTCCTGAGGCTGCAGGAGCCGCCTCCACAGGCTGCTCCACCTGGGCATCTCCATCGGCACGAACAGGGCTGGCCATGATCACAAAGTCTTGGGAAAACGCGAAATCCGATCACACTTGCGCTGTTAGCAAACTCGAGCTTGAGTGGTGAGCATTGAGCACGTGTAACCCTCACGAACAAGCAAACTGCAACTCACAAAGAACATCCATCTGATCTACGAAAATGAAATCTGTTCTAGTTCAACCCTCGAACACGCTACCAACCCTGGGAAAAAGAATGTTGACAACCCTTTTGCACAACTGTGTCCACATATTCTGCAGCATCTGAAGTCTCAAACTGTCACTCTCTGGCGTCTCAACCCTGCAATCCCTGGCATGAAACACAAACAACTGGACATGTCTGACACTCAAAACCCCTGATCTCGCCACTCATGGTTAGCTACTCCTTATTGCAGCAAAAATCAACGGTTTCAAGGTTTCAAACCACACACGAAACTCCTTCGCCTGGCGCAAGGCCGCCAGTGAACTTCTCTCTGCTGCCTTCTTAAACAAAAAAGGCCGCGGGCGGTCATCATTCAGTTCCACTGTCTCAAGGTGCCGAGAACAGTCCAAACAAGGAAAAGTGTCACAGCAAAAGGTTTCTACAGGTCAAACGTCTCCATTTCCTTAGGAAAGAGGCAGCTATCCGGACATTCGGTGAAGCAAACAGGATTCCTCAGCGAACGCTCATCCAGATTCCAAGAAACGTGCGCAACACAAATTCAGCAAAACTCAAAACACTGCACCACAGAACAGAAGGCTCCTAAATCAACAAGAAACAGTCATCCTACACCTCCGAACCTAGTCGGACCTCAACGACTGCTCTCGGACACGTCCTTCCACTAAAGTTCTGTCAACTCAGCAAGAGGTTCCAAATCCACACGCTGCACACAAAAGGCAACCGAACTCTTCCGAACTCATCCGGACGGATCCGAACACAGACGGACAACAACAAAACACACCAAACAGATTCAGAAACTCTTCAAAACGACTTTTGACTTTGGAAAACTGTTCCGGAAAAAGCACAATCGACAAAATTCAAACTTCAATAGGCACAATGCCCAGCTCTCCCGTCACCTTTCCGATCACCAACGGACGAAAAATGCAAGAAACACGCGCGATGAGCATACTCCCCTTCTCGAACTGAACGTTCACTGGTCGGAAGTTCGTCGTCAACATCGGCGTCTCGAGACAAGCCCCTCAACAATGCTGTATCTTCATCCAAACCGGGTACAAGTCCTACAGCATTGCAGAGGTTCAGCCACATCTCAATGAGCTTGCAACTTTTCGTAAGACCGTCGGACGGGTTGGAAACACCTTCCCAGTGTTCCAAGGTCAAGCGACGTCGTCGATGGAGGTACTTCACATAATGTGCTCGCAGTTCCATGTCCCTCAATGGTAGAAATGGAAATAGCCGCTTTCCCATCGTTGTATAAATGCAACTTCACGCTTCCTGTGGTCTTGGCTGGCATGCCTATCTCATCAAGAGGGATCCCATCACGAGCTGTCTCAATCAACATCCCCAGAGCTACAAGTTCTTTGCTAGCCTCCGTGATGGCGATTGCTTCTGCCTCTGCAGACGACAACGCGGGAACCTCCTGTCTCCTACTAAAGCACTTCAAGCATCCACGCCAAGAGATCACAGCACCAGACACGCTGGTCACATTCCAAGAAGCATCACAAAAACCTACAACGACCCCTTCTTCAGTCAACACGGGTGGTGAACTAGCTGGCATCTGCTGTACATAATGCAAATGACCCTTCAACCAACGAAGAAAGCTACGAAGACAAATCTCCGCGGGGACATGGGGCTTCGACTGAAACCTACTCAAAAACCCAACAGGAAAAGCAAGGTCTGCCCTGGAGAGTGCTGCCCATGCGAGTTGTCCCAAGACCCTACGGTAGCGCTGGGCTTCCGTGGCGGACAGTTCGGACGTCCCGAACTTTTTCTCTGCATCTTTAAGCAGCTCCTCCAGTTTGGGCATAGCAGAACCAGTGGATTCTTTGAGCTTCTCCTCCCAAGACACGAAGATTGCCTCCATGTAGCTTCGAGACACTCCAAAATACAGACACTCCTCGCCGTCGTGGAGCCTGTAGATTGCGCGGCCTAAGAATTCCAGAAGTCCTTTCCTCCCAGACGGAATACTTCCCGTGCGTTTGATCTTCCAGATCTTTTGGAGAGCACGCAAGCAGTTCTCACCTCCTTCGACGTCGTTGCTTGCAATGAGCAGGTCGTCAACGTAAACCAGGACCAACAAAAACTGAGCGTCGGTCTTCACTCTGAACAACGTTGATTCAAAGGTCTCGTCTCCGCCCAAGTCACGGATCGTCCTCTGAAGCTCTAAGAACCACAACAAAGGAGCACGTCTCAAGCCATTCATGGCCTTTTTCAGCCACAAGATGACTCGTTGGCCCTTCACAGTGATATTCGCAGGGAGCAAAACCAAATCACGCGCATCAGCTTCAACAGGTGCATACATGAACGCTGTCGACACGTCAGCTGTAAGAAGGTTCATGCTTTCAACCACTGAGAAGGCAAGGACCACTCGCAGTGAGTCTAAACTACTTGTTGGGGCATAGATGCCAGATCGAAAAGCGCTTTCAGCACCAGAGGCATAATCGCGAACGACCAAGCGGGCACGACAGAGGATCGCAGTCTTTTGGGTAAAAACCCACCTCGCCGTGAGGATTTGGACTTCATGTTCAACTGCGATGGTGCGACCCTTCTTTTCAGGATAGGTGTCACCAACTTCCAATGTCTCCAGTTGCACCATTTCTGTGCGAATGCCTTCGACCACCTGGTCATGCGCTATGGGGCGCCCTGTCAATTCATCACACACACCCTCAGCGATCTGTACATCGATTTGGTTTCCCCCAAACTGGACAGAGATGGAAGAACCTTGACCTTCTGCCTCGACTTCACCCACAACCTCATCACACCTGGAGGTACCTGCCAAGAACTCATTCATTGCCTCGTTCTGGGCGTGCTGGATGACTCGATCCAAGATCATGTCAAGGTCCATAGGTTCTCCACCCCCTTCTGGAGCTAACTAAGCTCCCATCTGGCAAAGGAATTTCGACCTCCATGTCTCCATCCCCTTCTTCACCTGGAACTTCACCACCTGCCACTTCAAGTGGCCTTTTCACTGATCTCTCCAGATCATGAACTGGTGGCGGAGGAAGAGCTTGTTCGCCACTTCTGGGATCAACATAAGCACCCGCAAGCAGAGGAAACAAAACGTTCACGTCATACCATGGTGATTGGTCCCTAACTCTGAAAGTGTGACCCTTGATCACTTCTCTCACTCCAGTGGAGTCAACAGAAACAGGGTAAACCAAACAACCACCACCTGTGCTGTACCTGGCCCCCAAATAAGCACCAAGCACCATCCTCTGACCTTGCCACTTCTGTGCGTGAACTGGCTTCACAAAACCCATGATCCCAAAAGGAAAAGTTCGTGGTATCTGACCTCCTCTCTTCTCTCTCAGAGATTCCAAAGGAGTGCCACCCCACTTGCGCTCACAAAACCATTGAAAGTCCTATAGGTGTATCCCACCAGATACCCCATCAGAGGTGATTCCAAAGCTAACCTCATGCCCAAATGAGCTTCCAAAGCCAACCAATTGGTGAACAAACCTTCTTTCATG
>CAXAMN010026158.1:0-10026 GCA_963970005.1 Durusdinium trenchii
GAGCTTGGTTCAACTGTCTGCTTGAGCCTCAAACAGAAGGGACGAACCTGTTCAGTGACAATTGTTGCATTGGAGTGTCTGTTATAT
This sequence comes from Durusdinium trenchii, assembly GCA_963970005.1. Taxonomy (NCBI): domain Eukaryota; class Dinophyceae; order Suessiales; family Symbiodiniaceae; genus Durusdinium; species Durusdinium trenchii. The sequence continues at coordinate 88 of CAXAMN010026158.1, forward strand.
CAATGACGACTTGGACCGCAACGACGACGACGACGGGTTCCCTTTTGAAAGCCTTCTCGCTACAGAGGTTTCTCGTCTTGCTTTTCGCAAAGGGGACCATCAGTGCCATAAATCAAAACTTGGCACAGAAATTTAAAATCAGTTCACCACGGAAGGTGGGCCGGTTGCCTCTTCGCCCTCCGCCGCGTTGTCATCCTGGTTCTCTCCTACGGCGTCTGTTTCAGGCTTGTTGTTCTTGCTCTTGGCCTTGGCTTTCTTCTTGGGCACAGGCTTAGTATCCTCTTCCGCCGTCCTTTTCCTATCGTCTGCCTTGCTTGCCACTTCGGATCTGTAAAAAGTGGACCCTTCAGTGGACATTTGCTCCAGAACATAGTCCGTCAGCAGGATCTCCAAGTGGCGAGAATGCGCTTCTGAGAGCGTGAATCCATAGAAGGGCACACGCTCGGACAAACAAGCTTTCGCCAGTTCTCCCTGGGCCGCTGCCAGGTCACACCTCATTTTCACAACAAGGTGCAAATGGGGAAGACATGGCGTCGTGACGATTCTCAAGTTATAATTGCGGCTTGGACACACGCAGCAAACACTCTGAGCCTTCAAAAAAATCCTGAAGAACTGAGCTGGCAGAATCTGCCCGGAGAATACCGACTCCGGATCCGCAGCGCCAAGGGCTTTCTTTGCCGCCTTCTTTTCACCTGCAGCTTCTGTAACCTCCACCGTGCGGCCTTCCAGCACAAGTTCCTTCTCTTTCCTAGCGCATGTCCACTCTGAAAACTAAGACTCTGAAACAAGAAACATTCCAGGCCTGGGCAGGTGCCACATGTCTACAGGTTGCAAAGCTGTCACAAAGGCACATGTGTCCGAGGTATTGTGCCCTTGGTAGTCGGTGTACGCCTTCTCGGGCAACATTGACGACAAGGGCGCCGCAGAAAACACCCCGAGGCAGGAGCTTTGTGTGTAAGCTCCACGGTTCTTTTTCTTTCTTGAACGGATGGAAGAATCAGAAAACACAACCATCACTTCCTTCATCTCCGCGTCGATGCTTGCATCCTTGCGGGCCGTGCTTGCACGGAACAAGGCCTCAGCCTCTCTGCTGCTTCGGTCTCCAACATGGATAGCGACCACCTCAGCCTCGGCTGGGCAGGTCGCTTCATCGCCTTTTCGTTGTCCGTGCCGGGCGATGGTTGCACCATGCACCAACTTCCGTAGAAGGGTACTGTCTGGAACATACCTCTTCCGCAGAAGTTCTTGTTGCCCTGGTCCCATGGACTCTCCAAGACTGTCCAAATCCAAGTAGACAAGACCGCAAGATTCGCCTGCCTTGGGCTCGTGGTCCTTCAGAGCTTGCGTCACACTTTGGATGACTCCGTCCAGAGTGTGTGGCTCCACCGACAAAGCAATGTAGGTTCGCACTGTCTGGTTCGCCACGCTCTTCCAATACATTTTGGAGCCTTCCGAATGTTGTGTTGGAGGCTTCCGGATTGCGTCCAGCTCATCGGGACCTTCCTCCCTGCCATCGCGAGCAGTCTCTGGGGTCTCCAAGGCAGCCTTGCGCTCAGCCTCCTCGTTTGCCAATTGGCCGAGAACCTTCCCCCACACTTCTTTCATGGATTCTTGTTCCATCAACTGTTCCGGGAGACCTCCCTGCTTGCACGCTTGCTTGAGACAATTGTTGTACTTGCTGCCATACACAATGTCCTGGGTCAGACGGTGAAGAACATACTAACTTAACATGACAGTGAAGCCAGCCTGACTTGCCTCCAGAAAGTGGAAAGCCTGGATTGAGCTTTTCGCCATTTTTGACATCCAGCTGTGGTCACCTTCTGCACCACTGTGGGCTCTGTAGGTGGAATGGTTCATCACCTTTTGCTTGAGGAGGGTCCTGTCCGCCTCGGACAACCCGGCCCTAGGATAGTGTTGGTCAAGAAGATAATCCAGAACCTGACACACAAAGAGCAAAATGATAAAATATACAAATTTGCATTCTATTAAATGGTTTTCTCTGGTCGCCTTCTTCTTCAGTTCGTAGAGAGGGATCAGACCGACGTGATGCTTATCGCCGCCCAAACTGCTTTTGGAAATGTCGCCCAATTGCATAGTCTCATTGAGTAAACCATCGTAGAGACTTTCCATGGCCCAGTCTCTGAGCGCTGGGGTCGAAGGCTTTGTCGACATGACATGAAGACGGGCCATACAGTGAAATGGGGAGCGGGTTCCGTAGTCTGCCTCCAACTGAAGCAGAATTTCCACAGAGCGGGCCGAGGCAAGAATCCCTCTTTTCACCGTCAAGGCTTGGCTGATCAAATTGGGAGTGAGCTTGCCGTCGTTCTCGTCTTCTTTGCGACCTCCTTGCACGGACTGTAATCCCATCGTGCCGAATTCCACAGCAAGCTGGGCAGGCTGTAATTTTGTTCGGGCATTTCCTAGAGACTCGCACAGAACACGTAGCTGATCAATCTCCAGGGCCCTCTGCATCGCAGTGCGCGACAAGCTTTCGTGTTCTTGCTGGACAGCTTGCCTCCGATTCCAAGCTTCCACCCACATAGACTTGTTTCTGTCCGGCCCATGGTCAATGAAGGACATCGGGACACTGAGCAGCACGGCTCGCCATTTGGCCCGCGCAGCTTCCCAGACAGACTGCTCGACGTCATCCTTCTGCCTCGGGTCAAATGATCAAATCAGTAATAAGGGAATGAAAAATTGTTGTGGAAACTGGGCTAAGGTTGCGACCGAATCATTGTAGCACAGGCCGCAAGCATGCTGTGAACTAATTCTTCTGGCGAACACATCTGGAGGTTTTCTGGACACGTGGTTAGAGCATTTCGATCCACTGACAGCTCGACCATCCGGCCAGTCATGTGGGCTGGCGAGCCTTTCGGAAAGTAATACTCTGGTATATCCAGCACATGTGTCTGGCTCATTGGAATTCCTGGTGTTGGAGACGCCAAGAGCTGTACCCAAAACAGGTTGCCAGAGGCACGGTAAACGCCGTTGAGCTCTAATGCCTGTTGTCCTTTCTCTAGATGGTACGGCTCTTGCACACCGCTATTCTTACCGTCTGAGAGAGCCAGGGGTGGCTCTGACTGAATGGCTGGGAACTCTTCGAGCACCAATGCAATGTCAGCCTCAACCTCGCCGTAATACGCCGAGTTGGTTGGGTCACGGGCAGTCGCAGCCGCCGGAGTCGGTGCAGACTTGGCCTTGGCCTTAGCCTTGGGCACAGCTTTGTCGGCAATTGCCGTGGCAGCTAGCTTTTGTTCAGCACAGGCCTTAGCCTTGCGTGTCTGGATCTCTCTCTTCACCAAGTGCTCCTCTTCTCCTTTGCCAACTCTGTCTTGCAGTTCTTGGTTCTCAGTCTTGTTCAAACGCCAGCTGCCGATGTTCTTCAATTCCATCTCTGGTTCCGCCATTGTCAACGTCTTAGAAGAGGCTTGACTTGACTGATGAAACGGCTGCGGAACCGAATCATTAATAAGTGACCTGTTGCAAACCAAGTCAAGCCAAGTGATTCAAGCCAATTTCAATGGCGTCGTCATTTTTCCCACGACGACGTGTTCAGCCGCACCTGGTTCTTCTACGCGACCTGAAGGTGACGACGTGTTCACAGCCCCTCTCCCTTACCCATCGACGTTTCAGCATTGACCCTACCTCTTCCCCACTGACGTTGGGCGACGTTTAGCCGTTGCGCGCGACGTGGCCGGTGAGAGGGGAGTGGGATGTCCCCACTCCCCTCTCCCACTCCCAGCCCAGGCCAGACTCGGGAGAGGAGCACGGACTTCGGTGAAAGAGAATGGGGGCCGCTGGTCACTGCAACGCACGCGTGTTCTTCCCTAGTCCTTCCCCAGTCCCAGCCCAGGCTAGACCCGGGAGAGGCGACTGGGATGTCCCCACTCCCCTCTCCCGGGTCCGTTGACGACGTTCGCGACGTTGACCCTAGTCCTTCCCCAGTCCCAGCCCAGGCCAGACCCGGGAGAGCGCCGCGACGTTTAACCGTTGCGACGTTTAACGGTTGCTTAGTTTAAGTTAACTTACTAAGTAAATCATAGTAATTCTGATGACTTAATGCTGCCGAGTGACATATGTCATCCGGTTTCCTGAAACACCTCATCCATGTGAAAGCCGGCTTGGGCGCCGTCCGCTCTGGTTGCTGAAGACCAAGTCGGCACAGAATAGCCAGCTGCTTTCAGTCCAGTGTATAATACAGCAGTCAAGACAGGAATGCTCATGGCATCGCCTAAGCTTCCTTCCAAAGCGTTAGCAGCCAGTTTCTTTTCTTTTGCAACTTTGGCCATGGCCTCGTAAACTTGCTGAGGCACACCCTGCAACCTTGCGGCTTCTTCAAGCAAAAGCCTGCGTTTCAATTTGGGAATATAATACCCTCTCTGTTTCAGCCGAGTCTTCGTGAGGCAAGGCGAAGCGTTCCGGATCACACTCTGGAACCTCTCGCTGGAGCCAATGTCTAAGACATACCCTTGGGTCCACATCTTTGGCCCCAGAATCTTCTCATATTTGGGCAACTTCAAAACTTCATTTCTGACCGTATTTTTCTTCAAAAAGTGATGCAGGTCCACTGGATCTGTTTCCTCCGGCATGTCTAAGCTACTTTCACAGCATTCCTTCGCAACAGCGAGAAGATACAGCCGGCTACGAGACTGTGGACACCCGAAATGCTTCGTGTTCAGACCCTTGAAAGTAAATGTATAGTTCAAGGTTGTCAGAGTCTTTCGAACGAAGCCCCAAACTTTCTCGTGTGTCTTGTTCAGAATTGCAGCAACCTGCTCCAAGACCACGATTCTAGGCCGTCTTGAAGCTATGTACTCGAGACCTTTCAAAGTCAAGAGGCCCCGCTTGTCCATGACACCACCTCCTCTTTTTCCGAGGTTACTGTAAGAAGGACACGGGTAACCTGCCGTGTAAACATCCGCAGATTGACTGTCATTTGGTTTCCTCAGACTCATATCTGACACGGCGACTGCGTGATGAAGCTTCACTCCACACGCCTTCGCAACAGCTTCATATAACACGAGTTTCACAGGGTCAGTCTCAGACATCATCACAGGATGTATGCGGCTCGTCAGGCCAAGCAGACGGTACGCGATCAAGTCTGATCCGTACCCCGAACAGTCTGAGGCAGTCCTCATTCGCCGTGGCGGGGACTCATGTTTTGCCAGGCGGTCTGCCCAGTTTTGCGCCAATGCGTTCACACGTTCCAGCTGTGAGCGCAATGTCTCCTTGGAGACGACATCCTGTTTAATTGACCTTTTGTCAACGCATCGATCTAGAAATGTCTTTGTCATGACGACATGGAAACGGCTGCGTCATGCAGACACAAATAAGAAATTCAAACATGCTGCTGCATATAAATTTACTATATTGCCACGCCACAGCAGCGACCTTCCACAAATTGTACGACTAATTTTACCCGCGGCGAACCCCCCATGCACACACAGGTATCTCTCATTGGTCCGTTTTGGACACATGAGCGCTCAAAGATTTGTTTAAACAAGTTCTGTTGAGCCACTGCACGAAATCAAGGCTCGTCATACACTTCACCCCCGTGCGCTGGAAACCTTGCACAGTTTCTGCGCGACCCTTTAAAAGTAGACTCGGCTTCCTTCCGCGGCCTTTCAATCCCTCCATGCGAACAGCTTTCCAACCTTGGTGGCAAGCCTCCCTCATGATCAACGTCAAACCTGGTTCCTCGGCCTTGAATGTATCAGTGAGGAAAATAGCCACCTCCATATCCAAGCCTCTCCGGAACTCCAGTCTGGTTCCGCCTCGCCCGCACAAAGCAGGCGCAGACACCACGACAGAGCCGAGAAGAGCAGCCATGACTCTCACTTTCCTCTCTACTCGGCAGAAGTCATTCACCACCATCAGGCGTGCTTGTCGAAGGTCCTGTCAGGGATTCGCTCAGCGATTGAGAGTATGCAGTTAATTACACAAGACACACCTGCCTGAGTGAAAGCCTGAACGCCTTGCCCATGAAGCTTCAACTTCATTGCCGTCGGGGCCTGGAGCCCTCGAGCGAACCAAGCAGGCTCGGGCAGACCCGCCAAGGCCCATTCCGTCGTTTTTTGCTTGGTTGTCATCTTGGCGTGCAACTGAAATTCGGCATGTGTCTTTGCACGCTTGGTGTCATTTTTTCTTGTTCTTTCACCATTCTGATAGCCTCGGCCTCTATCTCTGGAGTAATCTCGCTGGCAAGCAACAATCCGTCCTTCAACGCTTCGGCCTTTCGTTTCCTTCCTTTTTGATTCTGAAATTCACTCTCCTTGGCCATAGACTGAGGCAGTTCTACTGCCGGTTTGCGGGGTGGCGTCGTCAATTCATCAACTGCTGCAGACACAGCTTCTTGGCGACGTCGATTCCACGCCGCCTGTGAGGCAGGCTTCTCTTTGCCCTTTCTTCCAGCATCGAAGCGTTTGCGCTTGCGCAAACGGCACTGTTGAGATTTCGTCAAGGACAGGTAGATTTTGGCAGCCTCTTTGACAACCTTAGACTTACCCTGTCTTGTGCGCACATGATCAGCCCCCATGACAACACATAGCCTTCTGTTTGTGTCTTGAGACGCATCAGCTGTCTCAATGGGAGAAGCTTTGATTTTCGAGAACAGCTGCTCAACACCTGAAGTTGAACAGGTCCAAGCCATGTACGCCGCCAAGAGTGGAAAGAGGGCGTCCGAGTCATATCTTCCTCTGCAGGCTTTGCGGGATCTTGTGCGTTGGAAAGCTTCTTTCCACGCATCCCTGTTCATTCCGCCAGTTTCTTTCTGTATGGCCGTGGCGATCGGAAGCAAAACCGTGTATTGCTTCTTGGCTGTGGCACAACAGACACCAAAGGCTTGAGCAAGCCTTTCTAAGTTCTTTTCTAAATCAGCATGTCCGGAAGACGCTTTCTTCTCGCTCAGATTGAAAACGCCAAAGGCTGCAATGAGATGCCAATCAGGAAATTCGTGAGCTACCGTCTCTTCCATTAGGGCCACCCACTCCTCCAACACAACCCACAGAAACAAAAAAAATACAGTTTCGGACTGCCAAACCAATGTAAAGAAAACAATGGACAACACAGATTTCCGAAACTTGGATTGTCCTGCATCACTCGAAACGCTTCGTCAAGATCCGGCTGCGAAGGCTTTATTTCTTCTGCAAAGCCATCATGCAGGAGAATGAGGGGGTCTGTCCGATCCATAAACTCCTTTGTGAATGTCGGAAGCGTTAGCACTTGTCTTTCCACGAAGAGAGTCCGCGCGGACATCACCAATCGGTGCACTTCATGATTCAAGGTGGCCACATCAACACCTTCTTCGTCGCAGCGCCGTGTGAAATCATTGCATATAGCTGCTGCGTCGGTAGCCATATGCAAGAGAACAGCTTTTTGCGCAGAGAAGTTTCGGCTCAGTTTCAGTGCCCAGGTGGCCTCGTCTCTTAGACAATGCACGCGGCTCAGAACTTTGAAGACAGCGTCAATGTTCTGACACATGCGGGACAAGGGCGTCAGAACGCTAGCGAACCGATGCTTCGCAGCAGACATCGAAGTGCTAGGCCTGACTCCAGGATTTGCCTCCTGACTTTTCACAGCAGCTTGCCACCACTGTGTCAGGACATGACTATGCCAAACCTTCTGAGCAAAGCTGTCTGTGCCATGGCACCATTCCTGAATCAAGCCATGCAGGACTTCGCTCTTGTAAAAGGGCCGCTTGAGCAGCCTTGTGCTGCTGTGCGCTGAGTCACGGCCTACCAACTTAATTTGAGGCATGTCTGCTTGTCCAGCTTCGTCGGCGAAGCGCCGCTTTCCTCTCAGCAAATCTGTCGCAAGCAATTCCGGAGCCGCAGCGTCTGTGACGATGACTGACACAGACTCTTGGACTCGTTTTCTGATTTCATTGTCCAGCTCCCCCTGTTGCACAGCTGCACCGCGGGGCGGCAATAGCAGTGGTGTGCAAAACTCAGTCAAGATTGCCTGGGTCGCCTGGGCCACAGACTCCGATGTGCCTACACAAGGTTTCAAGCACAAGACTCCAGACCTGACCTCAAGTTGCTCATTCACAGCACGAAATCTCACAAGGAGATTCCCCTTTCGCTCATCCCGCATGAGCGCAATTGACTTTGCCGTAGCCAAGAACTCACGGTTCTCTTTTAGAATTCCTTCAGACACGGCGTACCGTAGTCTGTCCTTTTTGTCGCTGGTTCCAGAACCGGCTCTTGCGCTACCTCCTGACCTCATATCATCCAAAGTTTCCTCCAGTTCTTTGCTAGCAGGGCCCAAGTGGCAAGATCCGGCTTCCGAAGCCTGGTGTCCATTGGACTTTTCATGCCTCTCCAGATTGTGTTTCCTTAGAATCACATTTGCATCCTGGCTAAACTTGGCACATGGGCCATCCAAGCCATTGGAGGCACAGAGCTCGCAACCCAGCTTCACCTCGCCATCCACAAGCGCGGCCCGTAGCCATTTTTTCTTGAATTGCTTCCACGCGCAATGCAACGCACATAGATTGCATTTGGAGGCGTCCTGCTGGCAGCCTTTCAAGCGCTGCAAAACCATAGAACCTGGAACAAGGCCTGGAAAGGGCGCCATGGGCAACTACGACGTCTGCAGGTCTGGTTCAAATGTTGTGGTACTTCATTGAATACGGTCAATATTATTTGCTACCGGAGGCTGCAACTGAAGCCAAAATAGGTCCCCTATCAGAAAAAATGCGCATCAGGGTCAGTGGACTGCTGTCAAATTCGACCCTCCCTGCAGTAAGGAAGCCATTTTCCAAACGTCGCGCAATTGGTCAGTCAGTCCAATTTCCGGCGCTTGTTATAGTGTTCTGCCAGCAAGTGACATGGGCAGTCACAAGCTGTGAATGTCCACGGGGTTAAGCCCGGCGTGGTGCAAGCGCAGGTGTCACACGAAACTTGCTTATCGTCTGGCTTGCCGACGATGGTCATCTGAGCAAACCCACAATGCACCTTTCCAGTTTCATTACTTTGAACAAATGGAACATCCCCAATCCACTTCACTGCCATGGCAACTTGTTTCTGGGCCAGTGCCTCTTCTGGTTGGTCCAAATTCTTTTCTTCTGCAGCAGCGTCTGCCTGTCCAGTAGACAGGCCCCGCTCCACATCTAACACCGTAGGCGCAATCGCCATGACACTTTCCTGAACCTCTGAGCCAAACTGAAGGATTGAGAGATTCAATGTCAAGGCTGCCAGACCACACATCATCTGTCAGCACATGTGCAAACAGACCCCACAACCCCTTTTTCCATTTGTTCCACATCTCTGAGGTCTAATCTGTGGACACATTGACTATTGCGTCTCAGGCTCATGCTCATATATCGCCGCCGATATTTGAATTTGAATTGTTTCTTCGCAGGCCCACGCGTGGGACGCTTGGATTCATCATCCGAATCGTCGGTTTTGGGTTCAGACTCCAGCACCTTGGCGGACGTCACTTGCCCCTTGGCTTAGTTTGGGCTTATTAGCCCACGCCTGCCAGTTAAGTTACATTTTCCCGACGATTCTGCAAACACAAAATCATACGAATGTCGTCAAGTAATTGAACCCGACATCTCCTTGTCGTGAAAAAGGAATAGCCTCCGATCCACGAAAGTTAATTAAAACTTCCCAATGGGTTCCAGCGCGACTTCCTTGAATCCGTAGATTCTTGGTTTAATGTCCGTAGATATAACAGAAGTCCATGGGATAGTCCGTAGACTTTCTTTCTCAATCCGTAGATTGAATAGTCCGTAGACTCACTTGGACTTTCTATTTCAATCCGTAGACTGAATAGTATAGGCAAGCCCAAGTCCGTAGACTCAATGTCCGTAGACTAACTGGCAATCAACCTTTCCGCCTGCACTCAGCTAGCAGAAGGCTTCAAGGGCCGAAGCCATCTCTGTCACATGCAGCCTTGCGTTCGCTTTGAGGATCGGCAAGCCATCTCTAGCATTAT
>CAXAMN010026159.1:0-10026 GCA_963970005.1 Durusdinium trenchii
CTACAGAGTCTTGGACAGGTGCCTGCGTGAGATCGAAGAGAGTCTGGTATCCAGGGCAGTCGAGTCTGAGGTGTTTGCGACCATGGCGAGTCGTTCAGGAAGACAGGAAGAGACAGGAGACCGATCTAGAGAGTCTAGACGTGAAGCTGATGGTCACATCGACGACTTTGTTTCGTCCCCGGTAGGTAGGAGGAGTCCTACGACTGCCGCAGGTCCACCTGAGAGGCACAGGATAGCGTCTGCAAGCCCAACTCCTGCAAGGCGGCAGCAGGGTGGAGCGACAGCTCCGTTTCCAGGTACTGGGCGAGGTCCTCCAGCGAGGGGAAAAAGGCAGTTCACCTGGTGAGATCGGTGTTGGCTTCACGACCGCTCAGTTGGAGCAGCTGGGTGCTGCGATCCAATCTGCCGTTGTCCCGTTGTCGGACACTTTGACGAGAGAAGTCACTGCCTTGAGGGCACGAGTGGACTATTTGAATGCCAGGGTGGACACAGAGGTTGCGTCTAGAACTCCAGTGATCAGAGCTGCACCGCAAAGTGTTTCATCTGAAGGGTTGTCTGGAGTATCCATTACAGGTTTTGGTGAGAGACCGGAGTTCCCTCGTTCGAGTTTTCCGTCTTCACCACCGATGTCACGATCACCAGGTTTGTCAGCAGCGGCTGGCGTGTGTGTTCCTCCACCACCACCCGCGCCGATCCACAGAGTTGCCACAGGGACTGCGCCAGAAGTACCCTCAACATCTACACCAACTCCCGCGGCGGAGCGCGCCGAGAGCAAGTCGGATGAGAAGGACATCTTCAGCAGAGCTGACAAGTGGCTCCCTGCAATGCCCACTCCGGATTTCAAGAAATGGAGTGTGAACAGGCAGGAGGAGATCTTGTGTTTTTCTGAATATGTCTTGCAGTTGCGCTCATGGGTAGCGTTGGGTAGTGATGTTTTTGCTCTAGAGATCGAGCAGGCACTTCGATGGCCTACGGAGTTGCGCACAGCTTCATTGTCCAAAGGTGCGCAAGTGCGATCTGCACGGTTGCTTGCCATTCTGCAACAGGTATTTGCCAGTTATCCGCGAGCGGATATGCTTCTGAGAGCCTACATCGAAGGTGTTGGTGCCGATGGAGTCTACCAGATCCATCGAGGCACGTCAGGCTTTGAAGCATTGAGGATCCTTGGGAAGGAATTCTCTTTGCGTTCACGGGCGGAGGCTTCTTTCTTCAGAGCCGAGGTGCTCAAGAAGTCGTTTCGAGGTGAATCGAACGCAACCGCCGTGAGCGACATCGTTAGGAAACTGGACGTCGAGCTTTCCAGGTACCGCAAGTTGGTTGAAACCTTACCAACTTCGCACTCAAGGGACGGCCTTGAGATCCAATCGGCAGACCTTACCCTCATTCTGCTGCGTTCCCTTCCTACAGGTGCAAGGGACTACGTCATGCTCCACGCTTCGGATGAGAGTTTTCCGTCGCTCAGGGCCGCGGCTTTGCGGTATGAAGGGCAACAGAGGTTGTTCATGGAGCTTGGACCAGGTTCTCAGGCACGACGTGTCCATGAAGTGGCTGTTGATCCCGATGTCTACGAATGGTATGAGTACCAGGACTGGGATGACTGGGAGGAAGATGAGGAACAGTTGCCTGTGAGTGCAGCGATGAAGGGAGCCGACAGTGTGGGAAAGCTGGCCACTTTGCCAAGAATTGCTCGACCGACATGAGCAAGGTGAGGTGTTTCAAGTGCGGAGACAGTGGACACATCGGTGCGAATTGCAAGAAATCGCCGAGTGCGAAAGGCAAGCCGAGTCCCAAGACCTCCCCGAAGTCCAGGGCGAATCCTAAGAGCAAAGGGAAAGGATCTGGCAAAGGAGGCAAGAAAGGCAAGATGCATGAACTCGCTGAAGGCGAGGTGGCTGAGGAGGAGGAAGGTGAGTGGCAGGCTCAGGAGTGGCCCGAAGATTGGGCTGATACGCCTGAAGGAGGCGTGATGATGCCCTTGATCTGTTCTTTCCAGGAGACGGACTGGAGCTGGTGGTTGTTGGACAGTGGTGCAGCAGTGTCTGTTTTGTCCGAGAACTTCTGCCAGAACTACAAGTACAAGGGTGGAAAGACAGGTGTTGGCAGCGTGGAATACTTCGCCGCTAATGGTTCCCCAGTGCGGATGAGTCAGACTGCGGCAGTTACAGTTGCCTTCGAGGTCACCACAGGAGCCGGAGCAGCAAAGGTACAGAGTTTTCAACTTGAATGTTGCATTGGGAATGTCTCCCACAATATTATTTCGACAGGACAGCTTGTGAAGAAGGGCTGGACAGTGGTTCAGTCTCCCGATGAGATGTACCTTTACCATGCAGAGTCCCAGACCATGATCACAGAGGTGACTTTGTGGGGCGGATGCCCGTGGATGCGTTCGCGTCGTCCCATTGCCACCAAAGCGATCAAGGATCAGCCCGGCAAGACTATGCCTATGGATGTGGATGTAGGAGGAGCTCCTATGGACGTCTCAGGTCTGAAAGTGAGCGCTGTGAACTTGGATCAGTCTCAGGCGGAGCGCAAGAGACAGCGTGTTCTCAAGGGACACTTCCCGTATGATCCTCATTGCCTTGAGTGTCAGCAGGGTCGTGGCGTGTCACGCGCCCCACGCAGGCCTACGCGCGAGAGAGCGCTCGAGATCCAGGTGGACTTCTTCTTCCTAGGTACCCACAAACTTGTTTTGTTCCGCCAAGTGATGACAGGCCTTCTTGGCGTCACTGCTGTGAGCGAGGACATTCGTGCGACCGGCAGCCACATCAGGCAGATCTTGACCGAGTTCTCCCTCGTTGGTGGTGAAGGACCGCCAATCGACTTCAGGACTGATGCAGCGCCAGATGTGACAGCTTTGATCCAACGCAGTGGAATACCAAGAGAGTACACTGTCACTCGTGCTGGTCCCCAGAATCACGACTCAGTCGGCTCTGTTGAGCGCGGCGTGCGAGAAGTGAAGGAGGGAATTGCAACAATCCGATTGGAACTTGCAAAGGAGAACTGTGATCTGCAAGACAGCCTTGCAGGCTGGGAAGCGTGTGCCAGGTATGTCGTCGCCATGCACAACCTCCACGGCAAGGTGGAGAACACAGGCAAGACTGGACGCGAGGTACTTCGTGACTCTGTTGAGGCAAGCCGCGTTTCAGCTATGTTCTGTAGCCACGTGCTGGCAGAAACTCCGGAGAGTGTACCAAGTGTGGGCCGCTTTGTGAGTGCAGGCTACCTTTACCCTGTCAGGAATTCTTTTTCTCATTTCGTTGTCGCCAAGATTGAAGATGATTTGAAATATTTCCAAGCGAAGAGTTTGAAATTTGTCTTTCCCATCACCTACCCCATGGATTTGGTAGGTCGTTTTCTCAGGAGGACCGGTGCTGAACCGCCTCCAGGCCCAATCGAAGACCAATCGCCAGTGGAGATCATCCCTGAGGACTTTGCAAAGTTGCCGGACAGCGTCCCACCTCCACGTCATTGGTTGGACAAGTTTGGCAACACGGATGACTGCACTGCCTGCGCAACCCGCAAAGGCAAGCACTCTGTCAAGTGCTATGAGCGTTATCGCAACTGGTTGAGGCGAGGTGATGAGAAGAAGCAAGAAGACAAGAAACCTCCCGTTCCAGCACCAGTTGCAGATGAAGAAGTTCGTGACTTAGTTCCTCAGGAACCTCAAGAACCTCAGGAACTACCGCCAGTTAAGGCCAAGGACGTTGCTGTGATCCCAGGTTTGCCAAAGGGAATGGCTCCCACAAGGGGCTGTCCATCTTGTGACAGCGGCATGGTGGCACCTGGAATTCGCCACAGTGCAAAGTGCAAGAAGAGCCAGGCACAGTTCCTTGAAGCCAGTTCGATGCATGTTGAAAAGGCAACTTCGTACCGTGACCCTTCAAAGGCAGTCGAAGATGAACTGGCAAACTATGCGGCTGAGATGGACTATGCGCCCAGTGACCTTGAGAAGGATCACGACGTCCCCATGGATGAGCCTGAAGACATTGAGATGTCTGGCGACCTCCTTGAAGACTCCGAGATGGTGGACTCAATCTTGGAACTGGATGGGAGTTTCGTTTGCTCCATTCGTTTCGACTGGGACGGACCTGGTGAGTACCAGAGGGTGAACCTGTGCGGCACCCCAGTCCGAGTTTGGAAACCGTCAGGTGCTGTCTCCGACACCACTCTTGTGGAGTTGAGTCCTTCAGGTACCTTCCGAGCCATGGTCAAGGAGATCGAGGGGCTCACAGGAGTTCGAGCAGGAAACGTCCTCACGCAGAAGGAAATGGAAAGGTTTTGTGCAGAATTCAGCACCCGGCCTATACCCTGTCGATGGGTAACGGGCGAAAAACCGGAGGCTGACGAGGGAGTGAGAGCCCGCATGGTTGTGAAAGATATAGCGCGTGGCGCTGCAACCGCCAGGGCCCAGGGCATTAGCAGCCCAACGCCCTCAGTGGAGTCACTGCGTGTGCTCCTAGGTATGGCTTGTGGAGCCTGGGGTTGTCCCCCGATGGGCTTGTTTGCCATTGACGTGAGTCAGGCATTCATGAACGCGCCTTTGGAAAAGCGCCATGTTGTCGTCCGGCTTCCCACTTCCGTTTCCAGGGACAATGACGCCAATGAACCAGTCTACCTTGAGGCCAAGAAAGGCTTGAATGGACTCAGAGTGGGTTCGCTCGCATGGGCATCCTTCTTTGCTCGCATCGTTCGCGAGGCAGGTCTTGAGTCCAGTGTCACTGAGCCTTGCCTCTATGCCGGTTCAGTGGGTGGAGCACCCGTTGTCCTGATCTGCTATGTTGATGACGTTCTCGTTGCTACCCCAAAGGAGGCATCCTACAAGATCGTTTTTGATCTGCTTGCGAAGCATGTGAAGATCCGAGAGACTGGAAGAATCCCCCTCGCATCTGCGAAGAATGGCTCGCTGCGTTTTCTTGGCCGGACAATCTCAAGGAAGGCAGGTGACGCTGCTTTGTACTTGTCTGTTGATCCTGACTACATGGATGAGTGTTTCCGTGAGTTCGGAATCGAAAAGGGGAGCACCACGTTCCCTGACATCCGGCCAGCCATCGAGGAGACGATTGAGCAGGAACCCATTAGTGCCGAGGCGCATGCACGGTTCAGGAGAATCCTGGGTCGTCTGTCGTGGATGTGCCAAACCAGGTTGGATTTGTTGGTCCTTGTCGGTTTGCTCTCCACGGGCCAGGCATCTCCAAAGCCAGGCCATGAGAAGGCACTTCGAATGGTTCTCAGGTACTTGATCACCGACATGAAGGTTGGACAGCGCTTTCCAACCGAGGGTGAGCTTCCCGACTATGCAGAGACGCTGCTGGTCTACACTGATGCAGGCTTTGCTCCCATGCGGAGTACGAACCGCCGCAGCATCACAGGTGTGTGTCTTGTGTACCGTGGTGTGCTGTTGAAAGCGTTCAGCCGGCATCAGGGATCGGTGACTTTGAGTTCGTGTGAGGCAGAGCTTTCCGCAGGCCAGGAAGGCATCCAGGAAGGACTTGGTTTGTCCAGGACTGTCTTTCAGGTCCTCAAGGCGTTAGGTCTTGTGCAAGTCACCTCCCTTTGTTTGGCATGGCTCACAGATTCCCTGAGTGGGAAGATGATCCTCGAGGCTTCTGATTTGCAGCGCCGTTCGCGCCATGTGGAGATTCGGATTTGTTGGCTCCGCGAGCTCATGGCTAAAGGAATCCTCGAATGTGCGCATGTCCCCGGTACTGAGAACCCAGCGGATGCTTTGGCAAAGTGTTTGGCGTTGGCAACCTTCCTGAAGCATCGCGCGCTGTTAGGTTTTGCGCCCTTGCGAGCCGCTGCGGTGAGCAGTGTAGTCGACACATCCTTTCAAGGGTTTCTCCATACGCTTGTGTTTAGGCAATGTTGCCTGTGTGGTGATCATCTTGAAAGGGGGCAGCAGCACGATGTTGGGAGTCAACATGTCCACAATCTTGTTGTGAGTCAACATGTCAATGCACTGCTAGCTTTGAGAAAGCCTTTGTCTTCAGTATGGACTTTTTGGACTTCATGGATTTCATGGATTTGTTGGATTTCACACATGTTTTCAGTCATGTTCAGTTTTTGGACTTGCTTGCAAGAGCTGAGAGTCTGCTTTGCACTGTTCCGCAGCTGTTTCGAACTATGTGTTCCTCCTGCAGCTGTTCTGGACCACGAGGTGGCTCAACTCGCCGCTCAGGTACCTAGGTACGCGCTTCCGGAACCCGCAGCGATGGATGGAGAGGATGACCTTCGTTCGGAAGCGACCACTCGTGTGGATTGGACGACCGGCGAGCCTTTGAGGAAGGCCAGTCCAGCTGCTGAACCTGCAACGGTTCCCGCAGAGCCTGTGGTGGCTCCTTCGAATCCTTCAGAGCCTGTGTTGGCTCCAGTCGCCGAGGTACCTACTGTTCCAGCTGTTGAGGCATCTGCGATTCCAGCAACTGAGGCACCTACATCTCCTGCAGATCCAGATCCTGTTCATGAAGCTCCAGCAGAACCTTCTGCCCCAGTGGTGTTGACCAGTGAGGTCCAGCCAAAGGCTCCAGCTGAGGCAGGCACTGCAGAAGCTGGATCACTGTGTGGCGTTTCAGCTACCCCTTCACGCTCCAAGAAGAGTTCCGTTGCTTCCAAGCCGTCTCGAGTGACGAGGATCAAGCTGCTCAAGAGCTTGCGTCGGACTTTGTTTGGTCCAAATGCCGAGGTGAAGAGAGCTCCAAAGCGTCTTGCAAAGAAGCGCAAGGCGAAGAGTGTGAAAGATGAGGATGAAGAGTCGGATGGAGTACCTCCACGTCCGAAGGCCAAGGCGAAAGCAAAGGTGAAGAGCAAGGCAATGCCGCGTCCTCGTGGCGCAGTGCGTGGCTTCTTCGATGCTCGTCGCGGCCGCAGGGTGGAGGTCCCCTTGCGTGGCCCCAATGAGGCGCCCAAGCCAAGGATGATTCGGGCCTTCAGTGGCTTCAGCTTTCGGCCAGTCAACAACCTGAAGTGCAGGATCTGTGGCAACTATGGCCATGTGGCAGCTGCGTGCATCCAGGGACAAAGGTCAGTGAGTTTGACCACTGGGAAGATCCAATTGAGTCAGCGGATCGATCCAAAGAGCGATGAAGACCTTCGAGGTGATGCATTGCCCAACTATGGATTTGAGAATCCTTTGAGCTCACAGATCAGCCCAGGTGACAGTGTGTCGCAGGTCGGCTACACCCCTGTTGCGCCCAAGTATGCACTGCCGATCCCAACAGCTCCAGGTATGTCAGCCGAGGAGCGGCTGCGCCTGTTGTTGAAGAAGAGGAAGAACGAAGAACCCCAAAGGAAGCAGGGCTACGAGACGACGGACGAACCGTGGCCCCAGGAGGAAGAGAACGGCGACCTCAAGGAGGAGTTACGCCGGAAGAGAAAAAGGGTGGAGATGCGACCTTTCACGAAAGAGGTCCGCGATCGGCCAAGCTACATGCGGCCGTTAGCGGAAGACCCCCGCAAAAGCCGAGCGCGACCAAGCGAAGCGGCACCAAAGCGCCCTCCTCCTGTTCCACCACCGAAAACACCACCGAAGGGACCCATGCCACCTCCGCCGAAGAAGAAGGCGATGCCAGTTGCTCCGAAGACTCCTCCGAAGAAGCCAGCTGAGAAGCCCAAGACTCCTGCAAAGGAAGTTGCAAAGGCAACATCTGCGAGCGAGGCTCCAAAGAGTGAGGCTGCAAAGGCACCAGCGCCTGTTCCAAAGGCAATTGGGATTGAACCTCCCAAGACCCCTCCAAAGATGGCTCCAAAGACTCCGAGTGAAGCCTTTCGATCAGTTAGCCCAACTCTGGTCGATGCTGCAACTCCGGCAGAGCCGAAGCCAAGTGGGGTAGAGCGGACAAAGGATCCGTCGCCCATGAAGCACCCTGAGGGATTGCCAGAGCAGACTGTTGAGGAGAACGTGTCACCGAAGGTGAGTCCAAAGCCTCCTCCACCGCCGTTGGATAGCCCGCCTACAGCTCATCAGGAACCACCGCCTCCTCCAACTGAGATCGGATTCCCTGTGACGGGACCAGCTGAGGTACCCAAGTCTCCAATGGTGGCGCCTGTTTTGCCGAAGTCTTCACCGGCGAGGCCGCTCATTGATTGGGGAGCACCAGCTTCAGTGGAATCGCCGATCGGTTCGACCAGCGACATCACAAGGATCATGGGATTAGCATCTCAACACACTTCGACGCCGATGGGCCAAACTGGAAGTTCAGTGGCCAGTTCAGGGACATCCAGACCAGTTCAATGCTGCATCGCATGCCATGGTACTGGAGTGTTGACAGCTGAGCAGAATGTGACCATCTTTTCGCTGTTGGCCTCAATGCCCCCGAGAAGTGTGATGCTAAGATGTTCAAACGAAACGTTGTCAAGAGTGACTTTTGAGTGTGACTCAGCCGTTTCAGTCATCCGAGAGTCGGATCAACTCAGGTACCCTCGATATACTGTGCTAGAAGTAGCTTGTGGCAAAGAGTCAGTCATTGCAAGATCTTGTCGAGAAGTTGACTATGTTCGATACATAGGAATCCATGCAAACCTCCAGGAGATCGGAGTTCGCAATAAGGTGCTGACCCTGCTCCGTGATGGATTCAGTCGATGCCCCATGGATCTCAGGTGGCATGCCTCGTGCACATCTCTCTTCCTTGCAAAGGTGGATCCCCTCTCTTGAGTTTTTGGGGAAGGAATGAGAAGCACGAGAAAGAGTTCTTCTATCTGTTGAAGTCATCTGGAAAGTATCTTGATGAGATCAAGTCATCTGAAGGAGTATCTGTCACTGTTTCGTTCGAACTGCCGAGAAGCAATCAATACTGGAAGAGTCGAGATCTTCAGAATTTCTTCGAAAAGCACGGAATGGCATATCAGAGTGAATGTCATGCTTGTTCAATGGGATTGGAAACCCAGAGTGGACTTCGAATTGGCAAAATTTTCAGGATTCAGAGTTCCAACTCGTGTTTGAGTCAGCGGTTGAACTCTCGCTTTCAATGTCGTTGCAATGAGAGTCATGCACCATTCAATGCAGTTGATTACCATGATACTGAAAGGTACTCAATGAAATTTGCTCGTTTTCTTGTGAAGAGTTTTTGCATCTGTGCATCCTTGAGGTGAGAACCCAAGCTGAGCAACCGCCTGGCTGAGAGCCTTTGCTTTTGTTGCTGCACAGATAGCTTGATGACACTTGCGGATGAAGCTTCCGATGATCGATGTGAAAATACGTGTGCATGAGATGCCGCTGGAATTCAATAGCTTTTGAACTGTGATTGTTCACACCTTCTAGACTGTTCACTGTAGAGTCTGTCGAGAGTCGATGAAATTGGATCAGGTTTTTGGCAAAGGTACTTCATGAATCTTGTCTCGGTCTGTGTGACCACCTTACTTCGAGAGACTTGAAATCAGTTGAACAGTGAGACTGTTTTTCAGGAAGCCGTGCTCATGTCGAAATGACCCTTGAGTCGTCCCTTCCTATCTTTTCTTTCCTTTCGGAGAACTTTTCTTCGCCGAACTTTTCCGCAGCCGTTTGTGTGTGTGGGGCGTCCGCGCGGGAAGCCATGTTGTCGTTTGAGGGCAGCTGCATTGCTGCGCTGGCGTTGTATGGCGCGCTGAGTTTGCTTGTGAAGCTTTTTGGCGCTGCTGGAATGGCGAAGAGCCTTTTGGGACAGAAGAGGATGATGGCCGATAAGCCAGAGAAGCAAGAGCCGCTGTTGAGAGAGAAAGTCTCTGCTGCTGCTTCTACAGGTGCTGCTGCTTCGAGCGCTGCTGGCCGGCCGAGTGGTGTTGAGAACACTGCAACCTCCGAGTGGATGAAGATGAATGCAGTGAACAAGGTACTTGAGGTTTTTGTGACCTCGACTGGGTCCAAATTCCACCTTGACCGTCAATGCCAATACTTGCGAGGCAAGAAAGTCACCTCTTTTGGTTTGTGTAGCTGCTGTGAGCGCAAGCGCTTACTGGAACAGCGAGTGACCACTGTCCAAAGTGGCATGTGAGCTTCGAAAGGGGGTGTGAGAATTTATAGTACTGAGGAGCGAAGACTCCATACCACTTGTT
>CAXAMN010026160.1:0-10020 GCA_963970005.1 Durusdinium trenchii
CATGGTACAGTTGAGAGATGAGTCAGGAAGAGCTTCCCAAAAGAAGCCTGTTTGGTGCTCAGTGCTGCTAACTTCCGGCTATACTACTTTGCAGCTTTGCTTAAATCGGATCAGCAAACTATGAAACTGCTGGAACGCAGTGCAAGGACTTATCTGGCATCAAATCTGCAGAAAACCGTCTTTGCAGAGCATGCGATTGACGAAGATGATGGCAAGAAAGGCAAAAAGAAGGCCTCCCGCTGTCGTTGCTCTCATTCTCTGACTATCTGGCCATACAGTATTATTGCTCATGAGGATCGCCAGGCTGGCAAACAACGTGGTTTCATTGTGTTCACGCCTCAGCTTTTCGCATCATTTAGTTTCATCTCATGGCATGGTCGGCATGGTTCACATTTCTCCAAAATCATAAGGTGTTTCATATATTTTCATATCATATGTTTCATGACATCTCTTCATCTTTAGGCGAGTTGACCAAGACGAACGAGTCAATGTGCTGCCGACATTGCAGGCCTCTACCTTCGTATGGTTTACCAGGTATATAATACCAATTCCTCCAATTCTCATCCGTGGGCACTTTGTTTCAGGCAGCTGTCGACAAGCTCCTAAGTACAGGAGTTGTCTCAAGAGTGGATTTGGACGAGACTGAGGGCAAGAAAAGGCGACTTCAAATAAGTCAGACATGGCATGAAGTCGACATCTTCAACACGTGTATGAGAATTTCAAATTTCAGAGTTTGAGACAATGATGAGAACTGGTCAGGAACAAGAAGGGCCGAGATGTTGAGGAGGCTGCTGGGGGGCAAGACTTCAGTTGTGATGCAAAGTTCACAGAAGTCTTCTGACCAGCATGGACCGATGGGTTGCGGCCCCTGGAACTGAACGTTGTGCTTCAAATCCCTGAAAGCTGCTCCTCACCTTCAAAGTGTCAGGTTCCTGAAGAGAGCGAGAAAACTGGCTTGCCATTGGGCGTGAATGAATGCCGAGCTGGTGACTCAACAAATCTTACCTTCACTATTCAGAAATCTAGAATGTCTAGAGCTCCACAAAACAAGCCTGTAGAAAGAAGCCGGTCTGCTTCAGAAGCGGCACCACAAAGTTCAAGCTTTTGAGGTTGAGATCATTGCGAGATGCCAGCATCAGGCTCATGGAGCTTGATCCTTGAGAATTGCTTTGACAATCTTGGATCATCAAACACGCACGTTGCGAGTCCCACGCAACCAGAGTCTGACCAGCAGTGCCTCAGGAAGAACAAGCTGTCACAGAATGAAGGATATCAAGGATTATCAAGGACTAGTGAAAGCCGAGGTTGGTTTCACCATCTCTGCGGCCGAAGGAAGTATTTTGCAGAGGACTGTGTTTCGCTCTTGGTCGGTAGAAGATAAAATGAAAGGCAACCCAATGAAAGCCATCGCCCTGTGATCTACTGGAGGATACACCTGTTCACGGCCAGCAAAGAACTGACGGTGGATTCCTTTCATGACGCTTTGATGAAGGTGGGAAGGGGAAACCGTGGACAACCGTGGCAAAACATTCTTGTGGAATCTCCGGCTTTTTTTGTGTTTGATCGGCCAAATAAATTGAAGCATATGCCAAGTCACTCAGGCCATCCATGCACTGAGAGAAAGACAGTGTTGCAAACGCCTCCAATGAAAGCATTTCTGGAGGCTCTCCAAGCTGATGGCTCGCGTGTCATGCAGCTCGGCAAGTTACACTGGTAATGCATTCGCCATGATTTGATCTACGCCGGTGTTCTCTCCTGAGGATGGGCAGGGTATCACCAGCCATTGCACCAGATCCTCTCGAGAAGGAGTGCATATCTACTGACTAACACCAAAATGTGCTTTGCTCTTCTTCAATCTTTTTCTGCTATACTGGTACCTGCTCTACCTCTAAAGGAGAACAAGGCCAAAGAAGCTGCAAAGGAGGAGGCCAGCAGATCCCAAGAGCTCTGACACCACCTTTACTCTGAAACTCAGCTGAGTAGAGCCTAGGATGACTGGTTGGATTCCTTGATGGGTCGATGCATGGTGAGCTCCAGCAAGGACGCTGCGCATTCTTCGGCTGTTTGCATATGGGATCACAGTTGACAAGCGTTGACAAATTGTACAAATTGTAGCGCTTCGCACACCGGCGATGCCATAAGGGCTGTGTATGCTATGTATAGTAGTGTGGGCGTTGGTGTTGTTCATGTGCCCCGCGCGTGCGCGCATGTGCAGAGCACAGTGTGATGTTCTTGTCATACCGCAGCACGTAACCATCCTACCACACATCTTCTTGGCGCATTGTTGCGCATGTTCTTCTTCTTCTTCTTCTTGTTCTTCTTCTTCTTCTTGTTGTTGTTGTTGTTGTTTTCGTTTTCGTTTTCGCACTTGGCAACAAAGGTTATTGTCGCATTTTTGCCGTCCCCGGAAAATCGTCATATAGGCGGTGTTTTTGCGTATTTTTGAAACGCTTGGAGCGAGGCTGTAAATACCGATGTTTTGTGCCCTTCCGAAGCCCAAAAGCACGCTATATATATATAATATATATATATATATACACGATGGTTTTTTTTGGCCTTTGATCACAAAAAATCATGGTATTTACAGTGGTTTTGTGCCAGTGTTAAGTAAAAACACTGATGTTTATGCATTTTTCACCATGTTCCAAGACGTAGTTTCTATATGCAAAGAAGTTTTTTCCTAAACACTGTATTTTTTAGGAGGTTTTTGCTTCCCGAGGTCAGCCGAAAATCGTCAAAAATGGTTCCAAAACGGTCCAAAATCGATATCAAAAAACATTTTATGATTTTAGCATCTTCTTTCCCAGCCCCGGACTATCATCATCATTGAATCATCATCATCATCATCATTCTTTGACCTATAGCAGATGACTGGCAATGCGGCGCGAGACAGCAGCTTGCTCGACCGGTTGAAGGCGCAAACCATTTTCAGCCCGAAGTCACCGGGAACACTTACCCTCTACGTGGCCGATTTGCAAATCTACCATTTCCATGCCCCAATCTACGCCCGCACTTCGAGCATCTTGAGAGCGGCTACTGCCCCCTCCCTCTTGCGCAATCTTGGGCATGCTTTGGATGGCTCCTATTTCACGCTCCGCATCGACCCAGCCATCAACACCACCATCGCGGCATTGATCCAGGACATCCTCGGCAACTGATTGCCGCGGCTTCCCTCTGAGCGGCCTCGCAACATGCAGTGACGATGCAACTTCTTGTTTCTCATCCAAATCATTGCCGCATTGTCACTTTCTGCTGCCACCATCGTCAGTCAATTTGCATCGGATCAAGCGAGTGGCCAAACAACGTGCCAAAGAACGTCGCCTCAAGAAGCTGATTGGAGCAGCAACGACGGTGGCTTGGCTGGGATGTGGGTGATTGACCAATCGGATATAGCGGTGGAGAGACACGATGAAGCCTGGGTTTGGTTTTCTGAGTTGTGGTGTGGCTTTGTTCTCGAGGTGATTTGAGAACCTTGGGCTTCTGCAAACGCGCCACGGGCAGCCCTGGATGAGGGACAGGAGCCGTGGCAAGGATGGATTGGATCCTTGATGAAGTCACTGCAAGAATACGAAGAAGAGCCTCCGAGTGAGAGAAAGGTCGACGTGATGGAAGCCGCCTGCGTCGTTTCGTTAGGGGGCGCCGCTAAGACCCATTTGCTGGACATTTTGTACAAAATGGTGGATGGCCTAGGTGCTCCAAAGGCATTGCAGGTCAACGAGAAAAGTCCTTTGCGGCGCCAGGTGAGTAACTTTTCCTCACTTGCCATGATGGCAAAACAACACCAGAAAATGGTGTATTGCCCCGGAAAAATCACGACGAGCAAAGGACCTGCCATTCTATTTCGACGGTTCATTTGATAATTTGATACGCAGCAGGTCGATAGATATATGCATGCGCTCCCAGAAAATAAATATGCCCGTTTCAAAAAACGCTGATGCGTAGACAAATACAAGAATTTACAGAGATGCACATGTATGTATACCTAAACATATGTACACGATGTACATAATGACTGTATATATGCGTTTGTTCGCAGCATGCGCGCCAAAATATTTGATGCAGTCCCTGTTTTCGCAGGAAGTTGCGGCAGGGGAGCAACGAGAGCAGCTTCGGGCTGCCAGGCTGAGGGGCGTCCTCAAGACAGCCGCAAAGCGAGTGCAGTGGCATCGCACGTACGTGGCCTTCATGGAGGTCGTACGCCACCTCGTTCATCCAGCTCGCGGCGCGGGGCAAAGGGGACCTCAACTTCACAGATGGTGAGTGTGCAGGCTTGGTGTGCTGATTTCAAGTGCAGTTGCACGAAAGGGTGGCATGCAGGGGCTTGGGGCTTAGTTTTTTGTAAAGTGAATGCCGATGGTATTGTGTAGATGGTGTAGTGTTGATGATGTGGTGTAGATGGCGTAGTGTTGATGATGTTGTGTAGATGGTGTTGTGTAGATGGTGTTGTGTAGATGGTGTTGTGTTGATGATGTTGTCTAGATGGCGTTGTGTAGATGGTGTAGTGACTAGTAGTGTTGATGATGTTGTCTAGATGGTGTTGTGTAGATGGTGTCGTGTTCATGATGTTGTGTGGATGGTGTAGTGTTGATGATGTTGTGTAGATGGTGTTGTGTAGATGGTGTTGTGTAGATGGTGTTGTGTTGATGCTGTTGTCTAGATGTTGTGTAGATAGCGTTGTGTTCATAATGTGTTCACGGTGTTGATGATTAGATGATTGATGTTGATGATGCTGTGTGGATGCTGTTCGAGGAGAGGTGGTGGCGGGGGCGGAGGAGGCGGAGGAGGCGGAGGAGTCGGCGGGATGGAGCAAGAAAAACAAAAAAAACACCACACAATGTGGGGAAAAAAGACCTAGGTGCTCCCGACCTCGTTTTCCAAAATGTGCGGCCAAATCGTTTTTTCACGGCTAAATGGTCGATGGTTGTCGCGTGCCTGCCAGATTCAAATTTTCACGGCTGCATATGGGTTTGTTGGCCAGCTCGAAGGACGATTCGATTGCAAATTACATGATCAAAACCAATGGCTATTTGGTCACGCGAGCCGTGCTGTGTGGCTTCAATTTTTCTTCAGGACGAGCTAGTTGCATCAGGTTTTTTTCGCGGTTTTCGTGTTATTTCGTAGGCGGGAATGTTTTTTTCGTGCCCTTTTCGCGTTTTTTTCGTGGACCTTTGCCTCGCTTCAGAAATCAACGACATTTGGCCGAGAAAGGTTTTCAAAGCTGGGGCTTTTCTGCTCGTGACATAGAATCTCTAAAAATGATGAACGGCCCTCGATTTAATTGCAGTCAGTATGCATGAGACGGAAGGTCGAAACGGGAGCGCGAAACATTACTTTCAAAATTTGGCTTCGCCGTGAGAAGAGCTGCGTTTGGTTGTTTTCATGTTTTTCGTGGTTGGCCGTGCGCAGGAATGTTTCTTTCCGTGGCCTTTTCGTGTTTTTTTTCGTGGTCGTTTCCCCCGCTTGCCGCAAAACGCCTCTATGGCGTAAAAATGACATTTTAGACCGGTGGCCGCTGGATCCTGTTTGCACAGGCTCATGACCAATCTTTCGCGCAGGCAAAGTTATTGCTATATACCCACATGCCATGAGGCAACCTGAGACCATATTTGCCACCATCACTCACCATGCCATAGTTTTCTGGTTGTGCAGCTGTGGCCACTGCGTTTCCTGCTTCTGCTTAAGCCAGAGGCAAAAAAACACATGCACGATTTGTTTTGGAATGTGTTTCGCGCAGGCGTTTGCAATATTTACTTTGCAATCCATTTTTTTTGCCTTTATTTACAAAAAGGAACTACACATGTCAACGGCCAGTGTTCCAAATTCCAAAATAATGGAAACCGTCATCTCTCCCTACCAAAGTTTTCTGCTTCTTTTTGGCGCGCAAACACAGAAGGTACAAGCTACATTAACATTCTTCCTGTCAATGAAAGCAGCCCTGGACTGCATGGTAACACGCAAGCAGGTACCAATACACTCATGTTTCAAGCTCAGCGACACGCTGTTCGCGCGGGTTGGTCGCTAAGTTTTCTGCTGCTTCATTCATGGTTGCACATGCATGGGTAGCCTACTATTAATGTTTTTCTGATCTTTTTGAGAAATCTTTATCCATTCAAGTCGGGTATTTTGCTGGATTCGCCCCTTGGTGGCATCATCGAAGGAAGTTTAGAAGCTTAGCTTCCGACAATATGGACAGATGGAAAATCACAGCCAGGAAGAAGCTCAGACAGGGTGAAAATCAGAAGAGAGAAGATCAGATAGGGAGAAAGTCAGAAGAGAGAAGATGCAGGTGCGCGAAAAGGTAGGAAAGTTCGCGAAACACTGTGTTTTTCCAATGTTTTGTGGCTCCAGAGGGTCGAAAAGTAGGCTCGCTAAAGCAGCGGGTGCGGAGACATCTGGTCACATGAGAAATGAAAAATTGCACGCCGTTGTGGCGCGAAGCACATTTGGAAGTAAAAAGTATCAAAAACTGAAGGGTTCGGACCACTTTTGGGAGCTGAGATGTCGAAAAAAGTGCACGCCGTTGTGGCGCGAAGCACATTTGGAAGTGAAAAGTGTCAAAGCACACCATTCTGGGAGCACTTTTGGAAGTTGAGATGTCGAAAAAGTGCACGCCGTTGTGGCGCGAGGCACATTTCCAAGTCAAAATGCACAAAGCACACCAGCTTGGGACCACTTTTGGAAGTTGAGATGTCGAAAAAGTGCACGCCGTTGTGGCGCGAAGCACATGTCCAAGTCAAACTGTACAAAACACACCAGCTTGGGACCACGTTTGGAAGTTGAGATGTCGAAAAAGTGCGCGCCGTTGTGGCGCGAAGCACATTTGGAAGCAAACATGTTAAAAACACCAGGGGTTGGGACCACTTTTGGACGTCCAGATGTCGTCCAGATGTCGAAAAAGTGCACGCCGTTGTGGCGCGAAGTACATTTCCAAGTCAAAAGTGTTTAAAACTGCAGGTTTTAAGCCTATTCTGAGGTGTCAGTTACTAACGTAACTAACTTAACTAAGTTCAGTAATTGAACTAACACCACAACAACAACAACAACAACCACAACCACAACCACAACCACAACCACAACCACAACAACAACAACAACAACCACAGCAACAACAACAACAACAACAGCAACTGCAACTGCAACTGCAACTGCAACAACAACTACCATTACAATTACAACAGCTACTACAACAACTACTACAACTACTACAACCACAATAACAACCACAATAACAACCATAATTACAACCACAACAGCAACCACTACAACTACACTGCACTGCATCGCAACTACCACTTCAACTACAATTACATTCCAACTACAACTGCAACAACAACTACAACTACACTGCGCTGCCTTCAACCACTTGTCGGTCCATCAGTGGGTTCGCTCTGCCATCCATGACTCACAGCAACGAACCTCTCCTATAGGTTTCCTCTTTTGAAACTTCCGCCACCGCTTTGTGCGGTACTACTGGTAGTTTGGTGCGGTATCTTAATGTAGGCTTCCTGTATGGTCCCTGGAAATCTTGTTCACTGACATTGAGGTGCGCAGAAAAAAGTATAAACAATTCACACATACACACGCGCAGCGCCTAGACAGCCTGGCAGGGACTGCCCAACAGGACTTCTGGTACAGAATGCCGCATCTCTAACGTGACTTTCTGAACGCTCTAGAAAAAATATTCCGAGCCATCGGATCCCGGCCAAGAGCCCCTTTCCAAGTGCCAAAAAGCGTCAAAAAGGGCATTGCCCAACAGGGCCTCCGGTCGCAGTCTCTGTTTCTCCAACGCGCTCCCCCAGCATCCGGCTGGGGTCGGCGGATATTCATAGAGATTGACTATTATGACAGCGTTGACATTCACTGACAGCAATTGACAATCTCATATTGTGAATATTTCATTGAGAGGAGGGGCAAGTCGCTCCAGCCACTCCAGCCACTCCAGCTGAAGGCAAGGGCGTGTTGATGTCTGTAGCATTTTTTCAAATTCTCAATCCAGCTTTATCGCTCAGGTGCTACACAGGGCGGCTACAGTGAGACGAAGGAAATCGGCTTCATTGGCTTCATCACATTCGCTTGTCATTGGCTGCTAATGGTGACCGAGGTATTCAATGCCAAGCCAAAACTGTCGACCCTCCATGTATCATGTGCGAAATGGTTGTTGGAGTGTCCTCCCTTTGCCTCTTCCCTCTGTAGCCAGTCTGACGTTAATTACAACCTTGCACGCTGGCAGGTTGAACCAAAAGCAAAGGCACCTGTCCAAGTTCCGCCATGGTTGAGTTCAACGCGGAGATTGCGGCAAGCGTCATGAACTGAGTATATAGTTGATATGTCTGCATGTATATATGTATCTATATATATATATATGGTACGCCCCCCAAAACCCACCTTTTTATGAGTTTCAAATACGCTTTTTATGAGTTTCAAATATACTGGTGGGATAAATGGGGGCTGCCATTCGCCTTACATACATATATATCCGCATATATATATATATAGACCATATCTAAGCTGCCAGCTGAGGAAGATCAAGGCACAAAACCAAAAAAACAAAAACAAAAAAACCCAAACTTTGAGGAGAATGTTTGGTTTTGACTCAAAAGATTGTTTTTTTGGGTTTCCTTTGATTTTTTTCGTTTTTTTTTTGGGGTTTTGAAAGTCAAAAAACAAAAAACATTGGTGTTTTTTTCATAAATGTACTATTAACTAATCCTCAAACAGCAAAAAACTCAATGTTTTTTTTGGTTTTTAGTTTTTCTATTCACATGAAACCAAAGCAGTAAAAGCCAAAAAACAAAAACACCTTGAGTTTTTTCGTTTTTTTTGGCCTATGTACTATCAACCAGTATCTCAAAAAAACTAAAAACACCAAGGTTTTTGTTTTTTGATTTTCAAAACAAAAAAACAAAGAATCAAGGAACACCAAAAAAAACATCTTTTGAGTCAAAGCCAAACATTCTCCTCAAAGTTTTTTTTTTTGGGGTTTTGTGCTTTGATCTTCCTCAGCTGGCAGCTTCATGCATTACTCTTTGCCATGGCCTGGAGCTTTTGTTCTTAAGCACTTTCCTTCGTTGATCCAGTGTACGGGCCATGGTTCTTATTGCTCGTGCCTGTGCTGCGGCTAAACCGAAGCACTGTCTGCTGTCTGTATCTCAGTCTTCAAAAAAAAGGACACTTCTGACATCCCACCTGTACAATTGCAGCACTTTACCTTTTTTCCTTGTCTTCCATCCTCAGGCTCAATGGCACAGACTGGGATATGGAAGATGCAACAGAAGCTTCTGAACTGTACCTGCTCGGGGCGCTGGGGGGAGCTGGATGCAGCGCCTCTATAAAGCGGCCTGTCCAACATCGGTTGTAATTTTTTAGGGGGTTTCACCTGGACAGGCCACTTTATAGAGGCATTCCCTGCTCGGGGGGCTCGGGGGCGGGATGGAGCGCCTCTATAAAGTGGCCTGTCCAACATCGATTGTGTTTTTTTGGGGTTTTACCTGGACAGGCCACTTTATAGAGGCATTCCCTGCTCGGGGGGCTCGGTGGCAGCTACATCTGATATAGCTGGTTTCAAGAGCCGAACATGGGCGCAACATTGTCCCATATAGGCTCAACATTGCCCCATCATACCCCAAAATTGGCAGCTATATCTGATATAGCTGGTTTCAAGAGCCGAACATGGGCGCAACATTATATAGGCTCAACATGGCCCCATCATACCGAAAAATTTGCAGCTATATTTGATATAGCTGGTTTCAAGAGCCCAACATGGCCCCATATATGGATAATATATTCCAACCATTGGTTTATGGGAAAATCTATGGTTAATCTATGGTTAATCTATGGATAATCTATGGATAATATATTCCAACCATTGGTTTATGGGAAAATCTATGGTTAATCTATGGTTAATCTATGGATAATCTATGGATAATATATTCCAACCATTGGTTTATGGGAAAATCTATGGTTAATCTATGGTTAATCTATGGATAATCTATGGATAATCTATGGATAATATATTCCAAC
>CAXAMN010026161.1:0-10016 GCA_963970005.1 Durusdinium trenchii
GCTACTAGTAACAAGTGCCTTACTAGTAGTAACAAGAAGCTACTAGAGGTGAATGTGCCAACTGCGTGAAGTTCAAGAAACACCCCCACTGCGTGTCACCTACTACTGAATGCACCCCAACATTCTGGACCTGCAAACGTTCATTTCTCAGTTGGGTTCTGTGCCAAACGTTCCATCTCGAAACATTTCTTGAAGGCGAGTGCTTTAGGCAGATGGATGCCCCAACTTATTGCGAACAGTTTGCGGGTTTACACTCTTGAAGCACACCATGGAAGTGGAACATGTCCCCTTGAACGACCTTTTGCCTCTAGAAAACAGGCGAGTGTCCACTTCCATAAAGTTGCAGTATATCCAATTCTTTATTCAGTTGTTCTTGCAGTATATCCAGGAGTGTATAGATACAGTGTATCCAATTCTTTATCCTGTCACCTTTGTTTCCCTCGCACAGACCATCAGGTTGGATCAGGTCCATCAGACCATCCAGCAGACCATCCCGGAGCATCGCGATGGCGATGGTCTGCTGTTCCTTTAGGAATCTAAGAGTCTGGCAGCGACCATGACTAACCAAACACCTCAGTGCGTTCGCGAGATTGACGGTTCAAACAAGCTCTCTGCTCTGATCGATTTGCTGTTTCTTTAAATGGAAAATACAGTAGTTGATTCCAAGGAGTCCGAGCTAGATAGATCAAACATGATCAAACACTAAAGATGGGGGTAGAGACACATCATTCAGAATTTCCCGTCTTTCTCGGAGGATCCATCGATCACTGATCGACACACCTGCGGTCCTCCCGAGGACGAGGGGAAGCAGGGTCTTGAGGTGACCGGCCATCTGGGGAAGCATGGGATTCTGCTTGCCTCTATGAGTGCTGAAATGAGAACGAGAAGAATAAACATTGGACACACGTTCCTGTAAGCCCAGGAAGGGGCCAAGTTACAGTTGTCAATTCAACATGAATGAAGGTACTCAGGTACTCAGGTACTCATCAACAACCACCAAGGATTCTAGTCTCCTTATATCACATGTTACCCCGCTCGCTGGATCTAGCGGTCAGAACCCAGTCACTCACCTTCCCCTGCTGAAAACATGACCAAAGCTCTTCATCCACCCCAGAAGAATTCCAGAAGAACATGGAAGCTATAGGGGCTCCTGGCATCGCTACTAGGCATGTTTGCATCCGAAGTCACGTGCTGTGAGCATGTTGTAGAGGAAGCACTTGATGAACTCCCAGGCGGTCATCTCAGGGGCAGCAGCATCGGGTGTGGGAAGCGCTGATCGTCTCCCGGGGGGCCTGAAATATAGTCCAACATAGTCCAACTATAAGCTTCCCTTTTTTGAAAGGAGCTCCCTTTGAACCGGTCATTAGGCCGGTTGCATCCGAAGACCCACTTGGACCAGGCTCAGTGGAGAGTAGATGGCACCATCCCCTAAGTGTGGTGGTTGATGTGGATTCCCATCTAAAAGGTCATTGAGGGGTGCCAGTGCCATCGAACCTCTGAAACCACTGTAAGACATCGCCATCGAGGTGATCTCCGAACGTCCAATCTGTTCCTAGAAGAGTCAAGTGTTGCGCGCAAAAAAGGTCCGAACCCAGTCGGAGTCATCCCAACGGAGTGGCCATATGTGTTTTTCCCCAAACTCAAGGCCAATGGCCTCCTTCTGATGGAATGGAGTGGCCAATGCGCCGCTTGGCCGCGGCACAGCTGACCTCCGAGCTGACCTCCGATCTTCTTCCCCCCGCCCTCCCAGCTGACCGATTCATATCCAAGAGACTGTTTGGAATCGGTCCTGGACAGTTACGATGACGTTTCGCGCGTGGAATCCACGGCTCCGAGTCGGCCCGGCTCCGTCGCCGGGATTCGCTCTCTCGGGTCGTGGCAGCAGGGCTCCGGTCGTTTCCGTTGTGATCCCGATGAGCGCCACAGCAGGTTTGGATGAGCCACAGCTGTGTCCAGAACTTGGTCAACTAAGCGAATTCAAGCACTTCCATCGGGTATAGGGAAGTCTATTGGACACCCATTGGATGATCCTGGTATAGAATTCAAGCATCTCTGTGAGTTCCACCTTCAGATTCAAGACAATCTGCTCCCAGAAGTTAAAACATAGCAAAGGCACGGGCACCGTGCCACCGAGTTTCCGCCAGATCTAACCGGGCGTACTTCTCAGCGAACAAAAAGAACATGTGTCACCCAAGATCGACTTCATCCCGAGGAGATGTGCACCTCAGGACTCATCCTTGTCGCAACTTGTCGCCATTTCTCAACAAAAAAAAGACTTCTCCCCCCATACTAGCTTCTTGTTACTACTAGTAAGGCACCTGTTACTACCAGTAAGGCACCTGTTACTACTAGCTTCTCTCCCCCCATATAGTCCAAACGAGTCCATCATAGTCCATCTGCCCCTGTTTTCCGGCCATAGTCCGCTCGACTCGAGAGACGCGACAACTCCCGGGCTCGGTCCTGGGTGTTGAAGTGAATGACCGGATCGATGGTTGGGTTGTGGATGCCACCCGCGACCCAGGGAGTTTGGTATACGGATCCCCTGACACGTCCGCCCAGCGCGGCAGCGGGTGCGGCGCGGGGTCCGGAAGGTCCGAAGGTCCGGCGGGTTCGGGGAAAATGATTGGGGCGGCACCGGTTCATTGGTTGTGAACTTCAAAAAAGAAACACCTGGTATACTTTGACTTGGAACCGCCATTTGGCGACTTGATCTATAAGGCTTTCTACTCAGAATGACAGGTCAGAATTCCTGAACGTGCCGCTTCAAACCTTCTTCCATCCCGTCGCATGGCGTCGTTCGTGGTCCTTCCGATCGACCGCTCGGACGAGACGAGGCGACCAAAAGCCGTAGAACACCCTCGTCCTTCGTTCGGCGTTTCACCAGTGTACGGTACGTCCACTCACGACGTCGCCGGGACAACGACCGGTCCCGTTACCCGGGGGGTTGTCCAAATCGCACCTGAAGGGCTTGGACAAGCTCCAGAAGTGGTAGGTTCCCCTCCTTGGCAGATCCACATGTGTGGAAGGAGGGTGTGATGTGATGTGGACAAAGGATTGTGGACTGAAACAAAAGGTGGTTCCGTGTGAGGGGTTGACCCTTTCAGTGGGTGGGCGCTGGGGTCCTTTTTGGTAGTTGTAGCCACACGTCTCTGGTATCCGGGGAACGTTGGGAAGAACCAGTTCTTGTTGGACACTCAAGGTAACATATTGGGAGATAATAGGAGTTTGGACAGCCATTTCTGGAGAAGGTTGATCTTCTGTGTTTGTCATAATCTCAGTGGGACTTGGGTGGCCTCTCACTTTCTGCCAGCCTCAGAATCCGTGAACGATTTCGTAAACTTCGGCTGCGACTGGCACAGTCAGCAGCTGTTGGGCAGCGCCGCCACCAAACGACTGCGGAATGCCGTTTTGATGGTAAGCCTCGTAAAGCACGCCCAGGCTAGCACCTACCGAACTCGGAGGTCTCACACTGTATTGCATACATCCTCTCTCAACTCATATCCACTGGACGATGCGAACACGAGCACCGGGGGTCGAAAACGAATCCAACATGAGTATAGTGACCACGTGGGGCACAGCGCATGGACCCCTTCATCCATCTGGCACAGTTCGGTGTGTTTCGTTGCTTGTTCACCCGCAAACAGGCCCCCCTTGTGGCCAGCTTCCGCTTCCACGACGTAACGACGATCGCCGATCGCCGGTGGGACCGAAGGTGTCCGCGCTCTGCTCCGCTTCGCTCCAAGGAACATCCAGCCGTTGGGTCCCATCGCCTGGTCAGGGGGTTTTCTGTTGCCTTCTCCTCCGTTTCGCTTCCGCGCGAGGAGACTGGTGACGCTTCCGGTGCCGCAGCGGTTCCCCGCAGATGGCGCGCGGTTCCCGCAGCGCCTTCTCAGAGGCGATCGGGAAGTTGGGGCCGATGGGCTTGATGGGACCCTTCGCCACGCTGCCGCGGAGGGGCAGTGCGGCCTGGCACCTGAAAAGGACCGGGGGTGCCCACTGGACGCTCGGATGGGTGCCATGTCGGATGGGCTCCAAGGAACCACGGTTTGGACGTTTCGATGATGGGACGAAGACGGGATCCAACGGTGATGGTGTTGCTTTCTGGCTTTTCTTGGACCTTACTGGGACGACTCGCGGGGAAGTTTCTGGGACGATGTTTCCACGGTGGTTCACGTAGCTATACGTGAGTGGTCAGAGGTCCATGTCAACGTCCAAATCGTGGCACCGCAATTGACACTCCGACCTCAGATCATCCGATCGGGGGAGAGTGAAGGAAGTATGCCATGCCCTTTCAAAGATGCTACATAGGAATTGCTGTTGACCCCATTATGACAAATCCCCATTAGATCCTAGTTTCAGCCTTCTTTGGATCTATAGTTCCAAGAAAAACTATATCTGACCAAGTTGAGGATTTCTCGCCCAGTTCTGCCCCAACGTGGAGAAGATGGATTTCATGGCAAGTCATCACCCCGGGAGGTCCGTCGTCGCCATCTCGATAGGAAGCAGCTACCATCTGCCCCAAGCGGCCCCAAGTGACCAATGGGGGCCCTTGTTATATGGCGGCCATGCCACTCGAGCGGTAGGTCGTTCGCTCCAAGTCTTGACCCATGCCCCCCCCCCCGTTTCGTTGATCTGTCGACACCAACAACGATACATTCCCCTGTATCGTAAACCCATGGGCCCAGGTGGAGAAACGCATAGGCCGCTCATAGGCCTCAAAGAGTTCCGATGATCCCCCCCCCCTTAGTTTTTCCTCTGGAAGTCGGTGGGTGATCACTTCCAAAGATGATGACTCCTCCAGGCAGTGGTGTTCATCACAAGTCGAATGAACACACCAATCTTCCCTTCCAGGCTTCCAGACCTTGCGGCACGACGCAAGAGACCAGCCATGGCTCAGAAGACCTCGCTGCGTGAGACCACGCGGTCAATAACGGGCGGAAGCACTGACCGCTGCACCCTGACCGCTAGGGAAGTGGAAATAGACAGCACCAGCAGTACAGTTTCAAGAAGCAACCGGTTAAGTAACCATACACAAAATGCAGTATCAGAACCACGAAATGTCTTTGGCTGGACATTTGGAAGGTCTAAACTGAGGTAGGCACGGCACTCAGCACTGAAGAAACCATTCATTTTAAGACTCATCCTTCTTTTCTCCAAGTCCTCTGCAACCTTTTGGCCTTGCATCTCGTATCATCCCGTTTCACCCGCTTCGCTAAGGTCGCGACAAAGAAGACCAAGACTCACGAAACAAGTCAAACGTCCGAGCCGGGGAAGGGCTACGGCGACAGACAAGACAGAAGCTGGATGTTCGATCGTTTTTTGGGATCAGTTCCAGCTGGGAATGCAAGAAACTGCAGAATGACGTGCAAAATTGGCACATGATGAATATATCAAGAATCACGTCCCTCCAACCCAATTTGGGCTGTAGTTCGGAATGCTCTCGTGCTGAGTTGACCTCCTTTCTTCATCCAACCACAAGGGTTTCGGATAGAACTGTAGAATCCAGTCACATGTGGAATCGGCACTCGTTATCGGGTGACCCTCTCCTTTTTCGTTATTCGCTCGAGGTTCCTTCATCCAACTGCTGCATCTCATCGAAATAAGTCTTTCCTCAGAAACGATGCCGTCAAAACGCACACATCCGACCGTCATATCCAAGCAAAAATATACGGTGCAGGATGGATGACAAAGCGGCCACCGCCTGACATAGTAATGGACTTAGTGCTTGTTTACTAATATGGTTTTTGTTGAACAGCAAACGAAAACATGTGCTTCTTTTCCAATTCCCCAAACCACCAACACTTTTTGGCAGAACCCCCCAAGCGCATCTGTCCCCTTTTCAAATCTTTTGGTGGAAATCGTTGAGAAGTCCAGTGATACACCTTTTTCGCCCCAAAAAACCGAACTCTTCACTGTTCTCCTTCCCAAGCCTCTCTCGAGCGTGAAGGTCCGAATGATGTTGTCGAAGCCATCGGAAATCAACCGACCAGGGCCCCACAAACCAATGGTGGAGACGTACATGCGCCAGCCTGGCATTCTCGGGTGGAGACAACGAGAAAAGAACAGGCTCAAAGGATGTGGCTTTCTTGAGGAAGGATTATGGTCGGCTTCTTCTGAGTCGGTTTAGAAACTGGAGGATCATTGGGGAAGATCCGTAGACAGATTTCAGATCTTCCTCCAATTTCATCATAAATTGAGTCATCTCAGTCATCTCAACAATCAGAAGGGTAACATATCGGTCCACACGAGGCTGGGCAGGAACAGGCTCATTGTCAAACATGGTTTCGCACACGACCAGCGACGTCGTGAGATCACCTGGTTTCGTGAGATCCACCCATGAGTCTATTCTTTGTCAACGATCGTTGCAAAGTGGGGGGATTCATCTATACCACAGTCCTTCCACAGTCCCTTTTGCCACCTTTTCAAGGAGATGATCATGTGATCCACCACGTGCACACCAGGTCTCCCTTTTCTTCTCATGTCTGGCTCTCCATCTCCTCCGTCCTCCGCCCTCCGCCCTCCGCGCGTCCTCCCTCCGCCTGTCTTGGACCAGACGGCGCGGCACGGCGCCTCCGAGGACAAGAGGCCCTCCCAGGCCTCGGTGTGGTCGGACCGGTGGAGGTCGGAGGTCGATGGAATCCGCCAAAAGAGTGGGTGATGGGACATGGTCGTCATATGTGTTACGCGACCAAAAAGACCATGTTCCATTGTATTGCTGGGTATGGACATGATGGGACATAGTCACATTGTGTTATACATCGGGTGCCCAATGGAGACTTGTAAGTAGGGTAGTCTATTGGACACCCATTGGATGATCCTGGTACGTGAAATGGAAAAAACGTGATCTTTCCTGATTTTTGAGCCACGAGATGAGCGACCGGCGGTCGGAGAAGTGGACAGATTTCAACGGTCATTCTTGGGAGAAAGGAGGTATTCTGGCGTCGTCAAGTCCAGTCGAACACATGGTGAGTCATAGCCCAACCACCTTGTTTGAAGAATCCGTATTGAAGAGCGGAAAGCTGTTGGGAAAGGCCGATTGAACAAAGGCTTTGCCAAAAAAAGCTGCCTCTGCTTGGAGTCGAGAAGGCATGAGGTTCTAGGACGGCTGGCAGGTCTCATCACCGGGAGAGGTGGCCCAGTTTGGGAGTTTTGTTTCAATTTCTGGGATGAATTGGGGCTGGTTGTCATCTCTCTGAAGGGTCCAACATGGGATCATGTCGCCAGGCAATCAGTGAAGTCAGATCCTTGGGTTGGTGAAATTGCTGTGGCAAGAGCAAATGCAACCAAAAAAACAAATTAGCTTTCAGATGAATTCAGTTGCTCACCCCAGCTCCAGGCTAGCAATCAAGAACCATTGGTGCAAGAAGAAAGGGCTATCCAAACCCATTGGTGAAAAGGGCTATCAGCCTCAGCACGACACCGACACCGGTCTCCCTCGGTCTCCGAAGGGGTGTTCGTTTTAGGTCCCCTGATCCCATCAAGGCGATGGCCAAGTCATGCATTCCAATTCTTTTTGAGCTCCAAACAAACCAGTTCCAAACCAGAAAAAGTTCTGGTTGTTCCAATATGGCGCCTTGAGATCCTTTACACAGCAAGTGGTTGGGACTGGGTTTCCAGGTAGAATTTCCGGCAAAAAAAAACATGGATTTCCAGGCAAGACGCCAGCAGCGTGAGAATCCCAGCCCTGCTCACCAGCAGAATGCGATTGTCACTGATCATGACCTGGTCGAAAGAAGGAGGCGAGCAGTTGAAGGAACTGGAGGGATTAGTGCACCAATGGATTGCTGGGGCTATCACCGCAAGCTCTCCTAATGCACCTCCACCATTACCACCACCGCAGCTGTTGAGCTGCAAAAAACAGGAAAACATAAAGCAAAGGAGTCAAAGAGATGACAACCCCTCACAGCAAATCTCTTTGGGGGAAAAAACACCGAAACATAACGAAACGGCAGCCAGGTGACTAACGAGATGACCTCCTGGCTCACACCCTCACTGGGCTTGAAGAGCTCATGCACGGCTCGACAGCTTCCCGCTTGCAACAAAGCGAATTGTCCATCCACGCTGCCCACCGCGACTTTCAGATTGGCTCCCAGGAAGCTCTTGGGCCAATGTCCTTGATCCATGTCCTGCCGCAACGGAGGACTTGGAAAATAACTCAATGAGGAGACCTCCACATAGGCCGACACGAACTTCAGCTGCGTCAACGTCGCCGTGGAGCTGCCCGTGCTCGTGCGCGTCAAGGCCAGCTCCGCCACGCCCTCCCCTGACCCGGCGAAGATCCGCGCGCGCGCCGTGCCCTCGCAGAGAACCCGCAAGCAGCGGCACGGCCCGCAGAGCAGCGCCGTGGCCTCCGCTTCGCCGCGACTGAGGCGCCACAGGATCACGTGGCAATCCACGCTGCCCGAGAGACCGTAGTCCTTCAAAGGCTCCGTGTGGAACAACGCCACCGCGCGCACCGAATCCGCGTGGCCCTTGAAGCACCCGGCCGGCCTCACGCTGGGACCCGCGTCCCCGTCGGCGTCGCGGCGCCAGAGCCGCACCGAGGCGTCCTGCGCCTGGCGCGCGTAGTAGCCGGGCTCACCGCTGCCGGAGAGCACGTGCTGGTCGTTGAGGGCCACGGCAATGACTTCATCGCCGTGGCGACCATTCAAGAGCTCCTAGAGGGAGTGTGCGTCAGTCTAGGTGTAAGCTACTTCAGCATTGGCTGGAAACAAAGGAGAGATAGAGAGGGATTATAGAGGTTCCCACTCTCCGCCGATGCTTTTTTTCCATGCGAATTGAGTTCGATACCTGGCTATATATATAAGTACCCATAATGTGGTTTCCCCTTGAAACTTTGAAGAACTCTTGGGTAGTGGAATTCCCCCCCTTCCGTTTGAAAAACTCCTCGCTCGCATGGCCCCGGTAGACCGGGTGTCCTTTCGCCCGGTCTCCCAATGCACCACTTGCAGTGCTCCGTTGAAGAGCCCGGCCACCAGCAGCTGTGCATCGGTCACCCAGCAGCGCACGAAGCTGCTAAAGGCCAAGACCTGCCGACGGGCTGCG
Source organism: Durusdinium trenchii (assembly GCA_963970005.1). Lineage (NCBI taxonomy): Eukaryota > Dinophyceae > Suessiales > Symbiodiniaceae > Durusdinium > Durusdinium trenchii. Next base: position 9,046 of record CAXAMN010026161.1, read on the forward strand.
AGCGTTGCGCGCGCGCGCGATCCCCGCGGTCCCCGCGGTCCCCGCGGTCCGCACGCACGGAGTCCGCGCGGTGCCGGCGGTTGGGGGCGAGTTCTGATCGTCCAAATATGGATGGGAGGTTTGGGATGTCAATCATCTTTCTGGTGACTCAAGAGGTCTCAAGAGTTCTCTTCGACATGAACCGCAAGCTGATCTTTTTTGACAGGTGTGTCACCCGACTGACTTAGCAGGAGATGTCAAACGATTACCTTTCGGTCCCACAGGCAGCCTGTGGGATGTGAAGGTATGTCTGGCCATTGGATCGCAAATGACAGACCTTTGGTGAGGGTGTCGATAGAGTGAAAGACCGTCGGTAAGTCTAGTCACTAGTCTGGTTCCTTTGCCATTTGTCTGATCAGTCAGTCTTGTAAATGTCACAAAGCCAGACAGTGAAACCAAAAACTTATTCGGAAGACATCAACCTCGCTGTTGCACTTGTTTATTGATTAATGAGACGTTTCTTGTTAATAAGTTAGGGCAACTATCCTAAAGAACTCTCTTGAACCAAAGAACCCTTCGAAGCATATCTTCATCCGAACCCTTTCGCCTTCTCCGAGTTCAAGGCCCCGAACTCCCAGCGTTGCAGCGTGTCGCGCTCCTGCACAGCGTGTCGCCATCTTCAGGCAAAATCCGTGTCTCGAATGCTCAGCTCCCATTCGACACGGATTATGTGACTTCCGTGACTTCACTTCGTAGCTTCTCTTCGCTCTCCGTCTGTGAAGTCTAGCATCCGTCCCTTTCTACACTCCAAAAAGTCAAGAGACCTCCAGCTCAAACCGGAAAAGCGCCAACCATGGTCCAAACACCTTCTTGTTCCTAGGAGTCCCCTAGTAGCTTCTTGTTACTACTAGTAAGGCACTTGTTACTAGTCGCGATGCACTTGTTTCTAGTAGCTTCTTGTTACTACTAGTAAGGCACTTGTTACTAGTAGC
>CAXAMN010026162.1:9818-20469 GCA_963970005.1 Durusdinium trenchii
GCTGCTGCTGCTGCTTGGTAGCTGCTGCTGCTGCTGCTGCTTGGTAGCTGCTGCTGCTGCTGCTGCTGCTTGGTAGCTGCTGCTGATGCTGCTTGGTGGCTGCTGCTGATGCTTGGTAGCTGCTGCTGCTGCTGCTGCTGCTTGATAGCTGATGCTGCTGTTGCTTGGTAGCTGCTGCTGCTGCTGCTTGGTAGTTGCTGCTGCTCTTGCTTGGTAGCTGTTGCTGCTACTGCTTGGTAGCTGCTGCTGCTGCTTAGCAGCTGCTGCTGCTGCTGCTGCTGCTTGGTAGCTGGTGCTGCTGCTTGCTAGCTACTCCTGCTGCTGCTTCTGCTGCTGGTTGGTAGCTTCTGCTTACTGCCGCTGCCACTGCTGGTTACAGTTATTGTTGTTGTGGCTGTTGCTGCTGCTGCTGCTGCGGTTGCTGGGGTGGTTGTGTGTTGCCATGTGTTGGCTGTGTTGGGGTCGTATTGGGGGGGCGCTGTTGGCACTCTCCTTTTCCCTTGGCCATGGCATGTTGCGATTCCCGGCCATTCTTTTGCTGCCTCAAGAGCCCCAGCGTTGTTTCTTTGCCTAGCTTTCGCCACCCCCCTCTGGGCCACAAGTTAGACACCTCTTGGGGGGGTTCGGCAGCGTTTTTGGCTTTGTTTTGGATGAGTGGATTCCAGCTGGATGCATCATATTCTGTTCAAGCCAGTATATATCTGATAGAGTCGCACCTACTTTCTGGTTGTGGAGACCAAATCCATCCAAATCCCACGTTGATAGCCAGATAACCACATGGATGTGAGGGTTTCAAGGTTCAACTCTTCAAGGTTTTTGTTGGGGGGCAGTGGGTCAAACCTTCCCTCACCAAAATACCATGGAAGGTGGACCATGTCTTGTCTGGTCGTCTCTCATTTTTCAGTGGTCAACCGGTCGGTGATTTTTTAACAGTTTGGACCCAAATTGGACCCTTTGGACCCCACCGCCACCGCCAGTTGCTCACATCGATCCTGCAGGAGCCTCTGAGCTATCCTTATCCCGCTGGCACACTGGTGCAGTCCACCCAGCGAACGCTGGTGGCGAACCTCTTCCGGGATGAGTCAGATCCCTCCCGCCTGGGCGTGTGCCTTGGGCGCCGAGGCGTGTGCCGAAGCCGCCGCCTCCGGATCGCGAGCGTTGGACGTGGTCGACGTCGTCTCCGGGAGCAGTCGGTGTTTTTTGGTTCGACTCAGACTCACCCCGAGTCTGTGGTTTTTGAAAACATCCACGCGTCGGCGTGTTTTCGAATCAGTAGGAAAAGGTAGAACCCGGAGTTGCCGTTCTTCAAAGTGGTAAGGCGTACCTTGATTCTTTAGGGATTGGTTTTGTTGTGCAATATTGAGTGTGCATGAGCACATGAGCAGATGAAATTCGACTCGAACCTGGGTGCGTTTTAGGGTTGTTGAAGGCGTGTTCCTTGTTTAGCAGGACATGCACATTGATTCTTTAATATTCTTTAGGGACTTTCCTTCCATGCGTTTTTGATCCTCTGCACCCTGAGGCTCCCGCGTGTCCAAAAAAACAAAAGATCAAACCACCCGAGTGTGAGGCCGAATTCGTAGGAGGGTCCCAGCACCATTGACCATCCGTTCGATCTCCTTCTTTTTGCTCACAGAGATCGAACGCCTGAACTCGTCACTCACAGAGTCAGACCCGAAAAGGCTCCTGAGCCTCCTAACAAAGACCTGAAAAAAGCGGTAACGAGGGGCCAGGATTTGTGTCAACGTGCATGTTGGAACCTTCGGTAGTACCTTCTTGGCGCCGGCCGCCCCGTTGCATTCGGGTGGTGTGCACCTTTTAGCTTGACCGTTGAAGACCTCCCAGAGGTCGACCGCGGGTTCAGGTCGTAGAATCCGGATCACCCAAGAGTGGCAAGATGGGTAAACTCTGGTAAACTCATTTGGTTTTCCTAGTGCAAGTCCTGATGTCGGGGTGATGCATTTATATTTTGAGGACTTTTCGACGGCATGCATCTATAGTCTATATTCGATTCCCTTTCTGGATGCATGCGTTTGCATTAATGGTATGGGTATGGGCCGGTATGGGTGTCCCTTGAGATGCATTGAGAGGATTCACAACCAATAGGGTTGCTATGGGTTGCTGGTGTCCTGGACGTTTCTCATCAGACCGTCACATGAGTCCCATATAGGCCCCTCAGGCCCGACCACGTTCCTCCGGCGAAGCCTCGGGGATGTGCGATGAATACCAACTGAATGATGTTGAGTCTTAAGTCAATGTGAGCTTGATGTAGCCAGATTCATTCAATCAACCTAGGCTAGGTGTGTTTTCCTAGACTCACGGTTTTCTTTGTGCAGCAGCTATATAAGGTGGTGGTATGCTGATCTCCAGACAGAGGTGCTAACCGCAGGGCTGGAGTGTCTCAGCAGCATTCAGCAAAGCTGCCAGGACCTTGCCTTGCACGCATGAGGTGGGGGAAATGGGGGAGTACATGTTATATTGCCATTATTGCTGTACTTGCCAGTGGAGTTTCTGGAATTGTTCCCAACAGTTCCAAGTGGTTCCACATGAAGCCCCGGAAGAAAACCTCGTCCGGAAGAAAAAGTACCAATTTGAGTTTTAATACGTTTGACTTTGTCTGCGGAGTCAGCATCCGGTGTGAAAAAGAAGTGTCGTGCCGCATGAGGGCTGATGGTCAATGATCATCCCCTAGGGCTCCTGGCCTACCTCCGTCTCGAAGATGGTTATGGTAGGTTTGGGGGGTCTAACCACCGAACCTGAGGATGGTTGGAGCCCTAGGAATTGAAGGATCCACTTTGATACCTCGTTGAGTACCCTCAACCCTGGCTCCGGAGAAAAAAAGAAACACACTTAGATTGTTGCTAATCAGTTGTGATCTTCCACTCTAGTGAATACAATACCGGTGGAGAGACTAGACCTTGACTTGCAAAACAGAAGGAGTGCTGGGTCGGAGAAAAAAATTGTTTAACCCACGTGTTAGCACTGTAGAAGAGATTAAACAGTTCCTGCAGGTACGTGACTTCGGCGTCCCAAAGTCATATCACTACCGAACTATCACTGTCTTCGTTGGGCAGTGAGTGATAGTGGTCCACTGCCCCCCTGCTTGGAACGAGTTGTTCCACCGGTGGTGAATTATGCAATGCAAGCTCCTTAGAAACAGGTGTGGACACACACACACACACACGTTCTGCCTCAGGGTTCAAGCCTCTATATAGCCCCGTATAAGAACTTTTGGCTCGATTCTGAATCGGCCTTTGTCCAACTAGTGTATACCTGGACATTCCAAGGGGTGTCCTGGCTGGACGACTACCCCATACTGTACTTAGGGATCTCCAGTGGACGCCCGTTGGATGGTCCGGTCCGGTGGGCCTCACGCCCCTGGGTATGAACGTGGGCTGCTCGGGTGCTTCGATGCTGTGGGACACAACCCTTCTGCTTTCAACGAATAGTAGCTTCCTTGTTACTACCGTAGTAGTAAGGCCAGGAAAGCTACGTTCGTAGCGTCCGATCGCTTCGTTCATAGGGATGCCCTTTGTTACTAGTAGGTTCTTGTTTCTCCATGGTCGGAGATCAATAGACTGGAGGGTCTACAACTTTTGCTACATAACCTTTGCTAACTCCCCCTTTTTCACGATAGGGGGGCATCGAAAGACATGGAGGAAACACCACACACGGAAGGACAAAACCGTAGACCGAGCGGACCGAGCGCTTCCTGGATCCTCCGGGCGCTCAACTCTCCGACGATCCCAAAAGCAGCGCCCTCGGAGCGTCCGGACGTACCAGTCGTGACAGAGATGTGACGTGACGTACCGGGCACGAGAGTCGTGCTGCGTAGCTGCACCCCTTTCCTTTGGAACTGCTATAGTGGTTGGAAGGCCAACACCCCCAAGAATATCCCAAAATACATCCTTCTCTTCCATGGCTTGGTTGGGGTCACCCGCTGGTAGAAAAAAAGAGCAGTGTTCACCTGCACCAGTAGGAGCTGCGGATAGCAGTAGGGACTGACCAGAGGGGCGGACGCGATGTGATGGACACTTGGCCCATGCATGGCTGGTATTTGAATACACTCCGACTCACTAACATATAGGAACACCACCTGTTTAACAGAGGATCATGGTCTTCAGAGGGGCAATGCCATCCGCTTCCATCTTATTGAGTCGGAGTGTTAGTAAAGACAGCCCAAGAAGGGCTTCCGGGGCGGGAAGCTCCGGGAGAACCCAACGGTACTCCCAACGGTTTTGCTACCGTGCCGACCTGTTTGGTTGAGAAACACCCTTCTGCTGCCCGTTTTTCCAGGGGCTCAGCCCGCACATCCTCAGATACCTGGACCATCCAAGGGGCGTCCAATAAAGATCCACATAGTGGGGTGACCCCTTGGAAAGTGCTAGTAGCTCTAAACAAAGGTAGCTACAGTAGTTGGAGTCTTGCTTTGGACCGTTGTTCGAAGATCTTGGCCTTTGTTTCAGTGCCGTTGTTCGAATCATCTGCTCCGAGGTATCATTTGTGCTTGGATTTGGATGGGCAAGGATCTTTGCCTGCGGGCGACACGGGCATCCCTGTCTTTGTGAATCCGGTGCGGCCTCCGAGAGAGAGAGAGGGAGAGAGAGAGAGAGAGCGAGCCAGGGCCTGGGATCCGCAGACCATCCGATCGAGGGTGAGGACGGAGATGCGAAGTTCAGTGCGTGTTTCCGATCGCACGCTATAAGAAACTGGCCTGCTTTTCATGGACCATGTTTCGTGGCCTTTGGACTAAAGGCCTTTCACCTTAAGAGGTGGAAGCGGCGTGCGACAACGCCGCTGGAAACATCGATCCATCAGACGATTCATCGATCCATCAGACGAACGCACCGAATGCGATCGGAACGGCGAACGCGAGCAAAGTGATCGAGCCGAACGGGGAACGAACAGATCGATGGGATTTCCAAGAGAGTTCACCAAATTCATCGAGACTGTGAGGCAACCTGGAGGTTTTTGTTTGGGGAGAAGTCGAGCTTCAAACAGGGACTGACTTGCTGTGGTGGGGAGGGCCCGGGATTGTGCTTTTCGCTCTCTCAGCGCACGGCAGGTCTCGGAGCTCTCTCAGGTAGCCACTTGGGCAACAGGGCGACGATGCTGGGTCTGTGCCAGTGCTGCGTAGTCTGATGACTAAAGGGATTTCGTAGAGTCTGGTGCTGCCAGGTGTGCTGATTTAGAATAAACCCACCTCAAGGCTGATGAAGATCATCTCTCACGAACCCAGAAAGAGTGGTTCCGGTGGAGATTTCGTTGCAGTCTACCTACTACAGTCGACCCGTTCGTACCTTGGAAAACTGGTACAGGTGGTAAAAACTGGAGAGTCTAGGCATAGCCTGTTCTTATTTGGTGAGTGGATAGGAGATAGGAAATCTCCTGAACCCCCATCGGCGAGACACATTGACCAAGTGGATCCAAGTGGACAGTTCTTCCCACCTCCAACTTGGGAGAAGGCATAAACGGAAGCCTCCAAGAAGTGGGGTGACCATGGATTCCCCCACTTTTTGTCCAATATCTTCAGGCCGTGAAGTTGCCTTGCGCCTGCACTCAAGAACCACCGGGGGCAACCACTCCCGACCTTTTGGATGCCAACGACCGCACGGTTGGTCGGAGAGCACCACCGAGACTCGAGACCCGAGATGACCGAAGAAAGAACGAGAGACGACTGCGCGACGACTGCGCTACCCATCCGGGCTCCGGGCTCCGGGCGTATGTCCTGCAGTTCTGCAGTTCGACCCTGAAGCCTTTGTTTCGACCATGGTACCCTGAAGGAGGTACCGGGACATGTCGCGGGATGGCTGATGGCTCTTGGGGCGTTTGTTGTTTGGACATCCAGAAGTGGGGAGCCACAGAAGTTACGGCGAAGACTACCCCATACAGAACCTCCAATGGGGGATATACACCTACATTGGGGGTGGTTGAAAATGGATCAATGTCAGAAATCAGGTGGAACGGTGTATATTTCCATACATATCATATCTCCATATTGATACATAATGCAATATAGTGCATATATATACAGTATATGATATGGACATATACACCCCATGTACACATATCATATGTCATCATAGTGTTTGGGTGCACCCCTTTCCTTGTCTCGGTTTCGGCTTGTCCCTCCACTCGAGACGAACAGCGACCGACCTGAGGTGATTCGACCGGCCTTGCAGAGCTTCAATTTTGTTTGCTCGGCGTGTGAGGTGCACCGGGACTCGCGAGTCACGGCGTCAGGGTGTGTTTAGGGTTCCAAAGTCAGGGTGTAGTACATAATATATCATAATATATATATATATATGTATAAATATGTCCATTTGCAAAGATATTCCGGGAAGACACATTTCACATAAGAATGAGCAAAAGCCACAACCAAGCCAGTGGTCAGAGGGTGGAAGCCTTGAAGGGTGTCCTTGTAGTCATGCCAACTCCAAGTTGACCCGGACAATGACCCAGACAACACTGAAGAACATGCAGAGTTACCTATCTCTGAAATCACTCATGGTTACGTAGATGGCATGGCTCCGAAAGGAATGACCATCTTCCCTAATACCAAACAGGTGGTGCCATCAGGTGCCATATGCTTCCATGATTATTTCACAAAGTGTCAAAGTGTACCCAAGAATTGGCATAGTGACATAGTGTGCCTGTTCTCCAAAAGCATACACCACACAATACTTACTGTAATTAATGCCTGTCTATACTGAGCAACGGTGGTTGGAAGATCTGCCGTAGACGTAGTGCATGGGGCCGCAGCATTCGATCGAGAGGTTGGCGTGGCCAAACTCTACTTGGCCAGCACTTGCTCAACACCTTTGTTGCCTGGCTGAGCGAGAGCTGTCAACCTGGGTTCACCCGGTCCCAACCAGAGACACGTGGATGCTTCCCCAGTCCCAGTCACTTCCTATGTAAACAATCTCAATTGCCATATTGGAACAACCAGAAGTGTTTCTGGGTTTCCAGGAACACATGAAGTTGGGGAACCTACGGTCTTCTTCAATTCGATTCTCATTCAGTAGGCGCGCGAGTAGGCTCTGTCCGCACAACAGCACGAGTGAGGAAAACGGAGATTCTGAAGCACAGGTCAAAAGGACTTTTCAAAGGGACCTGCAGAATCAAGCCGTTTCTTTTTTGCACAAAACACGCCAAGCGGGGCTTTTTTACGCGAGTTTTGTGCGTGAACATTTCTGTGAAGGGTGACCAGGGATGGTCGACATTCTCATACCTCTAGATCTTCCAACTGTGCAAACATTTCTGCCGAACTTGGATCCTTCTGGCTGGTTTCGACGAACAAGCAGAAATTATCCAGAGTTGGAAGATCCAGGTCGTTTTCTTGTTGCACAAAGGAGCGGATCATCCACACTCCAAGGACAAAAAAGTTTAACATTTTCCCGACTACAAGCTGATATGGCCGCTTCGTTCCGGAACGAACTGCTGAAGACGGTCGACTCTGTTGGATCCGCCTTCTCGCACAGGTTGGACAGGTCCAAACCATGACCCGAAGGAAAAACCGGTCGGGTGCAGGTGGACGTCCCCGGTCTATTGGACTTCCCCCAAATGGGATGTCCGGATGTCGCAGATCTCCAAGGCGTCCGTTCTTTGAACCCGGTTCGCAAAGATCCGAAAAAAGGCCCAATCAAGTTCGGTCGCCCTACAGGTCAGTGAACCACCTCATTTTTGGAGTTGATCATACAACTCTACCTCAATATGAGGTCTTCACCAGGTTTGCCTGGGTCAGACTGGAGGATTGGATCGCCAGGACAGCTCAGAGCACCATCTACCACGACAGCCCCTCGCGGGCGGATACGGCGCGCCGCTCCGCGCTGGACGCTTCGCCGCTGCCAAAGGGCCGCCACTATGAGGTCTGTGTGACCGCCAGTGCGGTGAGTGCTGCGGTGCCGGCAGCCACGCTGCTGTTGAGCCCGGTGGAGGAGGTGGAATACCGATGGAGGGGTAGTTTTGTCTCGATGCTTTCTTACCTGGAGTGTCAGTTCGTACCGGTAAATTAGAAATAAAGGTACGATATAGGGTTACAAAAAGTATAAACACAATACATGTTTCTTTTTTATAGGTAATGTAATTACCGTTTTCTAGGGTATATTGAAGTCGGATCTACAGGTACATTGAGTACAAGGAATAACAACCGCAATTTTCGAAAGGAGGAAGTGCGAACCGTTCGTGTCACGAGGAACCACCCCAGCTGCTGGACCCTTTCCAATCCAACGAACCGCCCAGATGCTCCCTGTATCCTTCTAGACACAGCTAGCATTTGAGAAGAAACATGAAACCCAGGAGTCCAATGAAGAGGTGAGAAGGGTCAGAACCTGCAGGATATATTCATGTTTTTGCAGTTCTGTTGACATGCACAAAGCACACTTCTTAGAAATCCACCATCATCGGCCTGTTGACAGGGGGTATGAAAGAAGGCTTGGTGTCTCGCAACACAGAGGCGGATGGTCTGCAGAACCATCCATGTACTGTATATGAACAGTTACCTACATGGATGAATCAGCTTTTGTGTCAAAAAGCAGCGGAGTTCCAGTGGTGGAATCAACCGTTTCGGACGTCAGGCTGGTACTTTTGCAATCTCGACAGCCGTGGTGCTGGAATTTATCGGTGCTATGCGAACATCCAGGGGTCGATATCCTCTAGACTCTAGGGGGATCACCTCTTCCACAAAAACGGTTGACGGATCACCGCTTCACCATGCTGACAACCATGCTCTATAGAGTTCCAAGTCTCAGTCAATTGCAGCCACGCATGGATGTAACTCTTCCAGTCACGGATGGTTTGGGATCTGTCTAACCGAGAGGTCACGCCGTTAGTTCTGCGGCAAGTTGACACCGCTCAGCGCCTCTTGCTGCAGTGCCAAGGCAGCTTGGACAGGAGTCGAAAACCCCCTTACTCGCCCTGCGGGAGTGGTATGAGACGCCCTGTCAGAGGTCTTCAGCAGTTCTGCCACGTTGGGGAACACCGGACACGGTTGCGCGTTGCGCAACGGTAGAGCCCAATGGGGTCAACGAGAACACGTGGGCTGCGGCGAGACACGTCCAAAACCGCTAGACCCTTTGGCGAGGAACACATCAAAAGGGGCATAGACTCAGCACAAAGAGGATCAATCTCGTCTGAAGTTTGCCTACTTGGTGGATCCTTGGCAAGGTGAACAATTAGGCAGTTTTCCTGATTTCAGGTCAGACCCAAAAGCCGCAGAGATGGAGACGTTCTCTTTCAGAGGTATTTAGACGAGAAGAGAGACTTACTGACTGGGGCTTCCCGCCAAAAAGGGCTTAAAGGGCCGGTTGGAATCATATGTCGATTCCTTGAAGTCAACAAGAAAGATCACGGACTGATCCTTCCTCACCATCACAGCTGCTTTGCTTCGCTTGGCCTGTGGGACTGAAGAAATCTCGGTCGCTCGGTTTTTGCGGGAGAAAGAAACAACAACGCACTTTTCGGCTGTTCAAATCAATCTCCATGGATCTCGCTTGAGTTCGTAGGATTCTCCATGATTCATTTGGAGATTGGCACCAACCATGATGTTTAAGGCATGTGTTTTTTCTAGAAACAAAGCACCAATCCACATGCCAGAGCTGACCAGAGGCTGTTCCAGCCTTACGGTCGCCCGGCTGTCCAGCAGCTGTGCCACTGGTGCCAGCGGCACAGAGAGCGCAGCTTTGGTGTTAGAGCCCTGGCAATGGAACGGTTCGGGTCAATAGGCTTCCTGGCCCACCATTGATTCAATAAGCCGGGTCATCCCGAACCACGATTGTTTTACTGAGGATTTTACACTACGAGACCAGGTCAACCATTTCTTAAATAAATGGTCTTGGACGACTAGGGGGTCGCTTCCCATTTCAAAACCTTCAAAAAGACGAGATAGCGGCTTCAATGGATGGTCTTCCAGCGTACTCGATGCACTTCCGCCGAATCTACACATGGAACAGGTGCGATGTTCCGTGTTCGATGGTTGAAACATCCATCCCAACAACGCTTGGGACTGAAATACCTATATACATTCACCACCAAACAGCACCGAATGTAGGCCATACATTAATAGTAGTTATATAACTACTACTGCTTATTTCCTGGATCTTCCAACAATGCAACATTTCTGCTGCACCTGGCTGGTTGTTTGGATGAAAAGAGCGATATTAAATTTTGATATATATATATATACACACGTATATATTTCCCCAATAGCCATGCTATGGGGTCTTGCAAAACTAATAGGCGGACGGGCGCCGTCGGGTCACCGTCAGAGCTGGTGGGCGGATGGTGTCCCGGTCATGTTTTGATGGCGTCCGGGTCATGTGATGCTGGTGTCCCGGTGTCCCGATCATGTTTTAATTGTAACCCAATCATGTTGTGATGGTGTCCCGGTCCTGTTTTGATGTTTTAAAAGGTGTCCCGGTCATGTTGTGATGGTGTCCCGGTCGTGTTGTGACGGTGTCCCGGTCATGTTGTGATGGTGTCCCGATCATGTGATGGTGGCGCGGTCATGTTGTGACCAGTCATGTTGTGATGGTGTCCCGGTCGTGTTTTGATGGTGTCCCGGTCATGTTTTGATGGTGTCCCGGTCATGTTGTGATGGTGTCCCGGTCATGTTGTGATGGTGTCCCGGTCATGTTGTGATGGTGTCCCGGTC
>CAXAMN010026162.1:20479-33056 GCA_963970005.1 Durusdinium trenchii
GTGATGGTGTCCCGGTCATGTTTTGATGGTGTCCCGGTCATGTTGTGATGGTGTCCCGGTCACGTTTTGATGGTGTCCCGGTCGTGTTGTGACGGTGTCCCGGTCATGTTTTGATGGTGTCCCGGTCCTGTTGTGATGGTGTCCTGGTCATGTTTTGGCGGTGTGCCGGTTATGTTTTGATGGTGTCCGGGTCATGTGACGGTGTCCCGGTCATGTTGTGATGGTGTCCTGGTCATCTTGTGATGGTTTTCCCGTCATGTCATGTTGGTGTCCCGGTCCTTGTGATGGTATGTTGTGATTGTGTCCCAGTCATGTTGTGACGGTGTCCCAGTCATGTTGTGATGGTGTCTCGCTCATGTTGTGACGGTGTCCCGGTCATGTTTTGATGGTGTCCCGGTCGGTGTCCTGGTCATGTTTTGGCGGCGTGCCGGTTATGTTTTGATGGTGTCCGGGTCATGTGACGGTGTCCCGGTCATGTTGTGATAGTGTCCCGGTCATGTTGTGATGGTGTCCCCGTCATGTCATGCTGGTGTCCCGGTCACCTTGTGATGGTGTCCTGGTTATGTTGTGATGGTGTCCCAATCATGTTGTGACGGTGTCTCGGTCATGTTTTGATGGTGCCCTGGTCATTTTGTGATGGTGTCCCGGTTATGTGATGATGGTGTCCAAGGAAGAGATGGTCGATGTGTTGAAAACAGCAGCTGTTTCCAGATTTTTCTTTTTGTCCCGGTTTGTATCTTGCTATTGGGGTCTCCAGCTGGGCTAATTTTGCATAGTTGGGAGATCCAGGTATTTGCATACATGAAGCATACTCAGATCACCACCGGGCACCCTTTTTCGAGTCGTGGTCCAGCTTGGACGGCTCGAAGGTCAAGTCAGATTCGGCAGGACAACCGCTGAGGGTCACATTCTAGCTGGTTTGGGGGATTGGTGTTTGCAGAAAAGGATGGGTTTGATGAACAGAGAAAAAGATGAATAGGCTGCGGATCCTTCATAGTCACCCCAAAATGGATTGGACACGTGAACCACGCCACCTCTTTCAAAAAGTCTTGCAAACAAAACATGTCTGTGATTTGCGTGCCACGCAAACTAGGCATGCTTGGTGGAGGGTTACTTGTTGTGTGCGCGCCCGCCTCGAAACCAGCGGTGGGTGACGCGTCCGTGACCCCATGGCTGCGCAAAAGGCCGTGTGACTGCGGCCGCCCTGTTCGTTTTCGACGATTCCCTGGAACTTCGTTTGTCCAGACCTGGTACCCAACTCCGTTACTACCAACATTGGTAGCGGAGCTCTGGCAGCTCCATGCCACCTCCGAGCGATGGACCTACAGCCTCGGGACCATCGGCTACATCTTCAATGGCTGGGGGCACCATTGAAACGATGAAGGACACCTACATCCCCGTGTTCAACAACAAAGTGTCCGACTACAAGGAGTGGCGACAGCGAATTATGCTGTACAAGAAGAAGTTGGCGTTGCAGGGCAAAGAAAAGGAGGCAACGCTCAACTTGTTGACCAGTCTCCATGGAACAGCTTGGAAGCAAGTTGAACATTTGGTTGAGAGTGCAACCGAAGCTTCCAACGGCTTTGAGAAGGTGTTGGCTGTCCTGGACTCGGCATTTAAATACGACAATCGTGTCGAAATGCCAAGGGCTCTCGAGAAGTATTTCTACCAGCTCATGAGGAAGGGAGACCAAACTCTCCTTTCATACTGCTCGGAACACAGAGAGTTGTTGAGGGAGATCGAACGTCACGGTGTTCGTATCCCTGATGGCGTTTCTGGTTGGATGCTTCTTCGACGGAGCAACCTGACGCCAGAGCAGCGAACCCTCGTGCAAACTCAGGTCGGTGCCGACATGCCAGCTGCAAAGGTGGAAGAGGCCATGTACTACCTGTTTGGCCAAGACTTCAAGACCAGGGCTGAGCATCCGAAATGGCAGAAGAGCACGAAGGGTAAGGGTCGCTGGTATCCTCGCAAGAGCCAGCAAGCCTATGTTGCAGACGACTACGACCCTGAGTATGAAGAGGACCCTGAGGAAGGCTTCGTCCAGAACGATGAAGAGGCCTATGACGATGAACAGGCCTATGAGGAGTTTGAGGACTTTGAGAACCCCGATGACGAGCACTACTACCTGGATGAAGGCTGGGGCGATGAGCCAGACACCCAGCTGGAGGAGGCCTATGCCACTTACCTTGATGCTCGTCGACAGTTCGCCAACCTCAAAGCAGCACGTGGATTCTATCCCGTTGTGGCATTGACAGGCTCAGAACTGCCGACATCATCGAGTTCTTCGACGGCTACAACACAGCGCCCCATCATGAAAGGGGGAAAAGGGAAGAAAGGAAAAGGAAAAGGCAAGTCACCACCTCAGAAGGGCTCAGCACTCATGAGAGGCCGCACTGCTCTGGACTCCATGCAGTGCTTCAAATGTGGACGTTTTGGACATGCTGCAGCTGAATGCCCTATGAACAAAGGTTCACAATCGCCAAAGAGGGCAAAGACTGAATCCACCACGAACAAGGCGACCGGCCAGGCCTACAGGGTGCAGGAACATCAAGCCTACATGATGCACGATCTTCGGGATCAGGGCTTGCCTCCCCTTTCCGAACAAGGTTGGTATGGCCTGCAAGATGGTGGAGCTAGCAGTATGGTCTGTGGCCATCAGACGCTGATGCAGATCATCGAGTACATGAATGGGTGCGGAGTTCCCCTTGAGCGATACACGTTCCACCCCACGACCAAGCTCTTTGGCTTTGGTGGAGACGCTATGCGGAAGGCTGAATGGACAGTGAAGCTTCCGGTCTATGTCAACGGCAAGTCTGGCATCATTGAATGCTTCCTGGTGGATGGATCAACTCCCTTGCTGGTGGGCCGACCCATCCTGAAGGCTCTGAAGGTCAGGGTCGATTGGGACAAAGACCTCATCAGCTATGGCACTGAAGACTGGCAGCCTGCCGTCAGAGGAGAGCGGGGTGAGTACCTGCTTCGCCTGGATGATGGAGTGAGCCATGATCCCCAGGGCAACAACGTTGACTTTGACCTGGTCACGACAGAGACCTTCGAAATGGTGCAGAGAGAAGGGATCATGCACACCTCGACCTACACCCTCCTGCAGTACCTGGAGGCAACTGGACGTGATCCCCCAGAGCACTGTTTGAACGCCGAGGATGATGACAATGACACTGAAGAGGAGTCCATGGAGAACGCACCATGCAGCGCCCTGGATGATGATGAACAGGCTGCGCTTGTGAGAAAGGAGATTACTGACAAGCTGCTGCGTGGCATTCGATTTCATCATGCCACCATGTTTGCCCATCGCCACACCGTCCTTGAGCAAGGACTCCGAGCTCATGAACAAGGAGTCAAAGTGTTCTGGGAAGTCTATTCTGGAGAGGCCGGGCTGTCCCTGGAAATGCAACGAAGAGGATACATGGTCTTCAGCTTTGACCTCAACACTGGATGGGACTTTGACTGCCCCGACCACAGGAATGCCTACTACAAGCTGTTGGAAGACATCTCTCCAGATTTCATTTGGATTGCCCCAGCCTGCAAGAAATGGTCAAGAATGCAGGCATTGAACACCTTGACTCCGGAACAGGAGTTTGCCCTCCAATGTGACCGAGATTATGAAGAAGCAGTTCACTTGAAGATTGCTGAACGTTCATTCGCACTCCAGTACAATGAAGGAAGAGACGCTGGCATTGAGCATCCCCTTGGCTCCAAGGCCTGGGAAACGAAGACCTGGAAGAAGCTGCCTGGTTGGCCCTGTCTCCTGGACCAATGCGCCTATGACACAAAGATTGCAGATCTCTTTGTGAAGAAGCCCACTCGACTTCAGCTGACAAGTGCATCAATGGTGGACTACTTGGCATGGCGCTGTCCCGGAGACCATGAGCATCTTCCCCTGGAGGGCTCAATGCCCGGTATTGGCTCTCTGACCAAGGCGGCCGGAGCCTATCAGCCCACCTTCTGTTATCACATCGGAGAGGCCATTGACATGCTCTACTACGAGCCAGAGGATTTCGCCGCGGCAGCTGCCGACATTGAAGATGAAAATGAGTACACACCGTCAAATGCGCCCTCAGTCATGATCGAGCCCAATGACGCACCACGGTACCCAAGAGAGGATGGTCATGAAGATCAAGATGACCAACTACTCCCAGAGGAATCCCAGGTACCAGAACAGGCCACTGGCGTACTCCAGCGACTGCATGCGGCAGACCGACAACAGGCAAAGAGGACAATTAGCAGACTGCACAGAAACCTGGGACACCCGACGAATGCTGAACTGTGTCGCCTACTGCAGATGAAGAGAGCATCAGATGTCCTCTTGGAATGTGCGAAGAGCCATGAGTGTGCCGTCTGCGCCCAACATCAACGACGACCACAAGTACCTGTGTCCTCGGTCCCCAATGCGCAGGAGTTCAACAGCAGAGTGCAAGCAGACACGCTGTGGATTCGGTTGCCGAACATCCGGAGAGCACTACCTGTCCTCATGATTAGCGATGCAGCCACTCGCTTCTTGGCAGGACGTGTTCTACTTCGAGAATCCCCTGAGGAATTTGTCCTGGCATTGGAAAGAGCGTGGATCAGAAATTTTGGCCCTATGAAAACCCTGCAAGTGGATGACCACCGGAGTTGGGGCTCAGACTATGTGCGATCCTGGTGCTCAGAACAAGGAGTCACCCTGCATGTGTCACCTGGACAAAGCCACACTAGATTGGCCATCTTGGAGAGGAGGCATCAGGTTACTAGACGAGCCCTTGAACTCTACTTGTGTGACCAGGAGCAGAGTGATGTGCCCTTACCTCATGAACCACGAGAACGCCTGATCCAAGCGCTATGCTATGTGATTCCCCAGCTCAACAGAAGCACCAATGTGAGGGGATACAGCCCAGTGCAGTGGGTCCTTGGATACACACCACATGTACCGGGACTTTTGACGGAAGAGCCACTTCCACCGCCTACACTGGAGCCTTCAGAAGAATTCCTCAACAAGCTCAAACAGCAGAAAGCAGCTGCCAATGCCGTCTTCTCAGCAGATGTAGACACTCGTCTCAGAAGGGCATTGAACAGGAAATATACTGGTCAGCTGGCCATCTTCCACCTCGGCGACCTATGCTACTACTACCGAGACGGACCTGGTGGCATCGGCCCTAAGCTGAGATGGAGAGGTCCCGCAAGGGTGATCATGGTGGAACAGATTGAGGCTGGACCCCACAGCACCATCTACTGGATTGTCCACGGCACCAACCTTCTGCGAGCGGCCCCAGAGCATTTGCGCCCTGTGCCTCGAGAAGTTGAGGAGAAGAGGACGACAGAGGATCCGTTCTTCAAGGCCCAGCAGGCATTGCAGGGGGTCAAAGGCAGAGGAACCACACTATACACGGACCTCACAAAGAGCAACAAGAGGCAGCGGCATGAAGTTTCAAGTGGAGATGAAGAGGAGGAATATGACCAGGATGCTCTGGAGCCAGATGAGCCAACAGGGTTGCAGGATGTCTGGCAGGTGAGTGATGATCAGAAGGTTTGGACAAGAATCCACAACTGCCCAAGGAGGGAACTCTATGTTCCGGACTCCAACGAGGACATCCCCATGTACCGGTTCAGTGATGAAAGGGTCACAACAGTGAGAAGACCTCCACCGCACCCTGAAAGAGTTCAACTCCGAGATGAATGGAGGAGGATTGATGCTGGCAGGTCCTTGCATTACACCTGGACTGGGACAACAACCTTCACCATTGAGGGAGACCATGAATCAGACCCTGATGAAGTGATTCAAGAGATACTGCAAGAACCAGAAGAACCACCAGATCCTGAGGATCCTGGAGAGAACTCAGAGAACCTCCCTCAAGAGAACTCAACAGCCCTGCCTACCTCAGCTCCAGGCTCGACGACGGAACCTGGGCAGAATAGAAATGAGGGTGCACCACCCGCCGAAGTTCCTGAAGTACCAGCACATCAGAAGAGACTATATGAAGGTCCCCATGAACCAGAAGACTTCAAAGCTCAGCGATCGAGGGTCGACAAACAGGAGACTTTGTCCTTCCTCCAGAAGCCCCGCGTGTATGGACCTGTTCGATCAGAAACATCAAGGGCATCACCCTATGACCCGTCGCCAGAGGAGACCGAGATGCAGATTGACGTCGATCTACAGCAGATCACTGATCTCCCACCTGGATGGCACATCGAACAGGGATGGCTATGCCTAGACGCTCCAACAGATGAATGGGCCCTTGAGGGCAATTGGCTGATTCGGAACCACTATGTCCCAAGGAAAAGCGGCTTCAAACCAACACTGGAAAGTTGCCCCATCGACCTGAGCTACTTGGCAAAAGATCGAGTGACATCTACATCTCATGGCACCTTCAAGGATCGATGGAAGAGGCATAGTAGCAACCAGATGATCGAAGAAGCCTACTGGACGGGACAAACCAGGTTCAAGATCAAGCCCAATTGGAGACAGAAGGCGCAGGAGGACTACAAGAAGGCCAGCAATGGTTTTAAGACCCTTCGGTCGACTGGAGATCAGCCCTTGACAAAGAAGAAGAAAGGCCGTGATGAGGTCTATGAGCGCCACATGTCAGTCACTGACAGGCAGGCATTCATGCAAGCAAAGATCAAAGAGCTTGAGAGCTTCTTCAAGAACGAGGTTTGGCTCTACGATCAGGAGCAGAATGCAGACCCCTCACGAGTCCTCAAGGCCCACTTCATCTTGAACTGGAAGAAGAATGAAGATGGATCTCCAAGAGCAAAGGCGAGACTCATCACCCAAGGATTTAAAGACCCGGATGCCCTTTCTGGTGCCTTGACAACAAACGCACCAACACTGACCAGGCTTTCAAGAGGGATGATCTTGTCGATATGCCAGATGAAGCAATGGCATATGTTCACCAGCGACATCACAACAGCTTTCTTACAAGGGAAGAACTTTTCCCAGGAGTCCAACAGGGTGATCTGGATCAAACTCCCAAAAGATGCAAAGGCACTACTTGGACTCGATCCTCAGGACTCCACGGTGATGAAATTGATCAAGCCGATGTATGGGCTGTGCGATGCCCCAAGAGCATGGTATGAAGAAGCCAGTGAGAGGATCCTACGTGCTGGAGAAGGGAACATCCACCGACATCCACTGGACCCATGCCTCTTCATGGTCTACAAGCCTACGACCACAGAAGCCATGCAGGACCCCAGCATTGAGAGGGAATTGGCCTGCATCTTCGGAATCCATGTGGATGATTTGGTAGGATGCGGAGACCCCCGTGATGACGATTTCCTTGAGGTGAAGAAGAAGCTGCAGGAGATCTTCACCTTCCGTGAATGGCAGGACGGAGACAAGTTGGAGTACTGTGGAAGTCAAATCAATTGTGAACAGGAGAATGTCATCTTCCTGAACCAATATGACTACATCCACAAAGTGAAGCCCATTCCAATCCACAAGGAACGACAAGCAGACCCAAGTCTACCAGTGACAGAGAAGGAAAGGACGCTCCTGCGAGGATTGGTTGGAGGGCTACAATGGCCAGCAACACAGAGCTCGCCGCATCTGCAAGTGTGCATCTCGCAGCTAGCAGGAGAAACAGCCAAGGCCACTATTGCCACCCTTCAGAAGGGCAATAAGCAGCTGCGCTATGCAAAAGAATATGCAGACGTTGGCCTCCAATATCGACAGCTGGGTGACAAGGAGAAGATGACCTTCATCGCCTACAGTGATGCCTCGTTCGCCACAAGATCTGATTTGAGCAGTCAAGGTGGCTACATGCTGGCTATGTGCCATCGTGATGTGGCTGAAGGCATTTGTGAGGGACACTACAACGTCCTGGACTGGCGAAGCTGGAAGTTGCCTCGGGTATCCAGGAGCACCCTTCCTGCCGAGTCTCAAGCGGCAAGTGAAGCTGCAGATAGCCTGATGTACACCACACTCTTCTGGAACCTCATCTACCGCCCGTTGATGCCCTTGGACAACGTCCAAACTGGAGCAATGGCCAACAGCCCAAAGCTGATCGTCGATGCAAAGGCCCTCTATGACATCCTTGTGAAAGATGAAATTCAGGCGGCAACAGGGGCCGACAAGAGGACGACAATCGAAGCTTTGGTCTGTCGCGATAAGCTGGCCTGCTGCAACGGCAAGGTGCGATGGGTTTCATCCGAGTTGCAATATGCAGATGGCTTGACGAAGGAATCGGCAGCTCCATTGCTTGGACAGAGATTGAGGAGTCACATGACAAAGCTCACCAGTGATGAAAGTTTCCAAGCATCCAAAAGGAAGAACATGGCCAACAGGAAGAAGGGCGAGAACATGTATGCATTGAAGAGGCCCGAACGAGCACTCTATGCAATGTTCGCCACCTACTTCATGAACAAGGTGGAGGGCACAGAGATCCAAGAGATGGAGCAAACGAATGAGAGCACATACCATGCCATGGTCGAGAATGATGTTTTCGACTACCTCATCATGATCCTCACAACAATGCTGCTTGGCATTTTGGTATGGCTGTGCATCATGTGCAATAGTGGTTGGACTATCACCTGGACTCCATGGATTACAAGTTCAAGAACCACAACCGGGACAAGGACAAGTACCAGAGAAAGCAGTGCGCAAACAGACCGGACTGGTCTAGAGGAAGAGCGCCTCATTCAACTGAGGAAGAGCAAGGTGAAACTGACTGAGGAAGTCGCACACCTACAAAATGAATGGGCCCTGGCGACACAACGCCTACATGATGAGCGACAGCAAGTACAAATCTTGCACAGGAATTTGATGAAGCTGAAGGAAGAGCAAGAGACCGTGCTCCAACAGAAGCTGAAGGTGGCCAAGCAGAAGGCATCGCTGAAGCCGATCTACCTGGCTAGCATGGGAGGCTGCTGGCATGCGAGGAGAGCTTGTGTGGCCCAGAGGACAGCCAATTTGGTCTATGAGCGGCAGCCGTGCAAGGCCTGTTCACACCTCTACTTAGAGGATTGCACTCCCCAAGCCCCAATGGATGGAGTGCACTGGTCTGAATACACCCACGGCGACCTCACTGGAACAGCCACTAGCTCAACGACAGAGTGGTAGGCTCTTTGATGACCTTCTAGCCACATGCACGTTTGAGGACTGAACCCTTTTCCACCGATGTGATTTGCGTGCCACGCAAACTAGGCATGCTTGGTGGAGGGTTACTTGTTGTGTGCGCGCCCGCCTCGAAACCAGCGGTGGGTGACGCGTCCGTGACCCCATGGCTGCGCAAAAGGCCGTGTGACTGCGGCCGCCCTGTTCGTTTTCGACGATTCCCTGGAACTTCGTTTGTCCAGACCTGGTAGCCAACTCCGTTACTACCAACAATGTCTATCAGTGCACCAATGAGACTCATGAGATTCTCCACAAAAGCAGGAGAAAGCTGTTTCGCGATGGCCTAGGCCCGCTCTGGCATGCTGGCGGACGCCGGCATCACCAACACAGCGCCCACGCGCACGGCTGATGGGCCACTTGGTCGAGTTGTGCATGGAGATTTAGACCTTATAGTGATTTCAGAGTAGATGGCACAACCCCCAAAAAGGGATTTATATGGGCCTCCATTGCCATCATCTAAAGATACATACTGGACATCTTACGGTCTGTGCCATCTACTCTGAAGCCATTGTAAAAGCTCAACCGCTCCACCGACGGTCTGGATCCACTGCCAACCCTACCCTCCTATCGCTTGGATGTGTCCAACACAGGTCCAGTCATACCAAACCTGAGAAGGTGGCAGTGGATGTATGTGGATCCTTAAAGAAAGGAGTCCATAGAACTCCAAAACCAGGATTCCTCCAACAACCATCCAAAATCCGGATTCTAAGTAACTTATGAGCTCTTCTTCCTCTCAGCTTCCTGTTCTTTCTCGTTTTGCTTGAAAAAACCACCGCACTGCGCCCGGTGCAGGTCGTATCGCGCTTGGTGGAGCCTCACAGTGGATGCCACCAGCCTTACAGCAGGCGTGCCCGAAAACGCGGCCGAGTGAGGGATGGGCCGCCTTGCGGAACAAGGCGCGGGGGTAGAGAATGTATGGAGGTTTCTGTACCGTCTACATGAATATAGTAGTGAATATAGCCATAGTTGAATCTTCCAACTTTATCTACGACATGAGGCGTTTTTTTGGGGCGGGTTGGAAGCGTGGGTGTTTTGACGGATGAACAGGTAGACATGTTGCGTAGTTGGAAGACCTGGTTGCAGCATAGCTGAACCAGCAGTACTTGGGTGAGGACGACTGTGGCAGTGAAGAGTTCACACACCAGAAGCTCAGCCCGATATCAAAACCAGGATTGGTTAAACATCACTCCTGACCCGGAGGGTGGGGCAAGAAAAGCTGAATGGAGGGTCGCAAGGATCAAAGGGATTCACATTTGGGCGCTGGGTGTCCCAGTATTGGAGTGGCACATGCAGGGCTTCCAAAACTCAAATCACACCATTACGTAATGAACATCCAGAGTAAGTTCACGGACATACAAAATCTATCAAAATCTCCAGCTCCAGAAAGCAAAGTCATCTTCACCATCCCTCCCCGAAGAAGTGTGGCTTCTGGAAATGATTGCCTCGCCAAGTAGTGAACTTCCAACGTGATACGCCTGAAACCCTTTGGTTTCAAACACAGCTCAATGACCCAAGCAGCACCTCGGTTTCGTGCGCACGCGCCAGATACATATCATCATTTTTTGTGCATTACCTGTTTATTCAACTTCTGTAGAGTGTACATTCTGTGCGAATCTCTTTTACATGTTCTTTTCATTTCACCTCGTCGTTCGGTCCAGAACAGACGACCTGACCTGTTGTTCCAGAACCGTGTTTCTCACTGTAGATACTGTAGCAAGTTCTTCGACCAGGGTTCCATGTGTTTCCAAAAGAAGTATCGGTACGCCACCATTACCATGCATAGCTCAAATGTACAATTGATATTAATTGTCTGCACCACAGAAGCATATACAGTTGCCGTGGAACACCAGGAAAGAAAAAACACGGTATGGACTGAGTCGCAATTCTTTCAGAGCTACCAGGTCAAGTCCAAGGTTGATCTTTCTTTGCACAGAAAAGCCTGCTGTAGAGACGTCGTGGAGAGACGTCCAAGCCTCGGCTTTTACGTCGAGACGTCGTTGGAGGTCTTCCCCACAAGATCTGCTTGGATTTGGATGGCTTGGCGAGTCAGCAGCTGAGAGGGGTCCTGCGGAAAGATTCGGAACAGGACCCAACCACCTGGTCCGGCCTCCTTCACTCAGGTGTGAGCCATGGTTTCATAGATCTTGAAGAGCAGATCTACATCAGTCCGATTCTGCAATTGAAGACCAGCTCCATCCGTGCGCAGCAGCAACAAGTCTTGTCCTTCCAATGCAAGGCCTCTTGATCGGTCGACGCGGTTTGGACTCGCTGACGGGGGGTTAAACCTTCAGAGAAGAATGTGTATACCGCATATATACATATAATATGTGCTTTTGAACCTCGGTGTTCCTTTTTTTAACCTGTGAAAGATTACCACCTCGAGAAGCAGTGAATTCACCGTCGATCAAGGGTATTCACGACATGTCACTGGTATTCACCGTCAAAGCATCCCAGGGCGTAGTGATTCACGGCGAATCCAGTAGCTGCGCAGTATCTGTTTGGCACGTGATGTCATGTTTCTCTGTTTTGGAACCAAAAACCACGTGGTGCCTGCTTCCATGAAAGAAAACATGGGGGACAACTCAACCGCCCAGCAAAAACGGGCTCTTTTCATCTACGTTTCATCTCTCGAGTCCAGAACCGACCCTATCATCTCTCGAAGTGGTGACCGTCCAACCGCCGCGCAGGTGAAGTGTGCAGGGCAATTTGTGGGGAATCCCGTGCTTCTTCTGGCCACCCAGTGCGACACGTCGGACTTCACCGGCACTGCCAGGTGAGGGATGGTGGACGATTTGACAGCAAGAAAGAGTTCCAGACACTCCATCGGACTGTAATGTTTTCTTTTTGGATACTATACCTTTAACAATGCAATATATATATATACAATATAGACACATTGTAGAGCTTCGCAGCGATGGGCAATCCCATAAGGGTTGGTGGTTGGTGGTGGTTGTTCGTTTACGAAAGCCAGCCTTCGTAGAAGGCGCTAGCGGAGTTGTGCCTGGCGAACGAAGTGAGTAGTTAGGGGGTCTGGGGGGGTGGCCCGAGAAAGGTACACGTCAACTCGGCACATGCTGGGGGAGGAGGGTGCTCCGAGGGAAGGTTTTTTGGAGGTGATTTTTGAGGGGTGGTGATGCAAGAAATGCCAAATGCATCATTTGCATCATCTGAATGGAAAGGTGTAGTTGGCACCTTGCAAGGTATAGAGACCTAGGGTAGCCATAGTGCAGCTACCAGGTATAGTACTTCAAGTTCCCTTTCCGTCAACCGCTTGAGACCCTCTACACACGCACAGCAATCCACAGCTTTGAAGTCTCATTCGTGCTTTGAACTTGTATAGGTGTGTAAGAGGTATAGCAACATAGTATTTATACGGACCCAGGGTAGCTACAAGTAGCTACAGTTCTGTTCCCGGGTATGGGGTATGGCGCGCATGAGGCTTCAAAGCTGTGGTTTTCAAGCTAAATT
>CAXAMN010026162.1:33066-48139 GCA_963970005.1 Durusdinium trenchii
CAGGCCACCTTGAAAATAAAGGTGTAGTTGGCACCTTGCCAGGTATAGAGACCCAGGGTAGCTATGTAGCTGTGGTTTTCAAGCTAAATTCAAGGTGGCCTGAGACCACGGTTTGCTGCCCTGAAACACTCTGTTCAGGCCACCTTGAAAATAGAGGTGTATTTGGCACCTTGCTTGCAGCTACCAGGTATAGTACTTCAAGTTCCCTTTCCGTCAACCGCTCGATAGCCTCTACACACGCGCAGCAATCCACAGCTTTGAAGTCTCATTCGTGCTTTGAACTTGTGTAGGTGTGTAAGAGGTATAGCAACATAGTATTTATACGGACCCAGGCTAGCTTCAGAGCAACATGCAAACGACTATAGGATTAAAACTAAACTAAATAAGCCACCTGCCTGACCTTAGTTTTGGGCACGTTCAAGGGCTGGATTCAATCTTGTGGGCATGCTTCTGCTTGCACCAGAGTGGTCGACTGTGGACACCTGAAGGGGACTCAGGTGAGGATTTGGAAGGTCAGTCAAGGGTCCATATGCAATATGTTTCCATTATCCAACCCTTAGGGTTTATAGGCGGTATGTCTAGGTGCACACTCCCCGAAATAAGCATAGAAGTGGATGGCATAGCCCCAACAGGTGGTTTTCCACTTCTATGATTAGTTCAATCGGTGTACACAGTGTACCCCTTGGACTTTTTGGTATCTCCATTGCTCACTGGCCATTTCTGAAGGTCTATCACACTTGTGGGTGCAATGATGAACCGGTGATGTCAATTATCGAGCACCCAGCAACAGTTGGTGAAAACCAGACCATAGGTAGGGTCATGCTCAACCTTAGTGGATCAGATCCAGTGTCAACCTGTAAAGCAACGTTCATGTGGCCATGCTGCACTTCCCACAGTGAGACCTCCCATTCCATGTCCAACCGGACATTTTTGAAACTAATTCAAACCAAAATTGTAGTTCCTGTAACTCTTGACCTTTGCTCCAAGCATGTTACATTTGACGTTCAGTCCATTTCAGCTCAGTGTTTCAGAGGTGTTTCTTTTTTGGATCAAGGAATCAAGCAATGGACAATGAGTAAAGCAAGCTGGGGTGCTCTTGATGTGCAACACAGTGGATGCAGTGTACCATCCGCACTTGGCAAAGCACAAAAAACAACTGCACAGACAGTGGAAATAACATCGGATTCCATCCAAACCCCCCCCCCTGTGCAGAGGAAATTTCCGGGCAAAATGACACCGAATCCCTCAATTGCCAGGAGGCGCAGGTTTTTGTTTTGACATGGTTACCTCTGTGTGGGCAGAACAAGACATGAAGCAGATTTGACACACGGCCGCAAGCAGCTGCGCGAGCTCATTTGCTTGCTTCGACGCGCAGTTGTCGAGAAAGGGAAGCGCTGGCTTTCGTTTTGCAGCTTCTCAGGTTGTTGTTTGTTGTTTCTGTTGCTGTTGTTGTTAGTGCTGTCGTTGTTTCTGTTCTTGTTATGCTTTTTGTTGTTGCTGCTGTTGTTGGTCATTGGTCTTGTTGCCTTGCGCGCAGCAGGCGATGAAACTCTGCAACGAGTCAAGAGCGATGGTTTTGATCCTCAATGATACCCTTAAGCATGGTCGGAACATCTGCCAAAAGGCACGGAGTCCAGAATGGCCACTGGTGCTATGGCTGCGGTGCTGGCGGAAGTGGATGAAGTTCCCGCTCGGCCCGCAGCGACGCTGCTGGTGGAGAAAGCAATTCGAATGAAGTGTCCGGTGAAGCAGGAGCCGCAGTGGCTTTGCAGAAGCTGTGTGGTGCTTCATTCTGTGCTCTCAACAATGTGGCAGATGTCCCATTCACCATGCGTGGATCAAGTCGAGCGTCGATATGCTGGATGCTTGACGTGTTGCTTGTTGCTCTGTACATTTTACACGAGAGCTTGGAGTGAAACGATTGAAGCACAGTGGAAAACGACATAAGTTGCGAACAGACAGGGGGCACTTTGCCTGGGCGATAAGGGAAGCTCTCCAAGCCCTTCGACACTCGAGCTGATGTATTAGAACTTCTGTAGCAGCTCTCGTGGGTGTGGTTGCAGCAGTGGATGACCAGGTGACAAGGTGTCTGTGCAAGCACGTGGAGCGGCAGTCAAAGAGCGAGTTCATGGATTTGTCCGTCATTTTTTTTTCTTGTGATTTTTTTTTAACCGTTTGTGGTGTGCTAGCTTTCTGTTGGCTTTTGGTGGCTTTTGGCTTTTGGTGGCCCTCGGCTTTTGGCTTCCGGTGGCTTGTGTAGGCTTTTCGTGGCTTCGGTTGGCTTCTGTTGGGTTTTCGTGGCTTCATTCACTGATATGGGGGACATATTTTAGAATAACATTCTTCTTAGTGGCAATATATAGTATATTTATTTTGCAGGCCTAGCTGTGGGAAGGAAAGAGAGAAGGGATGAAGAAAGGAAACCGTGGTGTCGTGAGTAACTTAGCGGTAGATGCCATTGCACTGTAGCAGCTTAATTTAATGTAAGATTTAGAGGAGGCATTGGCCAGTCCCACGTAGCAGACCTTTTCTGAGCCAGCCCACGGCAAAATTTAGAGAGCGCAGAAACCATTCCATTGTAGCACACTGGTAAGACTTTGGAAGATGCAGAGGCGAGCGCAAGGCAGGCATCTGGATCACAAAGCAAACATGTAAAGGATTCAAAGAAACGAAAGAACAGGATCAAAAAGACGAAAAGTAAAGCATCCAGTCTTCGATTCTAGTGGTCCCCTAGGCCCTTGGTCTGCTAGTCCACTGGTCTTCTGGTCCTTCGGTGTCCTGGTCCGCTGGGCCCCTAGTCCCTTGGTCTCCTAGTCGTCCTTTGATCCGCTGGTCTCTAGGTCTCCTAGTCCGGTTGCCTTGGTCCTTGCGTCACTTTTTGAGTGCCCTTCATTGATGAGGCAACGGGGTGCGTAGTTTTCGATGGTGATCTATGTTGTGGTACCTTTTCTGATGGCTTTTGATGTTTGGTTCGCTCTGGGGGGAGGCGCTGGTTGTTTTAGGGGTTGGGAACCCAGCTGGATGTGATGCTAAGAAAATGTTTTGTTGCCGCTGCACCAGGACTGGAGTTTGAATGGACACACGCCCAATCACACAGCCAAGTGTCACCGTCAATGATCATTGAACCCTTTGGTGTGTTTTGGTGTGCCGAAGAATATTCCGTATCCACACGAAATCCACCGCCGGGGTTTCCTGGTCCATCCAGAAGGAGTTCGGTGCACGCCTTGGGGGCGGGGTTTGCCGTTGCACCAGAGACGGATGGAGAGAGATCTTCAACCGGAAATGAACGCAGAAGTTGAAGAGCACGTCGTTTGAGTGGTGGTGTTCTTCATTTAAATTTTACTTGTCCATGTTTCAATAGACGTGGTTGTAGATTGTAGATCTCAACTCAACCTTTACTTTTCGACAACTAAAGCAACAACAGTAGCACGTTGCATCGGGGTCAGGTCACCCCTACTTTGCCCGCCCGTTCGTGAGAAAGTTTGAACACTTCCGTCAAAACCGCTTCATTTGTTCACGATCCTCATCCTTTTGAAGAGGCCATGATCCGAAATTATCCGAAAACACCTAAAGAACGGAGTTTTTTGGAGCATGACAGCCTATCCCATACTGCCCCTTCGGCTCAGACCACCGACGCTTAAAAAAGGACCAGGTTAAACCGTTAAACCTACAACTGACATAAAGATACTATAAAATACTGGTGCAAGTTCGAGCTCAGGTCATTTGTTTTCTACCATAATTAGACCATCCCGTCCAGGGCCTTTCGCAAGGGCGGTTCTTCAAAACACCTTAGATTCCGTATTCCCTATATAGAACATCCTAGAACTTCCTGTCCCACTGGTCCCACCTCCAACGGGACCCTCCAGTTAGATACCTGGACCGGTTCCAGCACCGAAAACAGGATATGACCCGGGTACAAAACAAATACCCAGTGGATCCCAGTTACAACTATATAGAAGGAACATGAAGGAACCAGGGATTCTAAGTCTTATGGTTTTAGTCTTTGGAACCACTGGTTACCAGCTATAGTGGTAACTGGATTCCCTGGGGTATACAAATGTACCCATTCTCTGAGGTACGAAGAGGTTTCTCCTCCATTCCCTCAAGGACAGAGCTCCTTGCTTCCCTGCCATCTGCTTCGCTTCCAGGGCGGTCGCTTTGCGCTCCACGGCCGCTGTCCCGATCCGGGTGGATCCTGTCAACCAACTGGCACAGCCCAACGGGTGGTACTCCGCAGTGCGGGCCCGAGCGGGAACTTCCGCGCGTCGGTACGAAAGGAGTGGAGCGCAGTCTGCGGGATGGTGAGATGGGGAGGGTCCCGGAGAGTGGATGTTTTTGGTTCCTTCCAGACTGGTGAAGAGGTGGAGAAGGCAGGCACCCTCCACTGGAATTGGATGTTTTTGAGGCTACCGACTTCGAGGTTAGTAAACATCTCTTTGTTTTGAGGCTGTTGATCTTATAGAGAATGATCTCATGAAGTTAAGACCATTCAGACCATCCGGAGTCTTAACATCACGAGCATCCTTCCTCCAGTCTCAGATATAATCTGGTCAGAAGATGTGGAGGAATAAGGAAAGAACCTCGGTACCCTGGGGTTGGCAACAGTTTGCAAGTGACTGTTTTTCCAGAATAAGTGACCTCAAACTGGGCCTTCAATGGCCTTCAAAGGGTTTTGTGACATGGCACTGCTCTAAGAAGCAACTGACATGTCATAGTCAAAGTCTGATTGAGTCCAGTCTATCTCCGTTTGTGCCTGGAAGAAACTGGTAGAGAATCAAGGTGTTCTTCAAGACAATTCCACAAGATGTTCAAACGGTATCGTCAATGAGTTGCCTTCAACCTCCGCTGGTTTTTACCTGGTTTCGTTGAACGCCCATGAGTGACTGCATGCAAAGAGCCCTATCGATGCTCCGCAAAATCCGGGCCTGGTGAGAGATGGGACTGGCAAGTGTGCTGATTGGGTCACTGAGCCAAACACTCCATGAAACTAGCATATGGTTGTGTATTGAAGGAGACCTCCCAGGCAACGACCTCCTGGAAAAGGGGAAATAGACCAAAACCCATTGGGTCAGGCAGTCTCCCTATTACACATCCATATATTGACCCACCTTGCTGTGGTTTCAAAGGGGCATATACCTGGGGCCTGGAGTCGACCTGCTCGTACAGACCTGCTAAGTGGGTACGGTCGCACCAGCTTTTCTTGGAGGGTCATGCTCCCTTTTCTAGGGTACGAACTCGAGGGCCTATGTATATACATATATATATATGCAGCATGTATCATATTATCTAAGAATCTATATTGCACATATATATATATATAGAGTATTTGGGTGAGCCTCACCAAAGTCCACGCAACACCATTTGTTCGGTCGAACACAGTGCTGCGGACTCCAATCAGGCCATTGATGCGTCGCAGCTCACAGTGGGCCAGAGCTACCGCATCTGTGGCTGGGCAGAAATCAGTGGTGATATGATGCCATCCACGTCCCATCCTCCCAAGCACTTCCGCGATCTGTTTTTTTTTCTAGATGCCATTTGCTTCCAGTTCCATGTTACTGAAGATTCTCCACTAAAACCACCTTCCGTGGTAAACAATAGAATATGATGCCATCCGCATCCCATCGAAGTCAGGGACAAGGCCAGTGCTGCTTCACACAAGGCCAGCAGGTACTGCCATACAGAGTGTTTTCTTGATCAGTTGACCATGCACCAAGACGATAAGCATTCTCACCACGCTAAGAATCTGGGCCCGAAAAAACGGCAAGCGTGGCATATAATACGGGGGGTTGACCCCTGCGAAGGTGTTGAGTCCCAGGATTCTTAGGGCAGATGATCGTCACCCTCTAGTTCGTACCCAGAAGATGGCACATGACACACATGAGTCACATGACCCTAATTAGTAGAAACAGGTACGAGGTATGAGACCCGGCTTCGTTTCGCGCTGGGTGTTTCGTGGGGTTTCGTGGCCCCTTTTACAGGGACACCCAGGAGTTTCGTGCCATGATTTCCAAAACCAAAGCAACGGCCATCAGTGCACAGGGAGGCTCGGGTGGGACCGTCTACCCCAGTCCATGGCTGGCACAGTCCGAATGAATCGAAAGCTTCGGAACGGAGCTCCTGGTCGTTCTTCCAGCGAAGGCTTCGTCGGTTTCTCCCTTTCGGACCTGAGAGGTGAGAGGTGAGTTACGAAAGCAACTGGAGCGAAGAAAAGGATGGTCCTGGAGCCTTCATTCATAGACTCTATATATCTCTATATTATATATATAACTATAATTAACACGATACAAAGGTATACATCAAAGTCCCCCTCCCAGACATGGAATGGAACACCTCTAGCCAGGCTTTTTTGGTGTTGAACTCCAATCAATGAGTCGAAGAACCAGGACCCAAGTCCGGTGGTTGGACCCGACCAAGTCCGGTGGTTGAATCCTGGGCACCGATCCGAAATGGTCACCAGGAAACAAACACCCTCCAACTGGGAGGGTCTCCAGGTGTCTTCGGACGTCAGCCCACCACCCGAAGCCCCAGGCACGAAGCCAAAAGGGTTTGAATGGGAAAGGAACATCATTGGGGGGAAGGTTCCCACATCTGCCAAGCACAACATATCACAAAACACTTCACACTTTTTTGGTTGACACTTGACACCTCTTGATACCCCGTGATGTTCAACTTATACAGAAATCCTTCAGGATTTCACCGTCCAAGTCGTGAGGACACGAAGAAAAAAGGACCATCATCTGGCCTCGCCCCATGCCTCAGCCGGTTTTGCCTCAGGTCTGGATATGGACGGTTCGTTGAAGAGCTTGGCGCTGGGGGACTCGGGTCTGAGCGTGCTCGTCACTGCCTAGACCGACGCGAAGGTGGCACGCGGGATCGGCATTTGATTCTTGGCGGAAGATGAAGCGTGTCACGTGAC
This sequence comes from Durusdinium trenchii, assembly GCA_963970005.1. Taxonomy (NCBI): domain Eukaryota; class Dinophyceae; order Suessiales; family Symbiodiniaceae; genus Durusdinium; species Durusdinium trenchii. The sequence continues at coordinate 39,983 of CAXAMN010026162.1, forward strand.
TGGGCCACAGCTATCCATTTGGAAACTGCAAGAAGAGATGTGACATGATGTAACCAGTATTGACCAGCACCAACCCTGTTATATAGGCCAGGTGGTTCTACATGACCCCTTTGACCATGTGTTTACGTGACTTGCCAGTCGATAACCAGCCCTTGCCTGCTAGAGATCGTTCATCTACCAAAACCAACTTGCACACAGAGTCCCGCACTTTGTTTTGCCCGACGCCATGTCTCCAAAGCTCTCACGCATCAGCTCCCATGTCGATGTTTTCTGTTTGGGGGTTGGTGAGGCTGGGCAGCTGGGTGGGAGTAGTGACCGGTGCCTATGACCCTTTTTTGTTGGACAGTTGTGTCATGTTAATGTTACATTTGGTTCTTCAGGACGTTCGAGACAGGTCGACCCGTCGCTAGGTTTTGAGGCCTTCTTTTTTCGGTGTGAACCGACCCATCTGAGACCATCCCACTGCAGGTCTGATCCATGAAATCAGAAGCCCTGTCCCAGTTCGGGTCATGAAAAGACAGACCCATTTTCGGATGTGCAGCATGAGTACTCCAGTTTGACTATCCAAACAGGAAGATCAGGAGAATTGAACTGTTAACCCCCAAACCAGCCCATTTTGAGCTTTGAATCCTTCTATTGGTGCATTTGGGCACCCAATTGATTCGAATTTCTCTAGGAATTAGTCTATAGGGACTCGATTGGCTGGGGAGTCATTTATAGAGTCAGAGGAAGTTGGAAGGGTAGTTGTTATACAACCAGACGATCGCTGAGAGGGCTGGGGGTCGACAAGTCGACTTCTGATTTTCAGTGATCTGACCGACCATTTTGGACCCCTTTGGCGCGGCGCGTTATCGCTCGTTCGTTCGCTCGTTTCGCCAGCACCAAGGACGGAGTGTCGCAGTAGATGGGTGGTCCATGGCTTGGTGAATGGGTCAGAAGGTGCACATTGGGTCATTGGATTTTGGAAGACCTCTCTCGTGAAATGGTTTTGCCATGTTTTCGCAAGTTGTTTTGCATATTTGTGTTCCCTTGACATTCATATAATATATTTATTTGTTTGTTTTCTTCGTCTGCATGGTTCGATGGACCGCCCCGTTAGGAACCAAAATCCGATGGCATCGGTCAAGTCGAGTCCAAGTCCCAGAAACTGTTCAAGTCGACCAAAGGTCGACAAGTTGGACAGAGCGATGAGGGCAATCTGCTCCTGCGTGGAGTGAACGGTGAAAAAGACCACCTGCGCGGTGGTGAGACTGATCTAGAATCAGGAGTAGAGCATCGATCTATGCTTGATTCGGACACGGATACATACCAGAGTCCCCTCAGTCCGGTGTATTAGCAGCCCCTTAGAGGTTAAGGGGTGACCATTCTCCATCAGAACCATTTTGCCTCTGATAAGAAGGTGTGGCTGTGTGCGTCAACAGAGGGTCAGTCTGTTGACGCATCCCTTCTGAAGACCCTCCAAACTTATAGCCTGCTACTCTTGGCTCATCTCTTTCATCATGCGTTTTCAAGGGTTCACCCCTAGCAGGATAAAAGGAATGTTTCATCCAGAAGGGAGCCACCCAAACAGACAGAAGGCAGGCGTTCTATGGCGTTCCAGTGCTTCAGAGCAGCAGAATAGCCACTTTTCAGGGATTGGGCATGGTGTTTCCACCCTCGGCCGTCACTCGGTGCAGACTTCCAGACCAGAGCCTTTTTGTTGTTGTTGGAAACGATCGCCCCTTGGCGTATACGGAGGCGAATTAAGATTAAGGGACATCCGGTCTTGTTTGTCTTTTTTTGGCGCATCATACTCCAAACAAAGGGATAGCTTAAGGGGGTTTCTGGTCCAGGTTTCATCTTCGGCTTCGTGTTCGTTCTTTTCCGGCTTCGCTCAAACCGGGCTTCCAATCGGGTGCCAAACGAGAACAACGGACGCACAGCACGGCGGTGACTTGGGGGACCAAACATCGTTTCGTTCTGCAAGATGGTCATTGCCGCCATCTAGGTCTAGGTCAGCGCTAGGGAGTTAGACGATGTCCCACTCCCTTCCTGTCCTTTTGGCCTTCGTTTGCCTGGACTCTTTGGAACCGAGAAGCAACGGACGCGGGTCGGCGACCGAGAAGCCGACGCGCATGGCAGGTAAGATCGATGACCGCACAGCATGCAAGAAGTTTGGAGAGCACGGGGCCCCAGATGGTTCAAATGGGGGTCCTAGGAGGCCTAAGGCCATCTAAAAGGCTTAAGGTCAATTTTTCTCAAGACTTCGATTCGGAGGGTGATGGACCAACAGAGTGATGCCCCCCCCGAACGCAGTAGTGGGCGGATGGGTCAAAAGCTAAACACCCAGACAATAGTGGGTGAGTTTGAGTTGAGACTCTTCGGCAGGGACAAGGATAGACATGCAGCATGCAAGGTGTCCATCTTCGTGTGTGTCTTAAATTGTCATAGCTGCAGCAAGCTGCACTGAAGCCAGAACTTGTCCCTTTTGAGTTGTTCTTGCTACTAGTAACCAGAAGCTACTAGGAGCTCCTGGCCGTACTACGAACGGAGCAAGGACGCTACGTTCGGGGCTCCTGGCATCGCTACTAGGACGCTACAAGGCTGACGGGAGCTGCACGATGGCCACCGAGGTTGAAGGACGAAGTGCCCCGCTTTCGGGCACCGGCCTTGGTCGTCGTTGGGGAGGTCATGTTCAGGCCATCGACAAGGCTATCCAAGGTGTTCAGGTCCAACATCCGATCTTCGACATATACCGTACAAAGTACCCTACGGCTTGAACTACTTCCTGAGAAGGTGGTTGGGGTGGAGTAGGGGGTCTAACTACCTTCTGAGGTGGGCCAGGAGCCCTAGGGATAACAGATCTTCACTCGACATTAGACGTTGCCAGCTTCACTGGAGGAAGGGACTTGGCTGTCCCTGAGGGGTCGCCACCCCCTCCATTCCTATCCATGACCAGGCGAGAGGCCAGATCTGATCAGGTGAGGGGTGGATTTCAGCATTTTTGAGGAAACAGCTTCTGAGGATTCTAGAAATAGCTCGGACTCCGTCCACAGACAGCTGAGCTGCAGCCCCGTCTGACGGTCATGTCGGCATCCCACACGTGCCAATTCAGGGCATGGCCGAAAGAACCCCCTCCAAAAACGAGTCCATTCCGGGAAGCGCTTGGCTCAGCGGCTGCTGGCCTGGGTGCCCATGTGAGAGTCTTTGTCCCTTTTTTTTTCCCTCTCTCTCTCTCTCAGACTCTTTGAACGAATGATACATGATAAATTGAACTTGATGATCATTGCATATCTTCAGCATTGAGCTGTCTAGGTATAAAGGTCTCAAAAGCAGGAAAGACACCCCTCGTGCACAGCTGACTCCCCGTCCACCCAACTCGCCTCCCAGGCAAGCTTACGGTTGGCACCACAGGCTCCACTGCCCGGAGCCCGAGACTCGATGAGTACACTCTGGAAGACTAACATGGACCCTGAAAACCACTGGTTCGTAGAGGAAAACCACCTTCCAGGGGGCCGGACAGGTGAGTTGACTTGGGAGTGTAAGTCCAGCACGTCCATGATGAGGAGATGGGTTACCTGGGTATCGCTTCAACACCGAAGGTCTCACTCTCCACGTGGAGGTTTGGAGGCCCAGCTCCCGCCCTGCTTCCCGCCCACGACGTTTGCACTACCAAGTGGCCAGTTCTGAGTGAGTTTGATCTTCCATGCCTGTTGAGTCGATCTGGACCCAGCACGACATGTTCTTTTTTGAGCAAAAAGGCTGGGTGAAGAACTGGGTGAAGACGGGGGACGAAGCGCCACTCGCTTGACCCATGTGCCCGGCTGCAAGGCCTAAAAAGGAAGTAGAGGGGGTTTGAAGCATGGATGGAGCTCTTGGAGCAGCCTGAAACGACCAAAGCGGTGAAGCACCTCTTGGATGTCACTGGTCATGGGTTTTTCTGCCATTGTATGCAATATCTGAGGAATGACCCAGGTGGCTCCTCACTTGACTCAGAAATGTTGTCCCACCCCTCGACTCGGGTGGTGTGCCGAGCATCTAACTTCCATGTGACTTCCACCTCACATGCGACGTGGTGGTTAGAGTATATGAGAGTGGAAATGGAGTAAAAGTAGGAGAAGTCACAAGTTTTCAAGCACACTACACACATAAACAAACTACATACAATCGAATCGATATTATAAGGTTCTACGTTAATTGATGTCATGACACCGTTGTAATACAGATAAAATCATGTTAGGCACATTGGTGACAGACACTGCTGAGCAACTGTCACAAAGATGGTGTGGCACTGCCACCTACTGCCATAATGCCACACTGTTCACCACCTCCATACGTTGACCTGATTTGCCCTAAACCCTAGTCAAGCTTTGATGCAAGAAAAACATATATTTCAATGTCCTCTGGAAAACACACAGCAAACACATTTACAAATACTCTTAGTTCTGAGCAAGGAAAGTGCCACAAACCTGAATCAAGAGAGAAGAAACATCAGAAATCTACTCATGAGGCTGCCGCAAATGGACAATCTTTCACCGCTTGCGACCTCCCACACATCAAGCGCAGACCAAGCACACCTACCCCAAAGCAAACAGACTCTTTTCATCCATCCGGTTCCCTCTCTGGGGTAGTTCTCAGATGTTTTGATTATGATTGCTCCAGGGTGGCCGGGGCTAGGCCCACTGCCACACTCTTCGCTGCGGCCGCACTGCCATGCACCCACTGCCACACTCGCACACCAGGTTCATGCGTCAGATTAGCCTGGCGAATCATGAGCTGGGCGACCGTGCGGTGAGAGCCCTCGTGGAGGTGGGCGTCCGAACACCTTGGGGGCGATGTTGCTGGGGCGCGCAGCTCACGCGAGCAGCGAGAAGAGTACGCGAGCAGTCGATGTGGTGAAAGATCAGGAAAACTCCGGATCTCCTCGCGATGTCATATGACACCTAATGAGACTCGGATGTTGGGGGAGTCCATTTCACGAAGACTCCAGACGACGGAGAGACTGGACGAAGACTTGGGCCATCGGCCGGATGTGTTATGTTTTCTTTTGTGTGTACCAGTGTATCAGTACATTCTCTGAATGCTTTGGGAGCCTATGGGGAATATCTCCGGCAAGTGGCATGTATGGTAATGCTTTGGACATCTTGGGGCAGTGGTTGAAGATCCACATGTTGTGATTTGCTCATCATCCGCAGCATCTACTCGATGTGGCCCACTCAGAAGTTGCAACTGGATTATATTATAATATAAATACTGATAGATCTGGGCTATTTGGATAATGAGGTAAAACATATGTAAACTTAGTAAAAGTACACATGGATGGCATGGATGGTCTGGAGCTTTGTTCAAAGCTCTGCCAGACGCTGAACACCTCAGTGATTCTACAATTCGAGTGAACCGCCTATTGACAGGTACCTGTCCTTGCACCAAGCAATTCTTCTACATTCTCAGTCTCAGCATCACCAGAACCCCCTGCTAATAGACCACGAGTTGCACCCTCCACAGAAAGCCTGACATGTCTAGTCTCTCAACCCTAAGGCCTATAGGGATCCAAGAACATCCTTCTCGAAGGTGGGACCCTCACGAAATCGGCTTCATCAGGCTGTGTCTCCACACACCACCCGACCCACAGGAGCAGATGTGGATCGATGTATCGATGTGATCCTGGGATCATTTTTGCATGATGAAAAGGGACTTTACCCAAGTACTTGATATAAATAAATATATATATATAATTCTATATAATATATATATATATATATAATACTTGCACCCGGCACCCGGCAACGACCTGCCTGACCAGCCCCGTCCCGTCTGGCCATGAACTCCGTCCAGCTGCTCGACCGCAGCCGGAACCACCGCGAACGGCGGGCCGTTGAGCCGTCGCGCGCGGAGCCGTCGTGGTGGAGACGAGCCCTGAGACGGACCTGAGACGGGGCTGAGACGGACACCATTTCCAACCACACCGTTTTGGGGTCGAAACGATACCCTTCAATTCTCCTGGTTCTTTGACTCATTGAATAGATTTCAACCCTACAAAAGCCTGGCTATATAGAGGTTTTACACTCCATGTGTGGGAGGAGTGGGGTGGGGTCATATAATCAAGAGACATCAAGAGTAGACGAAGGGTCCAGGACCATCTATTTTGATGTCCTTTTTCTTCGCTCGAGTTACTGGGCCATTTCTTGGGTTTCGTACCGAAACTCATTCACACTCACTCACTCACCTCTCAGACTCACACCCGGAAAGTATACCTGGACCTGAGCTGGGACAGCTACCACGTTGGAGCTCCCAGTCGTACCTGGCCCCGAGGTCTCATTCGTACCCGAACGTAAATGGGAATTGACCCGATTTGGAACAGGTACGACTCTATAGACTGAGACTGATTGATCGGGAAGGGGTTTGCCTGCCGTTTCAAAGGAAAACGGAGGAAAGCGATAAACCGAGAGGAGGGTCTAGGAAGCCAGGTTCTGAAGTGTTGGAAACCGTTAATGTTGCTGGACTCACCTTGTTGAACGCTGATGCACACAAACTTGTTTGGTCACAGATGGTGACAGTGATCGGTTTGCTGTGCCAATTAAACCCAGGCGCATAAACATCCATGGCCTGCGGCTTTACTAAGGAATTTTCACTCCAAAACCAGGTCAACCTTTCTTTTCAATGGTCTTTGAAGGCTAGGGGAACAACTCCAATAGAGAAAACATGGAAAAACAACGGGAGCCCAAGAGCATCCAACGAGCATCCAATGAGCATCCATGAGCACCTGAGGAGTTGGAACCAGTTATCACACGATCGAGGATCGATGGGTCGATTGATGCGCGCCGATGCACTGCCGGCGGCCAAGGCCAGCAACCATCCTTTGCTCTCACCGGAGTGCTGGCTTGACACCGAGGACGGGCGAGTCCGAGACTCCGGACCTCTCACAAGAAGGAAGATAGAGATGGGCGTGATTGGCATCCCGAAACCCATGGGTCTTCCCCACATAAAATCAGTGAAACCTAGGTGGCACTTTTCGGATTGGGAACATTGAGGACACCGAAAACTAAGCAAGGAACAGATGGAAGGTTTGGTTAGGGGGGGGCCTTCTTTGTGCAGCGAGTTTACAAACTACACATCACGAACCACATTGCGTCAGACACTTGTTGGGTTGACATGAAATGACATGTACTTACAACCAATGCATTCCAATACCACCATTTGGACAGCTTTGTTGCATGTTCTCTGCATTGTTCCCCAAACAGTGTGGACACACTTGGGGGTTCTTACGGTGAGTGAAAAGCAGCTGTGCTTAGATCGCTGGGGCGCGCGGGCGTGAACGGCTAAATTCGTTGCTTTACAGCACGTTCATACCTCTTGAAATCGTCCACATGCATTTCGACTTCGCAGGCTCGCGAAATCTGCGGGCCGGCGGCGGGTGCTTGTAGCGACTGCGCTCTCGTTGTGGTGCCGCGCGTATTTTCGCACATGATGGTGACTTTTCGTGGCAGGCGCAAGGGAAACCTCATGCTTTGGTGCTCCAAAGTCGACTTTTCGTGACAGGTGCAAGGGATCGGGGCGGCTTGGCTTCGAAGTGCAGATTTCGTGGTGGGTGCAGCGCTTTGGACATGGTGATCTTCGAGGCGCTCTGATTTCGTGACAGGTGCAGTGAATCTTAGCTTTTCGACATCTGGCTCGTTTGCAGATTTCGTGGCAGGTACAGCAATTTGTGAACCTCGACATGCAGAGTTCGTGACAGGCGCAGCACTCTGTGAACCTCGAAGTGCAGATTTCGTGACGGGCGCAGCACTTTGTGAACCTCGACGTGCAGAGTTCGTGGCAGGCACAGCACTTTGTGAACCTCGATGTGCAGATTTCTTGACAATCACAGCACTTTGCGAACCTCGGCGTGCAGAGTTCGTGGCATGTACAGCAGTTTGTGAACCTCGACATGCAGATTTTGTGGCAGGCATAGCGGCATAGCACTTTGTGAGCCTCGAAGTGCAGATTTCGTGGCAGGCACAGCACTTGGTGAACCTCGAAGTGCAGATTTCGTGGCAGGCGCAGTACTTTGTGAACCTCGAAGTGCAGATTTCAGCGCAGGCGCAGCACTTTGTGCTCTCGATCAGATGACCTTCACTCACTCACTCACTCACTCACTCTCACTCTCACTCTCACTCTCACTCTCACTCTCACTCTCAC
>CAXAMN010026162.1:48149-74384 GCA_963970005.1 Durusdinium trenchii
CTCACTCTCACTCTCACTCTCACTCTCACTCTCACTCTCACTCTCACTCTCACTCTCACTCTCACTCACACTCACACTCACACTCACACTCACACTCACACTCACACTCACTCACTCTCCCACTCTCACTCTCACCCACTCTCCACTCTCACTCTCCCTCACACTCACTCTCACTCTCACCCACACTCACTCCCACCTTCACTCTCACTCTCACCCACACTCACTCCCATTCTCACTCTCACCCACTCTCCTCTCACCCACTCTCCCACTGTGTCACTCTCACTCAACACTCACTCTCACGCTCACCCACACTTTCACTCTCACCCACACTCACTTTCACTCTCACTCACACTCACTCTCACCCACGCTCACTCTCACGCACACTCACTCTCACTCTCACTCACACTCGCACCCACACTCAGACTCACTCACTCTTCCACTCTCACTCACACACACACACACTCCCACTCTCACTCACACTCACTCACACACAGTCACACTCACTCTCACTCTCAACTCACTCACTCGCCCTGCCACCGTCACCACGATCCCCACCTTCATCACCACTCTGGACCCCGATGCGTCTAGATCTCTAGACTCTAGACTTTCTGCTTATAGAACTCACACACACTGTGCTTGGGGTCTCTTGCCGGGATAATTTGTGTCTTGTGGTTGCGTGAACCAGTTCTGTTGGGCGGCCCCTGAGCCGGTAAAGAGAAATATGATGTATGTTTCTTTTGAAGGGCACTGTGATGTACCTATCTGGGGTGCCTATCTTTTCTGGTTCCCATCTGGCCCAGATCCACAGAATAGGTCATTGAACCAGTAGGGATTGGAGTCATTGCCCTCCCCATGAATGGTGCACCGGTCTCTGTTGGTCTACCGTTCTCGGTCGGTTCTCGGGGCGTCCACGTGGAAAACATCGCGAAACGTTCCGATGAATGTCCTGCGGCAGAACATTCCACCCTCGTGGGTGGAGAAAACTACCTTGACCAACCAAAACCTAAGAAAAAGCAGGGTTTGAAGAATACCTCAACTTCTGGAGGGAAACCCGAGGTTTGTCATGAAACCCGAGGTTTTGCTTTTCTGGGTTTTGACAAACGCACAAAGAAGTTGCCAAAGCAGCAAACACACTCCAATCTTTTTATCTCAAGAAATGATGTACTTAAGCTTCCGCCATTCTGCAAATGCCTTGGTCAAATAACGGAGTATTGTGCGCTCGCAAACCTTTGAAGGGTGTACACGTCGTGAAGTCCGTGATGCTTTTCCGATAAAATCCTCTGCTTGCTGCGTTCCCCAGCACAAAGGGTTAATCACCCATCTCTGGGATTTTCCAGCGATCCACAAGTCTTGCAAAAAATGTGATGGAGCAAATGATGTTTGGGCATGAACGGATAAAGAGACCGTCCCTGGTTGTAGCTAATTTTGGCCAGGTGGTCATAGATCCGCAGGAATTGTAGCCCAGCATCTCCAAGATACATCGCAGTCTCACCTGCTATCCAAACATCCTCCTCGTACAGCGCTGAAAAAAAACTGTTGATCAAGTGGCACGCCTTCGCTTGTTTCTCGTAAAGAACGTCGCCAGACAGATCAGCAGTTGAATTCCAGGCTTCCAGCCATTTCATCAACACTGTTGTAGCAGCCCCCTTTGACCAAAGGGCACTAGGTGTCTCGTTCCGACTCTTCCACAAAATTGTATCTTTGCTGATGTAGCTGAGGAAAGCTGTTTGCCCCTCCCTCTTGCACCACGCAAGGTAGTCAGAAGACAGGTTTTCGAAACGGACGTCGATGCTGCTTCCTGGGAACAGGTCAGAAATGAGCGCCAGCGTAGACGAAATGAAGGTCTTGCCAACTCCAACATGAAACCCATGCCACACATCAAAGTGGTATAAGGCTTCTGCTTGGCTTGGGTTCCAAAGCACACGGGAAAACGGCGGCTGTGTCTTGAAACCACTCTCTTGGAAGCAGGTTTGCAGCCAACGTGGATTCCTCGAACTCAACTCCTCCATGGGAAAGTCTCGCTTTCCTGCAAGGCAAAGATGACAGACCCCTCGGGGGTCTGCCTGAGCCCTTCCTCTCAAATTCTTCTCCGTACTATAGTAGGTACGGCTCAGCAAGCCGCATTTGGCCAAAAACTGCCAGTCTCCTGTAACACCAATGAGAACCATCCAAAAGTTTTCTCCAGTACGTGTGTCTTGCACGCCATGCTTTGACATGTAGTCAGCCGAAGCAGCCCCAAACTCAAAAATGTCCTGCACGGCTTCATCATTCTTGCGGTACAAGTGCTTCGGAAGTACTGCTGATAAAAAATGCGTGCTATAAACGTGACCGACATAGTTGCAACGCTGTTTCAAATATTGCTTTGGCAACTGGTCCCTTTTCTGAGCGCCAGTGGCAGGCTGAAGCCCTCTTCCAAGCACTGACTTAAAGGATGTGACGAAAAATGCTTGTTTCTTTCTGCCACGGCCTTCGTCTCCATGATAGGTCATAGCTGCCGTGCACTCTGGTTTCAAAATACCTCGATCGAACAGAGAGAACACTTCGTGGTTTGGGTTTGTCTCGCGGTATCTTGCCCAGAATGAGCACCAGATTGCTTTTTCACGATCTGGGTTTGGGTTCATTAGTCCAGATAGAATGTGCCAGCAGTTTCGGTCCAACAGAAAGCGTGCCCAATCCTGCAATTGAAGCCCCTTCACACTATCATTCTTTTCAAGATTGATATGAGTCAGGGGGATCGGCAAGCGTAGGCCCAATTGAGCAAAACACCTGTGGGCATCCCGCTCTGCATTGGATTCATTGAGGCCAGCGAACCTCAACAAACCTCCCGAAGAAGAAGCAGCAACTTCACCAATGTCCGCAACAATGTTGCGGGCCGCAATCACCGATCCACAGCTTGGAGCCTAAGATCCCACAAGAAAGCCACACAGCACCCAAACATCCCAACAAGATCTTCAGTCAAGTGTTTTAGTGCAGAATTTCAATCAAACCTCCTCCAACCACTTCTTATATAGGAGCAGGCCGTTTAATCCCTTTCATGGCACAATGTTTTGACCAAATGCAGTGTAACAAGGAGGCAGAGAGACACATTCAGACTTTAGCTTCGCAACCCCATCTCCAATGGCACCAGCGAAGCCCTGGAGAGTGCGGCCGGCAGGTGCACCTGGCATTGTTCTTGGACCTCCCTGGTGAAAATTGGGCTGGTTACGGAGGGCTTTTGCAAATAAGAGCAATTGGTGTGTCAGTTCAAAACTTGTGAAGCTTGTTCACGTAAAGCTTTCCCAATCCGGTCCTTTTCCCCGTCCATCAAATCCTTGCCACTCAAGCTAGTCCAGCTTGTACGGCTAAAAGACCCCAAATTGCACAACTATGTGTGCATGCACCGATGGCAGGTGGCAATTTTCAAGCTGTCCAAGATGATAAGTGCGTCGAGACTTGGGTCGAGCCCTCAACTATAGGGCCAGATACGGTGACAACTCAGGTAAATAAAAGAACATACTGCCACCTTAGAAATCGCATTCTACCTTAGAAAGCGACAGGCTGCAGGTTCACCCGCAACACAGAAAAAAGGATCTACGCCTTACCCCTCTTCTTTGGAGCTGCCTTAGTCTTTGCACCTGTCTTAGGGGCAGGTTTGGGGGCAGCATCACCCTCTCGGGTCCGCTTGCGTGCACCCTGCTCCGCAGACGCCGCGCCATCCCTCTCAGTTTTCTTCTGGAAGAACTTCTTCGAGTTCCTGTTGCGAATGAATGCTAACAAAGGGACCCTTCTCAAGTCCAAAACTGCTGAGGTATGGACTTCACTTTTGCCTCGACTGCCAAAGCCTTTTGGCACCTGGAGGCCGGCAGGGCACTAAGAGAAGATCAACTGCACCGTGCAGGTTATGAAGAAGCAGGTAAAATAAGAACAAGGCACTTCACGGTTGCTGATTTGATAGCCGGTTCACCTTTCTTCCAAAACCTAGGTAACCAAAGGGTCGGCACAACTTAATAATTGGTAGTTGGACTGCAAAAATGACAAGCAGCTCTACACCATACCGGTCAGAAGTGCCCTGCGCATACACTTCATTACATGCATCGAACTCCTGATCAAGCATAGAGATTTGCTGCATCAGCGAGTCCAAAGTCCTAGGCCGTGTGCGAAAGGGTGTGAGGATTGAACACGGGGAAAACCATTTTGCTTCAGATGGGGCACTCTTGGACTGCAGCATCCACCACGTATTGGTCGGAAATGGTGCGATGCAACCCCCGTAACTTGCCGGACTTTTGCAAGATGCTGTCCATGAAGCGTTTGAACTGCAGCTTGTACTTGCAGGGTTTCAATTATCAAAGGGACACTCAAAGGGACAACACAATTTCCATCCCAAAACTTTTACATCAACATCAACACTTCCAAAAAGTTCAATTGCGAAAACCATACCCAACCTGTGTGTCAACCTCGCGAGTCTGAGGTTCAGCTCCTTTAGCTTTCTCCCCCACTTCCAAACGAGCTTTCGCGATGTCCAAGGCCCCACAGACCGGCGCCATGGGTTCATCCACTCCAGCCTGGCCAAGGAGAACGGGGGTCTTTGGTGAGCAAGGGAAGAGGTTGCAAGACACCTCGGGGACCATCCTTTTGGTGCGGCGTTCTTCTTCAGTCAACTTCTCGGAACGACTCTGAGACTCACGAGTCTTTACAAAGTACTCCGCCAATCCATCATACTTATTGGTCCTGGGAAAGCATGGTGCTCGAAAATAGAACCTGAAGACTCAAGACTGAGAGAAAGCAAGAACAAGTCCTGATAAGTTCGTCGGGATGCTGCTCACAAAACGCCTTTGCTCCGGCAATGCGCTCCCTCAGCGTTTTATAAACCAAAAACACAATAAACATGGTGGCCTGGTCAACCCTATCGTGCGACAAATCAGGCATTAACTTGTTTCTAAGATTGGAACTTTGACCAGTGAAGGTCTTCGGACATCTCACGTTCCGAGTACCATCCTTCGGAAATGATGATTTCAACACTCTTGCACTTCAGAACGATCAGCTCGAGCTTGTTGAGAAAGGATTCCTGCCCAGTTTGCAAACAATTACATAGGGTCTCTGCCACAGTGACATTGGGGTCCCCTCAAAACAATTCCCCTCCTTGTCAAAGTTCATCTTTTTGAGCAATTCAGCCATAGCATCTTGTTCTTTTCTGCCCATCACCCAACGGTCTTTCAAGAACTGAGGTGGGTTCAGGTCAACTCGCTTCTTCTTTGGTTTGACCATTCGTCGGATCCGTGCCAAAGCAGCCTCATGGAGAAGCACCTGTGGGGCAAGTTGGATGGTGACAGATGAGCACCCTGGTCCACATGATTTAGGGCGTGCACCCCAAAAGATAGTTGTCCAAAAGGTTGTATTTGAGGAAAGTGGGTGAAAGTAGGAAGCTGTGAAAATCCAACAGGAGCGTATCCCACCAAAAAAGCCCTTGGAACCTGCCGCGTCTTCGAGATTTTGACCTTTGTCGGCTTGGTCCCTGCTTCCTTCGGTGCAGCCTCAAGCAAACTTGCATCCTCATTCCCACGAGCAGGGGTGGCCACGGGGCGTGCTGCAGCCTGAGGTTCAGATTTGTCCTCGTCACAGGATGGATTATAATGATTATATAGTGGTTCGTATACAGTTCAATCCCACATCAATCAACCACACAAAGAAAAGAACAATTATGATGCATTGATACAAACTTTCGTGTGGAGAGTCCTGTGCATCCGATTGTTGTGGAGACCCAAAGAGTTCTTCAAGTTCAGTCGGTGCCAAAGACCCTTCCTGCTCCTGTGCATTGGGGTCCTCACGACCATGAGTCCACGCGCCAGGAGGGAGAAGAGACGGTGAGGCCTCAGCATTCGCGCCGGTGGGTGGCGTTCCAAGACAAAATCCCTTTCCTACCTATGACCAAACAAACAGTAGATGATAGACTTCAGAAAGGTTGGAATCAAGTTTTCCACCCACCATGGTTTAGCAGCGTGCTGTTGTGGAACTCAATTCTAGGTCCTGGGCTGGTACTGTTTCCAGGCTTTGGGGTCGATGAGCTGGTACCTGCACGACACACTATACACTTAAAGTACCACCACGAAGACTGAACCAGCCTGCCCATCTTCAATGAGCACAGCCACGTCCAGCATCTTTGAGATCTCCTTGGCACATGAGCGATCACATTGGAATTTACCGGCAAGTTGTTTGTACCATGCTCGAACCAGATGCTTTAAACCAAATCGATCCAAATCGGTTTATTTGCAAAACTAGTGTCTTGAATCTCTCGTTCTACTTTCTTCTCGGCATCAATCAACTCTTCTTTGACATGCTGGAACCCAGCCCGGAGAGTCTCACAGCTCCACCTGCTGCTTGACTGTCCGGTGACAGCAGGCATCGAAGCTGCTTCAGCTCCAGCCATCTGAAGCTGAAGGACAGGGTGGGGCGCACAAACTCGTGTCAAATGGCTTCCTGCGTGGGGCATTCCAAGAAACCAGTGTCACCTTTACAAATTGCATCATGGCTGGTTGAAACACACGAAGAATCACACTTCCTGTACACTTTTTTACCCAAACTCGCACCAGAAGCTCAGCGATGGACAACAGAAGCCACAAAATCTCACTCGGTCCCAGAGCTCAAACCCCATCTTTTCACGACGAGTTCCGATGGGTTTTTTACGGGGTTTCGACGGGTTCACGACGGCTTTCCAAAACCCGGGGTTTTCCGATTTTATGGGTTTTTGATGGGAAGATGATGGGTTTGTGATGGATAAATTATGGGGTTTCCCTACGATTCCCAGAACCCAGGGTTTTCCGAAGCAAAAGTCCAAAAAAATCGTTCAGACTCCTTCAAAACCATTCACGGACTAGACAGGGCCAATCATGGAGGCTCACAGGGACCGAGGGAGATGTGGAGCCCAATCAGGTGGGATTCGTAAATGCTTCGATTTACGCAGGTAGTGATACGCAGATGCCAAGTCCGCGTGTCGCCAACGATCCGGGCAATCATCAGCCATGCCCATAACGGTTTGCAGAGCTGAAGGCACCGGTGATGGGTTTGGAGGGGGTCCATACTTGTCCACCACCAACTCAGCATGCATGTCGGTGAGCGCCCGTGCAAACTTCCATGGATAGTTCCTTGGGGGCAGTGGTTTCCAAGATTCCCAGCCAATCCCTCCAAAGTCCTCCAAATGTGCTTACAGGGAAAAAGAACACACCTAGAAAGCCAATAGTCCTGACTAAAGGGTTCACTGATTCAGTAGAACAAGACTTTACAAGCTCAAGTTTACAGCTCTGTGGTGTCAAGGAACTCAGTCCCTTTGAGCTTTGATGTGCCCACATAGCGTTTCTTTCCCTCACGATCTTGGTAATGGCGTACCGTTTGTACATGGGATGCCTGTGAATTCTTCCAAGCTTTGTAATGGAGCTTACCCTTGTCTAATGCGGAAATCATGGGACTATTCGACCAGCAGTAGTGGCGCTTCGGAGTTTGGCCTCCGTAGTGGGCCATCCACCAATTGGCTCTTGTGACCTCACCAGGCAAACGGAACCAAAGGGTTCATTACATCAACCCTACTGCCCCCCCCCCACAAACTTCTTTCACCTTATTCTCTTTAATTACTGTTCTTCTTTATTGCAAAGCAGTTGTAGGGGGAAGCGCCTCGTTCAATTGCAGTAGAAACGATGCGCTCCTTTCAAGCTAAGCTACACTCTTAAGACCATGAGTGCCAATCAGTGCATTCATGAAATCTCGCCATTCTGGGTAGTATTCGAAGACGCTGGAACCAGGCTGTTCTAGCACCCAAGTACCATTCAAGCATGTGATCAGCAAGCACAGGAGTGTAGTCCTGTCAAGGGCAGCCCCAATTCAATGAAGACCTATCGATAGCACAGTTTCGTTTTATTTGAACAGTAAACATACCAGGTCCTTTCTCCAAGGGCATTTGACAATAGCACCGAGGGAACATCCAACCCCACACTGCAGCACTTGCTACGGCCAGATGTTCCAGAATTTACATGGACAAAGGAAGAGCACTTCAATGCTAGAACCACCAGAAAGCCCGGCACCGATTTGCCTTTGAGGATCCAGATCAAAGAAAGCCTGGGATCGGTGAGTTGGAGGCTTCACAAAGTTGTGGGTCACTTAGGCAATGCATGCATTCAACCTAGACACAAGAATCCAGCAGGCGATAAAACATCCATAAAGTTTTTGTTTCGCTGGCCCCTGTTTGACGCTGCCGGCTGCTCCGGGACATAGTAAATTATGTCAAACTTCGCTGCTGAATAGTTGGCATATCTCATAAATGAGGTTGTTCTAGCTTCCCCCGCGTAGAACTCCAGGAAATCAACTCCCTGGCAACATGAGTGTGTGCACACGAGGCTCCAACCAACAAACCCAAGGCCTGATCCAAGTTGAACTGGCCATCCACCCAATGAAGCATGCATATGAGCATGATCAGAACCTAGGCCGCGATTTGCCAGACTACCACCCTATACACCCCAGGCATTATGCTTCCGCAGTAACTGCAACGTATACACAAACAGCTCCAAGTCCTTGACCTTTGGAGCTCCAAGCGCACGCAAACGCCAAACAATCAAATCTAAATCCATTGCACTGGCTTCGACCCCATCAACTACACTAAGAGGCAAAAGGCTCTTGCATGCAGCATGGGGCTTCATGGTAACAGAAGCCGTTAAGGTAGGATTTGCACACACAATGGCACCGATAAACATGTCAGAAAAACTCTTCCTGCTCTTAGCGCGCAGTCGTTGCAGGATTGCATTCTTTGGCCTCTTGGCCTTCGGCGCCATGAGAGGTTAAGGCCTCAGCAGAATCGAGTGATCGTGACTCAGCGACTCAGGGTCGGTTAGATGATGGAAGGAAGGGTCTTGGAAGGGGAGTCACCACAAAGGGCGCCAACTCCTGAATTGAAATCTCAATCCCAGCTGAATCAAAAATTGTGGAAAGTTGGGAAGGAAATGGGTGAGTACATCAAGGACAGAAAGCATGCAGTGGTAGTGCAGCACGTTTTTTTGCAACGTCGCTCAGGTCATGACTTTCACTTGTCCACTGCAGCTGAGGGTGAGGCACCACAACTGAGACTCAGGGTGCCTTTTATCCCTCAAGCTGCAGCCCAAACCCCAAGATGAGCTGCGCAGAAAACAAAACACTGTGGATTTACCTGCGGATTTCCCAAATTGGTTGATCAGCAGCCCCTCCAAAAGCGCTATTGCTGTGCCCCATGAAACTGCACAGCTAGCAAAAACAATTGGTCTCACTTTTCAGCAGTCAACCGTGCCAACTCATTCAGCACACGCATGCCATTGTACTTGAGGATCGCAAACTCCTGTTCGATATCAGCATTGCTTTTGCACACATTCTCCATGTTGTTCATCACCATGTGGTCGACCATCAAAGCCTCAGTCTGGGGAAGTGACAAAGGTAAACAATTGTGGAAAACACGCAGTGAGGTTTGTAAAGCGAATGAAACCAGTCATTGCCCAAACATAAGCATAGAAACATACATCTCCGCCGCTTTGATTGCACAAGCCAAACGGGCCACATCACTGACACAGTCGTTGGTGAAAGAAAACAACTGGGTGAAGGCTTTTCCATCCGAAACAGCATCACTGTTCACTTTCATTCCACAGGTGTGTTTCTTCCAGTAGATGTCGAGGGAGCAGTTCCACAACGGTGTTAAGTGGTACTTGGCCTTTTTCTTGAAGGCTTCATCAACCTGTGTGTCTTTCTTGAAATGCCCAACATACTCATGAATCTTTTGGAAGCGATCCTTCCTGAACAGGTCCTTCCTGTCCAGGCCAGGCTCCTCTGTGCCTGCCTTGCGTCTCTTCCTAGTGCTTGCCTTGTTGTCAGCAGCCTCTGTAGCCTTCTGCTTGTTGGTTTGGTTGGCCTTTGCTTTTGCTTTTCCATTGGTCTTGGACTGCGTGCCACCCGTCTCTGTTGGAACTGCTTGTCTTCGTGGCTTGGGCGCAGACTTTGCAGCAGTTGCAGTTTTCCGGGATTTCTTTCTCTCCTCAGATTCAGGCACTCCTTCGCCTGAGCTTTTGGTCTCTCTGGACTTGGAGGCTGAGCGCAGAATTTGGCGCCGTCGAGACGCCGATGTCTTCGCTGGGCTCTTCTTCACCTTTCCCCCTTTCCCCTTTGCCGTTTTCCCTTTTCCATTTTTCCTATGTTTTTTTGTCTTTCCCTTGCCAGCTTTTCGGGACTTCTTTTTTTTTCCCTCTTCTTTTTTGTCAGCGTTGTCGTCTTTCCTTTTCTGCTTTGCTTTCAATTGCTCCTCCCGGGTAAGGACATAGTCGTCCAGGATGTGATGCTCTGAATGGACGATGGTACCATCTTCCTCGCAAAAAAACGACAAAACAATCTAAATAGTAATGTGATTTATTGTTTTGTGATCTGGGCATGGCATGAGCACCTGTCCTTCACCTCAAATTGTCCGGCAGGCAATCCAGAAACATCCCCAGAAGAGTCCCCAGAAGGCGCGGCTGGGGGAGGATCTGGAGCCTCCACCTGTGACTCTGGAATCTCAGCACCAAGGACCTTGGTCTGACTCCCTTCCTGAGGGGCCTTAGTTCCAGCATAGGCTTTTCGCCTTTCATCAGCTGTTGTCTCTGGTGATATTTCCGGTTGTGGGGGCGGAGTTGGTGTAGGCATAGAAGTGACCAAAAGCGGTTGGGTTTCAAATTCATCAGCGCCATAAGGTAAGGAATCCACCACTTCTTGCACACTCGGGGCATTTCCTGGTCAGAAGCGCATAGGTACGTTTACGTTTGGAAACATGCCTTGATGTTGCAAGCTTGGTAGGAAAAGTCTGAAAGCCTCCTTCAGTGGGTGTGACCACCGGCTTAGCGGCAAGATTTTCCTGCTCGACCTCAACCTTTTTCTGGCGAATCCTAGGTCAGATTCATTGGGTGTGATTTTCCAACGTCCTTTTTGGTGTGTGCGGTATAAGGTCCCAACTGTGTCAACTTGGCCTTGGCCGCCTCCAACCTTTGTTCCAGCTCCTGCTTCGAAAGACCTGACCAAGCTGGCCGACCCCCAAAAAAAGATTCTTGCACACCGCTAAAACCACACCTCCACTTGGCGCAGGCTCCGCTGTTGGAGAAACCGTTGATGAAGAAGCCAGTTCTGGAGCCACTGCGGGCTGCGGCGGCATAGCTTCGGCGTTGGCCGGGGGGGCCACAGGAGTTTCAGGATGAAGTGGTTTGGACTCATTGGCTTCTTTTTCGGGATCCTCTTTAGGTGGAACTGTTCCAACTGGTTGAAGACTCCCATCAACGAAAGGCTCAAACTTTTGGGTGGCGTCATCATAAGCATCCTCATCGGATTGTTCCTGAAGCAACAGTAGCGGTGTGTTTGGAATTGGCATCCCTCATGCATGGTGGGTATGAAAGGACGGCTTTGAAAAGGTCCTCATCCACAAAGCTTCCACGTTGATGCCGGGCGTTGACATCATTAATGATCTCCTGCACACTAGTATAACAGTAAACAGTATGCAACACATGAAGCCGTTGATGAATCTCCTCTAGATGCGGCGCCAGAAGTAGGATCAAGTGCTGGAACTTTGGATCCTTTGTTCTTGCAAAAGAAAACCCACAGGTGGAGGAAAATGCAACAAGGCATCCTAGAAAAAAGGAAAAGGATCCTATGTTTCAGGATCAAGCTTCCAGGCTCACTTCACACCTTCTAGCTTTCATCTTCACAAAGCCACAAAGTTTGCGCATTACCCAGCAGTTCGCTCCAATGTCACTTGAAGAGCGATTCTGCTTGTTCTTCTGGTAGAGCGTGCTGATTTCATGGCGAAGTGGGTCCACTTCTGGAAGCTTGAGCTTTTCACCAGAACCAAGCATGCGCACCAAAAGCGGTTCAAGAACTTCAGCAATGCCAACTGCTGACTTGATGTCATCAGTCCCATGATCTTCGGGTACTAACATGGCACCATCCCTCAAGCGATCACGGATTGCAGGGACAGCATCCCAATCCATGTGAATGCCACCAACATCAGTGCGTTCACTAGGCAGCCCTAGGCTCTCGTCAGACATGGGGTGCTCGACTCTACTACCTTCGGGAAAAAGGTCACTTGCTTGAGCCCAAGGGTCTTGAAACAGGAACATCATGCCCCAACTTGCGCTCTCCAGGAGATCCAGCTGACTGAGGGCCCGAGCCATGTGGAAAAGCTGCGCCATGAGCGTTCCCAGTGGGAGTGACAAGAGAATCTGGTTCTACACCGCAGTACCAATTGCTAATGTACTCCATGATTCCTGTCACTGTCACTGAACTCTTTTCTGGATGTATTTAGATGGCTTGAATGCTGCAGAACAGGCATCCAACCATGATGCATCAGGAAACCCGAGGTTTCCAAGGAAACCCGAGGTTCGAAGCAACATCCATGGAGAACCCGAGGTTTCAGGATTCACCCGAAGATTTTTCAGGGTTTGGTCGCTTCAGGTATGTAATTATACATCATTTTACAGCACTGATTGGATAATATGGACTCTGGATGAATAAAACCTATGCATATGATGAAGAGGTTTAACAATTCATACGAGAGGGTTTTAGATTGGTCGGTTCATCCATGTTCATCCTGGCACAGATTCCTCGGGGTGCGGATGACCTCGGTGTAGGGTCTTTAATCTGCCCAATACATATGTTGAATCATAATCATGTTAACTTGAATATTGTAGAGTTATGATTCAGTTATGATTAATGATATCCTTAAGCAACCAGTTCTTGTGCACAAATATATATATATATATAAATCATGCATTTCTCAAGTCACTCTTTCTCTCCAGAGCGTCCTCCGAATGGCACCGCCACGACCGAGCGCCGTCCTCTCCGCCCAGGCGCGCCGTGCCACACGGCCTCCCGTCGCGCAACCGAGCAGTGCACGGGCTCCGCGTGGTCGTGGTGTCGACGTGGCGTACCTTGTCGAGCAACGAAGGGCCCAAAGTGGGTGGAAGATGAAGGGTCTGTAGAGACTTCATGAGACTTCGGGTCCTAGTATAGACTTTTCATGACTTTTCATTGTAGACTCGGTATGGGACTACCGGCCCAGTATAGGAACATATAGGAAAATGAAGACACCACCTGCTTCATCAAAGACGCAAGTCACCCCTACCGCGGAGCCCACCGCGGCTCCGCGCGCGGACGCTGAGGCCGCCGGATCTCGACCCGACCGGGTCGACGGGGCGTTGCGGCCAGCAGCGCGGGCGCCAGCGCCGCTGCGGAGGGCGCTGCCGGGGGCGCCGAACGTCGCAAGCAGTTGTCGCTGGAGAAGTTCTTGATGCTGCCAGAGAAGTGGACGAAGGCGGACCATCCTGCGATGGAAGTATTGTAAAATCATGTATGTTTATTCATTAAATTCTATTTCATAAAACATGATTCAGAAAATTATCCCCAGAGGTGGATAGTAAAACCTTTTCGCCTGGTTGGGTTGATTCATCTATATGTATAAAAGATCAGGACTCTGACTGCTCATCATCGGATTGTTCGAACGAAGGACCGATGGATCCGAAAAATGCCGTTTTGCGATCAACCAGAAAGCCCCGGAAGCAAGAGACCAAGAAGCCGCATCGTGCGATGTTTTGTCCAGCAGCCTACAAATTCGTTGTGTTTTGCTTCTTTAGGAAGATGTTGTTGGGCCATGGCTCCAATCATCTCCAATCAGGAACATTTATTTTTTCAGTCCGCTGAAAGGAACCACCGGTCTGCAACGGAGTGCCGAGGCCACGAACGCCTCGGCGAACGCACGGAGTCCGAGTCCAACGAGTGACGCGGAAACCGCTTCGTCGCGACTGGGAGCCACTCGAGCGCGCCGGCAGCTGATGCTGGAGAATGCGGCAGCCAAGGGGGACCTGGAGCATTTGAGGGATCTCCTGGAGGTGCTTCAGATCCGTGCGAGCGAATGTGCGAGTGTTTCGTATCTGACCCACGGTCAGAGGTTTGCTGTCTGATCCCAAAAAATCTACCAGACAGCTTGGTTGATTTGGGGAAGCAAAGAAGTGAGACGACGAACTCGCTAAGGAGCTGCGTCAGAGAAAAGTTGTAATCCTGGAGGACCCTTCGTATCATAATTTTTTGTACCTTGGGCTTTCGTTATGGAATCCCAGATTTCGTTGTATAAATCCAGCAACCGTAGTGGATTCTGAGAGATCGTATGTCTTTTTCGAATCGTATGTTTTTTTCTGGCCCACGCAGCATCGGGGTCAAGTTGCATGCGCAACTTTGGGCATCATCCAGCATACGGGGGCAACGTGCGCCCTTCTGTGTGCATTATATATATATATATCATATGACCCCCTCTGTTTGTTTGTGTTGTTCCAGGTATGCGCAGCCATCGTTGATCCAGGACCGCAAGAGGCCTGGGTCGCTTCTGTGGTTCACTGAGTTAGCTTAAACTTGGAGGGGGTGCCTGCAGCATGAAAGGGAGAACCATGAACCATGGATCTCTTGCAGGCAATGCAGGCTCGAACTTAGTCGCTAGATCGCGAGCCCTTTGAAGCCATGGTGGTAGTGGAGGGCGGAACCCAAATTGAATGCCCAGTCCTATCGGAGTGGGTGAAGATGGACGAACTGGTCCAAAGAGCGGCAAAGGGGCATGTCGCGTTGGTCCGGGGGAAAGCCATTGATCGATCTACCCTGGCTGACAACCATGAATTGTTGCAGCCCCTGTTGGTTCAATATGGCAACTTGCAACCGATTCATAAAGGTTTGAACGGTAGACTTGATCGACCATGCAAATTCAGTGTCCACTTCCACCCACCAAGGCATGAGGCCAAGCTTGGCTGTTTTGGAGGATCTTATTGGCAGGTTCTTATTCTTTTGCAGACCTAGAGGAAAACCTTTGCCAAGCAGCCACTTCGATGCATCCATGCCTGTGAACTCCAGCAACAGTACAACGTACCATATGTGATGCAAATATGGCAACGTGAAAGTACTGCGAATCTATTATTGGACATGCTGCCAAGGTGAATCTATCAAGACTGAAAGCTGGGTCTTGAGGAACCTCATCTCTATCCTGGCTGCAGTTACCAGAAGGCCTCATATCCCACGAAGCCCGGAGGTGCGGGAGTTGTTCAGAACAATTGGAATCCCTGTGCCCGACCGACCACCAGAAGCGGAAGGAACTTTAGTTGCACACTTGTATACTACATGCATGCATGAGATTTGGCCCAAGGTCCCTCAACCGCAAGCCCCAAGCCCCACCAAACTTCCACAGCTCAGGACCCCATGCGGTTGAACATGATGATGGGCCTGATGAGGGCGCGGAGTCGGAGGCGCCTACCGTGGATGCCCTGGTTGAAGATCAGGAAGAGGCAAGCCGCTGACCCATGTATTAAATCTCGCATGCAACATGCATATATACATTTTGTTGCCAATGAATTCGCAGGAAATGGCAGGAAATGGTCCTTCAATCATACCGCTTCTAATGCATGCAGGCTGCACCGACAAACACCGAGCTGACTGCTTTAGATGGACTTCCTGAACATTCTGCATGAGACTTGCTTGCATACAATACTCTTCCAAAAACATTATGGCTAAACGTATAGGTTGATCCAGGTTGATCTTGATTTGAAGAGTGCAGAAACCTTTCCAACTCCCTAGGTGTGGGCGGCCAGACCTCGCCGCCAATCAAGAAGATCGATTCCAGCGAGTTGATCACTCCTCCACCTCGGAGCGCCCAAGCTGACATATGATCAAGCAAAGATGCTTCACCGACCCTTGCATGCTGCTGTACCAATTAATTCAACGCTACGTGCGTATACTACTTTGGATCAGTATCTTGTCTGAGGTGCAATGTTTTCTCCAGAGTCTGGTACCAAACCATCGCCGCATGTGCCTTTGAAGTGTGGTTTCAAGTGCGTTGACTGCAAGCGATGCCACATCTTTGAGGACAAGCTTAAGGGTGTCACATGCAATGCCAATGCTAGTGGGAATCACCGAATTCTCAAGAGGGCTATCATGTGCGAGCATTGCGAATGCACCAGTGATTGCCTTGAAGCCTTCATGAAGGAATCCTGTGCAGGAAGCCCAACCCCAGGTCCAACACCACGGCGGCTTGATCATGAGGCTGCGGCCAAGACCGTGCCACCTGACTCCACGCCTCAGTGGAAGCGAAAGCTGGAGGTTGAGGCGGAACACGTCAAGGCTCAAAGTGAGTTGACCCGGCTCCTGTTCCTGAAGAGTTTGCAGGAGGAACGCATCAAACTGCAACAGCTACATGCTGCCAAACACCAAAGATTGACTAAGCAATCTGGTTCCGAAGCTGCGTTTGAACCTGTGCATGCCCCATGATACCCCACGGTACGCGTGTGTGTTCACCCATGTATGAATATAGAAATCGATTTCACAATTTGCCAACCGGTTGCCAAGGTGTGGACAACATCGAGACCCAGCCCATGCTTCCCTCCGAAGCCGCGGTCTATGCCAAAGCGTATGAGGCCCCGAACAAGAGCGCTGCTGCTGCAGTTGGAAATGAGGAAAAGCCTGTGTGCACGGAGGCTTTGGCTTTCAACATTTGTGCACGCAGCATTTGTACGGATCTATATATATCGATCTAATTATAACGCATGCTTGAAGGCCGAGCGTTCCAACGGCGATGGATCTACTGCTGTTCATGAAGCTCCTGCTTCCGGTGTCCCTGACCCCCCTGCTGCTACTGTGAGTGAAGCAGCCGCGATGCCTGGTGAACATGTGATGTGCAGTGCAAAGGCTGCTGACATGGTTCATGAACATGACGCCAATGGCGCCAACAGAAAACCCGATGCAGTAGAGAGGGAGCCCTGCATTTCACCAGCAGACCAAGCAAAGCAAGCCAAGGACGGCGCAGGTCCTGTAAAGAGGGGGAGGCCTCCTAAGAATGGGAAGCCAAAAGCAAAGGGTGCAAAGCCCAGGGCGGCTACAAAAGCTAAAGCAAAAGCTAAGGCGAAAGCAAAAGCACAAGCAAAAGCTGCGGCAAAATCCAAGTCAAAGGCTTCAAAAGCTAGTGCATCCACCAAAAGAAAGCGATCCACAACTGAATCCACCCCGGGTGCCGAGGAGTCAATGCCAACCAATGGTGCCAAACCAGAGGCATCAGGTGAAGCATCCCCCCACCCATGAAGTCGAAGTGCCCTCAGCCAAGGCAGCCAAGACACCTCGGAAAGCCTCAAAGCCAAAGGCCAAGGCCAAGGGCAAACCAAGCAAAGGTCGAGGGAACAAATCCACAGACCTGTCGTCTGCGCAGATTGAGGCCAAGCAACGCAATGCTAGGAAGTCTAAAGCATACCGGAGAGCTTACAAGGAAGCGCAGGATAACGGGTTGAGTGCAGAGGAGTGCGGGGCAGCTGGAAGGAAAGCCCCCTAGTTCAGCTTAACCAATATTTTATTTGTGCATCTTTTTGCATCGAATATTCATGTTTGTTTTCAGTGCCTGTCCAGTTCTAGCACCTTTCCAGCTTTGAGTTGATTTAAGGCATACGCCGATGCACAGTGAGAGGGATCCTAGCCGCAAAGAGCTCAGCTGTCGATATGCAGTGTTTGAGCTTGCATTTTGGTTGGCCCATCGCACGGGCCTGATTGGGGTTTAGATCACGTGCTGGGGAGTGTCCACAGCGGCATTCAAGTGAACACGTGAGAATGTAGGAGTTTGAGCAGGCCGGAGCTGGCAGGGGCTTTAGGAGCCGTGGCTCATGCTGCGCCCGGAAAAACATGCCCGGGAGATGTGACCGTTTTTTGGGTGAGGTTGCATGTATGTGTCCCAAAGCATGGCTTGTGGGAAAGTGAGTGCTTTTTCCATGCCAGGCGGTGCATCCGCGATGGGCTGGAAAACTCGTGCCAGCTTGAAAGGTGCGTGAACCCCCGCTCTTGCGCCGGCCAGTCTGCACTTGAACTTTTAGGGTTCGATCGAAACTTTTTTTGGATCCGAAGTCAAGTTGCACACATGCACATGTCGTTCAAGTGGAATCCAACAGCTTCTTCTGGCCCAACCACATAGGCAGCTAGGCATCGCAAAGCAACGAGACATTGGCAATGGGTGACCATCCGATTGTACGAACTCTTTTACAAGTACGCGCGCCTAAAGTGTGGGACTCAACAATATTAGTGCCTTCGAGCTGTAGCTAAATATATGTCTGCATGGCATGCAGGGTTGTGTACACGTCGAGCGGCTTTCCAAGGTGTTCGTGGCAGTGGTGGGGACCTCAACCTGTTACCGAGTAGGTCACTGCCATAGATCGATGATTCTTTTGATAACGTCTTGCAGAGTCTTGCATGCATACGAAGTCATGTTAATATCACGCGTGAGGTGCTTTTGCTCGCTTGGAACACGCGCTTGACATTTGATGACCCGGGCAAGCGCTACACCTTCTTAGAAGTGTTTTCTGGAAAGGGTGAAGTGTCAAAGAATATGTTCAGCCCCTAGCTAGCCTGCGTCGGTTTTGATTTGGAAACGGAATTTGATTTGCTTGGCTGACAAGGCATTCATTTGGACACCGGGTTGCGTCCATTGATCTGGACTACAGCAAAACGTCCATGGATTTCTTGGGAGCTAATGGATTTCTGCTGCTAGCTGGAAATGTCATGAAGTGTTCAACAGTTCTCAAAGCACCCTCACAAACTTGAACCATATTGGGCTTGAACCCTGTTCCCAGCGCTCCCAGGCTGACCTTATACTCCATCTTGAATCAGGACACCGGCGGGCTCACGCTTTTCGCGCCTGACTGCGGAAGTTGGGGTGTACCGGCACGAGGCACTAGCATGAGATCCTTCATGAACCCGGATGGTTATACAGCGTATCAGTTCGTGGCAAAGGCCAATACAATGGTATCCCGGAGACTGGACTAATTATGTTGACGGACATCGATTTTCGACCTTATAGTGCACACCTTTCTTTACCATGCAGGGTTTGGAATCCATGGGGCTCCTTTGGCTCACTTAGGATGGTTCTGTGCATCTTCCTGGTATTATCCCGCAACAACTTTTTCTTAGTGGAGCAACCGTCGCAATCACTCTTATTTACGCATAGACGTTGGCAGTATTTGGCCAACAGAGTGGCATGGGAGCCTTGTATGCATGCATGCTGATAGGATTCCAAACGTCTACTATCTCCCGCCCGGATGGCGCCCAGGTCTTCCAGGTCTTCTTTTGGATGGCTTTGCACGGGGGCTTGTCGGCCAAAAGGAGTGTGTTCTTTGGGAACGTCTGCTCAATGGGGCAGTTGGACAAGGGCAAGTTGACGAACAAAGAGCGTGCCAAACGCACCAAGAATACCACAACGCGTACCTTGCCTAGGCCTGTATCACGTGTATGTTTAACACGATCACCAGTTTTTTGCCTTTGCACGTCTTCCTAGGCAAATATGTTGACAAGTCTGGGAAGAAACGATTTGTTGGAGATAAGAAGGCTTTGAAGGCCAGCCAGTACCGGCCTTGGTACTTTGCATGGTGTAGTCAATGAAGCATGCAATATGTCAAAAGACACCATGGACCATATCCCATTATCTCCAGTTCCCAACATGTCCCAACCCTTTGAGGGCGTATCCGGCTGGTCTGGCGACCTCCATCCATGAGCTCTTGATCCAGCAACTTCAGACTCCTCGACATGGCGACTTGCGCTTCCGGATTGCCCCAGAGCCGGGGAAAACAGAACTAGAACTGTTTTCAGAAATGGATCTTGGTGATACGTGGCAAGATGCAAACTTGAGACCGTGCTTCGACTTGTTGATGCGCTGCAAATACACAAGGACTGCATGGATAGCGCATATGGCATGCACATGCATGTCTCAGTTCATTGTCAATTGTTGACTAGTTAACCCTGAAGGATTCCAAACGAATGGATCGAACCAATGAAGCAGTTTGGTGAGGATTGGGTCTCTAGATCAAATTAAGTACTAGACTCGAGAGATGAATTTTGCATGACCGCGTGTGCAAATATATGATCATTAAATGAAATGACTGTCCGAGGCAAAAGCCATTGCGCTGGAGAAGTCTGATCCTGCAAATTCATCCACGGGGTGACACCGGTATTCCGTAGAAATCGGAAAATATCCGATAGCTGACCTATCGGAACAGATTTGTGGGGAAATGTGCCAACGCAATCGTACCGCAATTTTCCGCAATTCTACCGCAATTTTCCACAATTCGGAGCAATTTTAAAAATCTAGTACACTTCACCGATTTTGTCCGAATCTATCCGTTGAAAACGTGCATGCGACCGTGTGTTTGAGCGCTTTTGGCATTTTGGATCGATCTCGAACTCTACCGATATAGGATGTCGGGGGGCGTGTCTTGCAACACGCTCGTGGATGGTACTGAGCTCTTGGCCACAAACTCCACGGGATCTCAAATTAACATGGATGTGGACCTCGATGAGCTGATTAAAGCACATAGCCTAGATTTATGCCATGCATGCGTTGATCAACCCCTGTTGGTTTATAGTCCTATATACTACTTGCCCTCTCGATATTGATCGATCAGGCACAGGAGGAGAAGATCCGTATTCTCCAACAGGCCATGGAGAAGGATGCGGAGCCTTCTGACCTTTCGCGAAAGGACTCTGTCGTTGCAGGTGCTCACCAATTCTTTCTCAGTCTGTTGAGATTCACATTAAGAGCGCGTACGTGTTAACATTTCTTGGGGCCGTTTGAAACGTGTTTTTACATGTTTAGGTGCCCCCATTCTTGCCCGCAGCGATGGGCATTTCTTTGCAACTGGCAACACTGGCGCTGGGGGCACCATGGAAGTTGAGGAAACACTGAAGCATCAACCTACACAGGTTTACATGGTAGATTCCAGTGGTGAACCCAGTCCAGGCCATGATGCACAACCGAAGGAATGGCCAGAAGCATCTCCCACTGCTAGCCCCACTCCTGCTCCCAAGCCTGCCAGCCCAGCTCCTACAGAGCTACAAGCACCATCGCAGCCCAGCACTGCTCAGAAAGCGCAAGCCCCAACCACCCCCGCCCTGCAAGTTTCTTCTACCCCGGGAGCTGCTTCAACATCGCGGGACCCGGAAAAGCGGGATGCCACTTACTTTCGGATTCTCGTATATATATCTCGAACTATTATACATAGGATCGTTTGCTGCATGCACTGCATCCATAAGGATGCGGAGGTATTGCCAATCTCAAAAGGCTTCGACTGAGATTGCACAGCTGTTCAGAACCCGTGATGGAAGTAGCTAGACAGCATGTGTCAGTGGCTGTGCACGCATTCCTCAGCTGTTCTGCAATATATATAATGTATATCGCTCGATCGATAGCAAATCTGAGGGGACAAGATCCGGGACGCTCTTCTTCGGAACGGCATGCAGTTCCCATTGGTGGAGATGCACATTCAAAAGTATGCTACATCTTCGGTTGAACAAAAGAAGGAGGGCAAATCGGTAACCAAACATTACCTTATGACCGCAGAGCATTTTACCAAGCCATGGACTCAGGTCGACATGCAGTACAGTTTTGTGACAATATGTGTCTTCGCACGTGCACTCTAAAATTCTAACTAACTAGTTACATGCATATATGTTCGCCGGCAATTTCTTGAGGAAAATGGCTGACGCTGCCTTTGAGTGGGCGACTGCTAGGAACCTGGTACGCATCAGCCCAATTCATCAGGAAGCAGAGGCTAAATTAGTCTTGGGGGAGAGTTTCTGCGTGAAAGATGAACATGGCACGTCCACCACCGAAAACGCCCGCATGGACCTTGAAGAGTCTCATTTGCACGCAGGTCACTTTTTCAACACAAATGCATACAGTTCACCATCATGCAGTGTCAGGATACATGCATGTGTTAGGACACCAGTGGCTCGATATTCGACAATTCGGGTATCAATGTCAACTCGAGCGTGGACGACATCCTGAAGCATGGTCTAGGCGATGGCTCGGCGGATCCCGCAGAAGCAGCCTTGGTCAACTCCGGCTCTTTCAAGCTTCTAGCCACAGCATGAACTCCTTTGAAAAAACAAATGTGAATGCCTGCGTGTGTTTTGGGAAGAAATGTTGCCGCCTAGGCTAGTCTTCCCATCAGTGCAAGAAAACAGCTCAGCCATGGCCGTGTTGCCTCAGTTCCTTCAAGTATGCGGGAAAAAACTTGATTCTACTGCGGCCGTCCTGGACCGTATACATTCCTGTTTCATCCCTGCGGTGCCCACTTGTTCTATCGTACTGCCTCCACTTCCCAGGACAAATTGAAAAGCATTGGAAGCAACCAAGCAAAGGAGTGGGGGCCTTTGGTGTGAGTAGGCTAGTATGTACAAGCATGAGAGCATGAACACAGTATGTGCCTGCATGCTAGGTATTCCCATCAGATTTCCGTGCACATGGCCACCATGAAGACCCTGTATACAAAGTTGGAGACTCTACAAGGTGAAATGGCAGTCGCTCGAGCTGCGAGGCTGAACCAAGACTGTATTGGATTCCTAGTGTATCTGATGGTTGTGAAGAACCTGACAGGCCGGAGCAACAACAAGAAATGCTCAAACTTTGCGCATCCTGTACGCGCACAGATGTCGCATTGAACAACTTGGTCGTGAGAGCCAGGACCCGGGCTGTGAAGTTGTTTGCGCCAGCATTGCTCGCCCGCCTGCAGGAACATCAAGGCGGTCAAGAACACCTCTGGTCGGGGCAGTGACAAGTCTGGCAAGACTAAGCCTAAGAATTCTCCGAAGCCAAAGGCTAAGAAGACCGTTAAATCGAAGGCTAAATCAAAGGCAAAGCCTTCAAAGCCGGCCAACGCTGAGGCGACCAACTAGTCACCAGTCCAGCCCGTTGGCAATGTATTTTGTGCAGGTCGATATGATCTAGATTCACAAATTCGGGGTGTGGTTGCAATTCAAACAGTGGCAAGCGATGCACACAAACTATATAGAGTGCCAACAAATAACATATAGCTAAATCTTTGTCTTTGTGTTGCTCAGGGTATAAGTCTAGTTGCACGCTGCGCTGTGGCAACGCAGGGGTTCACAATATGTATACATGGACCGAGATGCAAAAGGATGCCAAATGTCCAACTTGCAGCCAAACCAAAAACGAAAGGCGTGATCGATCACGAATACTTTTTTAAAGTGGATTTTGCCCTCGCAGGTCATTCTCGCGGCAACCTCTTTTCTTCACGAATGGACTTGCAAGGTTGGCACCAAGCCCCAGATCCATTTACCACTCCCGGCCTTGCCTGCCACAGGTGTCAGTGTTGAGGACGAAAATGACCTGGCGGACGAGCTGCTGGTAGGCTTCGAGGAAGGGGCTGCTTGGCCATATACAGTGAGCAAAATCATGGGTTTGACATTTGTCGTTCAAGATTGTTCAAGTATATGGTATCGAGGCTGAATCAGCTGCGCGAGTTGTGCGTCTAGCACGGGTGGCAAACAACCGGCTCATGAAACATGGCCCCTTGGATTATTTAATGATGTATGTTCATTTGGCAGGATGCGCATTTGCTATGTGTTTTTTTGGGACCGTTCTTGCAAATGATTGGTCGCTGGCCAGGATTGGCTGATCCTTTGCTCTCCAGGATGGCAAGGTGTGCAAAGTCCCGGAGCGATTCACATGCATGTCGAAATCTGCATAGAGCAATCAAGGCTTTCGGAAAGGAGCTTCCTGTTCGGACCACCACGGTTTCAACGGAGCGTGTGCGGAAGAAACGGATCTTTCCAGTTCAACACCCAGTACTACTTCCTTCCAGCTGGGCAGAAACGATCTTCAACTACGGGGGTCATTTCCTGATGCAGGGTCAGACTCTTGACAATGCTGCCCAGTTTTCTATAGATCTGGTGGATTTCTGGCGCAAGGAAACTGCTGCGGAGCCAGAGTTCAGTCTACCAGAAGATTTTTGGGATCATACGATTCCGCTAGCAATACACGGAGATGAAGGCCGTGGTCGTTTGAAAGCTCCAATCATGGTGATGAGTATTCAAGCTGTTTTACCCCTCCGCTCTGGCAAAACGAACATGGCGGGGCCTTATGGCTTTTCATACCGGTTTACACTTTTTGGCCTTTTTTGTAGGTAACTTCTCATTGCTCCACACCTCTAGCTCCAGGCCGGGGGATGCAATATCTAAGGCCTAGCATGTGCAGCCGCTTGCTCTACACTGTCCTTCCCTCACCTTACACAAAGCGTGCTTTGTTTGACTTGCTGAGAGCATGGGTCACCGACTTGAACAGCATGACAGATGAGGGCATTACAGCAGCTTAGCAATCTTAAGCCTGGAGAGTCAACGTGCCTATCCGTACTAGCTAGTAGAAGTAGCAAGAGCTTTGATTATGCATAGCTTGTTTTCCGCTTCCCGCTTCTAGGTACTTTGGCATGGAGAGGTGCGCAGATACCGCTTTGCAGTGGTGAGTGTCAAAGGCGATTGGCCTTTCTTGAGGTCGGCCATGAGCCTAAACTGTGGCTACAACTGCAAGAACAAGTGCCATCGGTGCAGTCTTAACGAAGCTTAATTTGTCGGGTAAGAATTTGATCTTTGTGGAATTTTATGGAATTTTGGGAGTGGACACATTTTGTGACAAGGTGACCACGGGATAAGATGGTGTATTGCACTGTGTGTTGCAAAACCTCATCCAAGGAATGGTGGGACTTCAAGAATCGTGTGAAGAACCTCCGGCCATGTGATACCAATCCCAACCCTTACAAGAATCACCGAAGTCCACTGGAAGGTCTTCGCTTTTTTGCGGGCCCCAAGTTCATCCGGATAGATCCAGCTCATACTTATGCAATCGACGGAGTGGGGAGGAACTTTTGTGCAAGCGGGCTGGTTGTCCTAATGTTGGCTGGATGGTTCGGTAATGGAAGCCCTGAGCGAAAATTTGATCAGGCATACCATCGGTTCACAGCGTTCTGCAAGACCCATGGCAAGCGCACTTCCATCAAAGAGTTTAGCTACAAGTGCTTGAAGCTACCTGTTGGCTCGTTTCCAGCTTGCATGACAGCTAATGTTTTTCCTTGAGTCCGTGACCCTCACCCCGAAAACACTGGCCCTGGTCATATTCCCTTCAACGCTGCCGCCCAAGGCTACGCGGCTCGCCCCGTGGCCTGGGCAAAGGTCAAGACGCTGGAGCCGTTGGAGCTTGGCTTCTGAACGAGCTTGAACAAATCGATCTGACCTCAATTGACGCATGGACATGTGTTAAGTGCATCGTTTTGCTGGTTGATCTCCTTGGAATACGTTGGGGTGATCAAACCAAGTCGAAATATGTTGAAGTAAACCTCTGACACGCAGCTCTTAGGAACATGAATGGAGGGACACCTTGGAGGTGCTGCGCTGGGCTTGCGCTGGAATAAACAGGTTTTGGCGAAGTGTGTATGGCCACGGGTTGTGGCTGGGACGCGATGAAGCTTCCGCTCTCATCGAAGACGGGTGGACCTTTGTAGAAGCCAGGCCTTTATATATTACAAGTTTTCAGGTTGCAACCTGTAGGGTCTCACAATCTCTATAGCTCACATGGAATCCACTCGGACCTGTTGAGCCTCAAGATGTCTCCAAGGAGGGTTACGCCACCCTGGCGACCATGTGCTCGAGACGTGGCATGCGTAGCTTTTACATACGCCCAAAAATGCACATGTTTGCCCACCTCCTGCTCCCTGCCCTGATCAGAATGTGTATATACTTTTGGATGTTTTTGTTTAACCTCAAAACTTGATGAAAAAGGTGGGTTGGGTCCCATAGAAAACACAACTTTATAGGCTGGACCTCAAATATTCACTCCAAGATGAACAATGTCACTTCGTGATCAACCCAGCTTGCCACTGTACATGGAGCGACGAAGATTACATTGGTCGTATCGCTAGGATATCAAGGCGTACGCACCCTTCCTCTGCGCCTGCCAACACGATCAAAAGATCGCTGGGCTACTACCGGCGTGAGTTCTCCAAAGAATTTGGAAAATTGTATATGCGCAGCCCGGCAGCCCGTGACCATTGAGCCACCCGGCATCCGCCAGCAAAAGTGAAGCCAGATGCATCGTGTGTGTGTGTGCGGGTGTGTCTGTGTGTGTGGGCCCTGGGATGCGCTGGGCATGGGGACGGTGGAGACATGTGGAGATCCAACCGTACTACTTTTATTGTTTCGTACTGTTCTTTGGGAATCCGTCATGGATTTCATGAAATCGTCTTCCTTTTTTTTTCGTATCAGAAAAATCTATGTGGATTGGCTCTTCAGGTTTGTAATATTTATAAATTTCGGGCCTCCAAATTTATAAATATTATAAATATTGTAATATTTATAAATTTAATTGCCACGGGATCCTGGAAGTGCCAAATA
>CAXAMN010026162.1:107444-129482 GCA_963970005.1 Durusdinium trenchii
TCTTCTGTTTGCTGTCTTTACATATTTCTTCTATTTGATTTGCATTTCGTTGCCAATGGGATGATTTCAGAAGCCCTATAACACATATATATATATGTATATGTGTGTAATGTATATTTGCTATTTGCGTAGGATCTGGATTTCCCAGCGTTTGAGATTCTGCTATTTGTTTTGGACTTGTTTCTCGTTCCACTGCAAGGACAAAAAACGAAAAAGAAGGGCAACCTTAATCTCAAAGAGGGTGAGAAGGCTGTATACATTGTGCATTTTCTTCTATTTGATTTGTACATGTCTACATTGGTGTTTATGGCTTGGGGTGGGGCCCTGGATGCAGGCAGTCCGCTGTCCTTTGCACAAAGAGTATTGGGCACAGGTGCTGGCAGGCAATAAAACCTGGGAATTCCGAGCAATTGGTCGTTACTGGAAGACGCGGCTGGAGGGAGCAACCCATATCGTTTTCAGCAAGGGTTGCTTGTAGGCAATGCCACATTTGGCTTCAAAGCACCTGCATGTTTTGGGCTTTGGGAGGTTCAAACCCATATATATAATTATGTATAATTACTGTATACTTCCTTAGAAACATAGGAAAGCATACATTATATAGAAGAATGTTTTCATGCATTGCTTCTATATATCTGGAGAGCCCCATGCTCCATAATACTGAGGCTACAGTGCTGATCAAGTCCTTCCTCCAAAGCGGATACTGGAAATCAGGAAGGCTACCCGCTTTGAAGCTGAATCTCTTGGAGCTCCAACTGGCCAGGAGTTCGTGGATTTGTTTGGGGAGGATTGCGAGGAGGTCTTTGCCATTCATTTTGACAAAGTCCTTGAAAGTGAACGGCCAAAAGACACTGCTGAGCTTCTTAAGAGTTCTCAAGCTCTACAGAGAATGAAGGAGGTGGGCAGAAAGCTAGACTTGAAAAAGACTGAGGTGATGGACATGGATTCACTCTTTTGTCCTGAGCCAGACTCCAAAGTCAAGGACTTGCAAGAGGAACGAGATCAGAAGCGCAGGCCTGTGCAGTTTCCTGCATACCTAGTCAAGCGCTTCATTGAATACTCCTTCCCGAAAGATCCAAATGAGACTATGGCATGGATCACTGGACATGTTGTGAATGACAAAAAAAGGGGCACCCAGACGCTAAC
Source organism: Durusdinium trenchii (assembly GCA_963970005.1). Taxonomy (NCBI): domain Eukaryota; class Dinophyceae; order Suessiales; family Symbiodiniaceae; genus Durusdinium; species Durusdinium trenchii. The sequence goes on from CAXAMN010026162.1 coordinate 108,591, forward strand.
GGACTTTTCTTTCCAGTGCAGAAGAGCAACACTTGGACCGTTTTTGAACCGGAAGGTGCCAACGCAGCGCCCCTCCAATTACTCCAACATTTGGAATCGACCAAAAGTGTAGTTGTGGGATGGATACACAGCCATCCCTCCTGGGATGCGTTCTTCTCTTCTTTGGATCAGCACCAGCAATATTCACTGCAAAAGGATGCAGATTTTGCTTTCGGACTGGTGGTGGGGAAGGATAAGACTGTCCGATGCCTACGTTTGAACGCTGCCGGCATGGATGCAGTTGCAAAATGTCAGCATTCCACGCAGGACCTGTGATCCAACCATGAAACAATTGTAGCTCCCTCAAATAGAAGAAATGCAAGAATAAATGCTTCTATATGATGTATCCTTTATTTATGTTTCTAAGGACATATATATATATATAATATATAATTATGGGCTTGAACCTCCCAAAATGATGGTGCTTTGAAGCCAAATGTGGCATTGCTTTCATTTTAGGTCCATTTTTGGACACACCAGGAGGGCCATGAGCATCCACTTAGCCATGAAGATGCCGTTGTTGATGTCAAGTACTATATGCATTACCAGGGCAAGCATGCACGATTGGTGCTGCATGATGACAATGAGAATTTGGAGTCCTTTGGCGCTATTAAATGAAACGATCAAATAGAAGATATTATATATATATTGCATGTGTCTTAGTTCATTTAATGGACAAGCATAGAACAACAATCAAATAGAAGATATATATATAATTGAAGAGAAACACCCAATTTGAAACTTGCAGTCTTGCAAGCTACTAGGCTGGAAACCCGGCTGGAAACTGCAGCAGAAGAGAGAATGAGGAGAGCAAAAGCCAGGGACGACTGTGATGAAGGGCATCACCGGCATGACCTTCCGAATCCCAGCGCTGTACCTGACCTTGGTTCCTGCGCAGGAGTCCAGGCAAACGTCAGGGATTTGAAGGAGATGCAAACATGGCTAATGGAAACCGGCATACCCTTGCTATTGAGTGGGGCTCAAGAGGATGCTCGGGTTGCGTTTGAGGAGAAAATTGGCTCCTTGACTGCCGGCAATCCGGGCTTGGCAGTGATTTTGGAAGATGCTGGGCTCTCTGTATTGCAGCCAGACATTGGCGCAAAGATCCGCCAGCTGGTGAGCGAGCAGGAGGAGATCTTGGCAGAGCTTGGCACCGGCACCAAAAAGAGAAGAGGGCGTTCATTCGGGACAAGAAACAGGGCCAAAGACCCAGCAATGGATCAAAAAGACAACAAGCCAAAAAATGCAAAAGGACGCAAAAGGAGGGCTGCCTCTCGGACCTCTCCCACTCGAGGAGCCGAGGAGAATCATCCGGAGGAAGATGGCCCGCTTTTGACTCCTGAGAGACCTGACAGACCAAAGACCAAAAAGCGACGTCAGGAACCGCCTTTCAAAGACGGTGATCCATTTGCAGAGATGGAAGAGAAAGACTCGAACAAAAATGCAACCATCCCGCTCTACACAAAAGCCATGATAGTGGAGTTTGCCTTGAAGCTGCACAGAGAGAACTCTGTCACCAGCATTGAGAGAGAAGTAATGTCCCGCTTTAAGAAGTTTTTCTTCTCATATGAGTCGAACGCTTGGAAGTCCGGCCTTCTGGGAAAGTGGACACGGTACCTTGCTGTGAATTGGAGTCATCATTTTAGAAAGTCATTTCTTCTATTTGAAATTCATAAACATGGTAGTTTGTTGGAAGCATTCTTGTTCCACTCTCTATATCCTCATGTTGATATTTCTATATATTAATTGTTCTGCATTTTCTTCTATTTGAAACAGTCCTTGGTCACAAGCAAGGACCTACCAGCAAGAGCGACATGCAAAAATCCCTTGGACGATGCTGAGCGTAAAAGATAGGACTCAAATGAAGCAGCTCCCGGATTGGCTCAGGCGGGCCCTGGGCTTAGCTGACAGATACAGGAAGGGGCATTCTTCCCGTGTATCTCCAGAAGTGGAATCAGCCTTCAATGAAGTTCTGGAGCGCATGGTGGCTGGAAGCAACAGAGACTTGCAGAGCGCTGCTCATCTCAAGATTCCTGTGTTGGTGGAGACGGCGCAGTCCATTCAGAAGAAATGGAAAGACACCTACCGGAAAAAGTGTGAAGAGGAGCATATCCCCTTTCTTGAGCGTCAAAAACCTGTAGATTCCAAGTGGGTTTGCCTCTTCTTGATGCGCTGGCAGTGGAGCCTTCAAGCTTCCAATACCAAGGGAGCTTTCCTGGCAGATGACTCCCAGGAGATGAAAGAGATGAGGCTTGCCCATCGTGCTCAGATCTTGGCCAACAAGGTTCCAATTGACTTGGTCCTCAACTTTGACCAGTTGTGGCGGTCTGCTTATGAGCCTCCCAAAAAAGTGATTCACAAGCGGCGTGCAAAAGAAGCTGAGCGCCAGGGTGAGGAGTGGGGAGAATGTTGGCCAGGAGATTTGCAAGGCAAAAGGCTGAAAGCTATCCTTCAAATGGTCTCAAATGCCATGGTTGAGAGGATGGGACAAACAGACCGGCCTTCCAAGCTTCGAAAAGTCTGTGCAAGATCTGACTTTGTACAGGGCGGCAGAATTGGGGTCACAGCTGTGACAAGCACTTGGGCTTCTGGAGAGATTGGCCCTTTGGGCATATGTGTGGCCAACGGAGCGCTCCCGCAGGCTTTCATTGAAGAAGTGAATGAGAAATGGGCGGGACACGTGTATGTGTTCCAAAGCATGACCGAATCACATTTCATGACTGCAGAGACGACGCTGCTCCACCTGCAGGAGCTGATCTCACCAGTATCTTGGCTAAACCGGTGCAAGAAAAACAACATAAAGAGATACTTTTCAAATAGAAGAAATCTTTAAAAAAACATGTGTATAGATATAAAAATAATAATATATATATATATAGAATAACAATATACACATACACTAATATATACTATACATATATATATATATTCAAACACACTAAGCAGAAGCTGTAGGAGACCAGCAATCAACTTTTCCAGTTGGATGTTGATGAAAGACCATATTTCAAATAGAAGATATTCCCTTTTTGACAGGCCCTGGAACTTCGCCGTGCATCATTGGGCTACAATCGTGAAACCCCAGCGCTGCTGATCTGCGATGGATTCACCGGCAACTTTGCTGTTTCAAACGGTGAAGGCAGTCGTCGGGAGATGTGGAGCAAGGAGAACAATTGTATTCTTCCCTTGCGCCCCCCGGGGGGCTGGTCAGCAACTGGCCAACCATGCGATGCATGGCATCACATTTTCCGCAAACTGGCAAACAACTACACCGACTCTTTGCTAGGCCTGGGGGCTGGGTGCCAGGGTTTGCAGAATGGGTTACATATATATATATGTTCTTTACTGTTGATGGTCACCACACTGTCCAACCTCAACCTGTGATTAATATCTTCTATTTTATCGGGTAGATTTTTCTTGCAGTTTTGGATTTGAGCAAGTCCCTGGCTAGGATACAAAGCTCCTGGATTGGAACAGGCGACCCGTCAGATCCAGATCGGCCTGAACGGCCAAAAGCATTTGCAAGCAACGGCAGTGGATAATGTCAAATCGTTGATCTTTGCGTGGCAACAGATGGGACAAAAGATCTACCATAAGCTCTTCCGCTGGGCATGGGTGAGCAGGGGCGTGATCACCGTGGATGACATGAAAAAGCGTTTCCCAAATCTGTCCCAGAAGGAAGCTGAGGAGATGCAGCTTAAGGAGGAAGCCTCAGCGCGAGAGCTAGTCCCTGGAATTCCTGAGCTTGTGCCGAATCATGTCCGCATTTCAGTGTTATTTAGACACTTCAAAAACCGGCGGTGGAGCGTTTCAAATAGAAGATATTGGCTTTGGTGCAACTTAGGTCAGTTAAAAAGGGTATTTCAAGCAGAAGATATTGGCTTTGGCACAACTTAGGTCACTTTAAAAGGGTATTTCGAATAGAAGATATTGGCTTATGTTTTTTCTCACAGCTGAAGGCCAACGATTGCAGACTCCGTGCGGGACGCATGTGATGGCCGCAGCATTCACGTTTGGCAGATGAAACACCCTCAGGCTGAAGGACAACAGGATGAGTGGATTAACCTCCCACTGCTGATGTCTCAGTTTGCTGACAAGGGGTACTCAAAATATCAATTGCAGCTCTTCGAAGCTCGGCGACGACATGAGGCGGGCAAGCTCAGCAAAAAGAAATTTCACGCTGCAGAGCGTGATTGTCTCCGCACACTGGTCCTGCTTCATACATCGGGGCAGCCAGCCACAGCCCAGTACATCAAAACCCACGTGATTCAGAGTGCAGACGGACAATTCAGCCTCAAGGAGCGCCGACCCCACAGATTAGAGTTGTATTTCTTCTATTTGAACTGAACGGTCTATTGCAACGATAATCTCTCCATGAAACTGCCCAGCACCAATACTATCAAATCCTTAAAGAGCTTCACATCCCCTTTTGTTCAAGGAGTTTCTTCTATTTGAACTGAATGTCTTCACACTTAGATATCATGTTGGGGAAATGTCCATTATATATATACACATATGCACAACTTGGTCCCCGGATCTCTTCCCTGAAGGATGGATCTCGAGCAACACTTATTCTCTACAATTTCCTGGAGCGGACAATCAAGATTGGAATCTTGCCTCCTGAGCCTTTGCGTGTTCTTCGTGCAGAAACCACATTTGATGCAAGTAGCCTTCAGGTGGAGGTGGACAAGGACTTCCTGGAGAAGGTGTGTTTGCCAGGGCTAGAGGCCTACCAAAACAGCCAAAGTGATCCTGAACCGGAGGAAGAGGAGCATGATCAGGGTGTGCAGCTGCAAACAATGGACGAGTTGGCTGCTGAAGGTATGCAGCTGGTCCCAATGCACATTGGGAGCTGCAGATCGCTTTGGCAGAGACTGTGGCTGAGTTCATGCAAGAGCTTGAGCAGGAGCAGGAAGCGGAGGGTGGCGATGGCGCAGCGACTCCAGAGACACATGCCATGTTGATGGAACTTGGTGAGGATGATCCAATTCTTGTGCAAGTGTCCCTGGATGAAGACGGACACCTCATCTCCGATGAACATGTGGAGCTCGTGGAGAAGTCCGACTCTTCAGGCAGCGGAGTTTCCTTTCCTGCGAAAGTTAAAGTTAAATTTCTTCTATTTGAAGTCTGCATTTCAAGATGGTTATTTGGCTCAATCATCATCAGTCAGAAGTATTTATATATTCTAGTTGAATTGCCCCCTTTGAGGAATATCTGCAGAGCTTCCCTGTTCAGGTCCGATCAACAACAACAAGGAGTTGCAGTATCTTCACTCCTCAGCTTGGCAGAGTCTTGATGACAAGGACCTGGCACATACCCCCCGCTGTCTTGGAATTGTGGGCTGCGGATTATGCTACAATCGGCACCTTGCCTCATACAGTATTGTATACAAATACATAGTTATATATATCTAATGATGTCATCATCCCTCCCTGTTTCACCAAAAGCCCACATAATATTTTCTGTTGGAACTATTGTGTTCAAATTGGTGTAGAAATTCACACATTTCTTCTATTTGAACTGTGTTTTTCACATTTGGAGGTTTGGCCAGTGGCTTGGGCTTTATCCCGGAAAGCCCAACGTGGGCAGATCATTCCACGCAGGCCTTCGTTCGGAGAAGAAAGCTTTGCTGCAGGTGTTGCTGAGGTTGTGGCAGTACCATGAGCAGGCTTTGAACGGAGAACATTGTGTGGTCGAAGGGGTGCCGCTGCCACAGTACATAGAAGTATTGTCCCAAGAGCTTGCTCTGTGTGTGGACTAATGTTTGTACCCGGATGATGCCATTTGAACTTACAGTAGATTCCTTTATGTGTTTTGCCATGCTGTAAGAAGCAGCTTGGGCTGTTGCGGATTTAGCCAAACAAGACCCAGTTGTTGTATTTATATAACTTGTTGTGGTTCACTGCAACAAGCTGGTTGCCATTGATTATCTTTACAGGGTGGTTCAAGCTCCAACTGGAACACTTGGCTGAGTTTGCTGTCGTTCCCGACTGGGAAGGTCTGCTTGGTGCAGGCATGATTCAGAGCAAAGCTCTGAAGATGGACTCATGGGGTAGGAAAAGGCTGCTTTGCACTCACTTTCAAATAGAAGATATTACCAGATTATTTTATAACACCAAAATAATCAGATATACATTTCTTCTATTTGATGTGCTTGGTTGCTTTGGCAATATCTTCTATTTGACCTTCACTTGTTGTTCTGCTATCTTGTGGATCTGACCTTCAGAAAAAAGCTAAAAAACTCGAGGTTTTTTTACCGTTTTGTACCGGGATTCTGGACTTCTTGGGTTGTGCAAGATGTCCTCTGATTTTTGGGTTTAACTTGCACCGTCTGTCCCGGCTAAATGTCGGACAAGATCATCCAAAACGGTCCAAAACTTCAAGAATTCACTGTAAATACCATGAAATCCTGCCTCTCTTGCAAGACCGTTCAAATAGAAGATATTGGAGTTCAAAGTGCCCAAACACCATCAAAAAAACATCAACAAAGCACCTCTTGCACAAGGCATTTTCTTCTATTTGAAGTCTTGCTTGGAAACCACCAAAATTGCACCTTCTATTTGAAATATTCGAAACATTTCTTCTATCTCTGTGTCCCGGATTATATACCTAGAGCATCCTAGAGCCCAGACAGTACCCCAGCTTCGATGGGAAATGACAATGTTTTGGATGGTTGGTGGTCCCAAATATTCGTCACTCAGGTTCAAAAGGTACCTATAATATGGTTTGTCGTAGTTGTACCACGGGTATCCCCTATTCATGAACTAGTAACTGGTCAAAGGCAATCTATGGCGCAGGGGCGAAGTCGCCCAGAGCGATTCCGGAGCAGTGCTGTGTTGCCCATGTCCTGAGCGGTGCTTGACCCAAAGGAAAAAGGCAGGTGGAACTGAGTTTTTTCCCCACAGACCACAGATTCCGAGGTATGAACTGAGACTCCACATATATATATACCATGTACCCAGCATTTCGATTCGACGACGCAGGTTTCGACTGCGTGGACCGTCTGCAACGGAAGGAGAATGACCATTTCTGGGTTCAGACGCGACGCCGGAGACCCCAAGGGACCCTTCAAAGATCGTCACCACAGTGGTGTTCCACATGATAGTAGATACCTGGAACCCCGAACCGACGAATTGGTCGTGTTTGATTGTTTGGATGGTTCCATCATTGTGTAATCTGCTCTCTAGGTAGCAGATGAACCTTTGTGAAGGACTCAGTGTTCGATCCCAATCTAGACTGTGTTTGTAGTAGAGAACCACCCGTATATAGGCCCCTGTTTTTCAGAAGAAGGTACTGCGAAAGGATGGTCTAAGTGGACCTAAAGCGCGCCACGATGATACAATGACGATGATGATGATGCTCTGACAAATCATTTCGGTCACTGCTTTCCCCCTCACCGGGCGCCCCTGGGCTGGGACGCTGGACCACCAGGAGCAGCTTTGCAGCAACTTCCAAAGTTGATGTTGCGGGCAGATGTGATGCTGCAGGGTGCAGCGGACGAACAAGCGCTCCGCGGAGCGCTCGCGCGTTTCTTGGTCGGGTTGTGATGTGATGTTTTTTTGTCAACATAATATGTCCAATTCAAAACCGATGAGGTCCATCTTTTAGTCAAAGAATACTAATGAGTTTTGACCGTCCCTCATATGTCTGCATGGAAAAAAGATAACAGTGCTGGTCTGAACTCTTCCAGCGTGTTTCCACAGTGGAGATCGGGTTTCAATCAGCCGTTCACGAGTGAGTCACTGAGTCTGTGGCACCTCAGAGCATTGAGGTCACCGAAGGGCTTGATGAGGGTCAAGATTTCGAGTCGGATCAGGAAGACAGATGAAGACCACCCGATACATTTCTCACACATTTCACATTGCGTTGAGAAGCACAATGATTTTTGAATGTTTTTGAGACTTAGGTTTCATGTCCTCTTCGATGTGTTTCGGCGACACGTCCGAAAAAGCACGATCACGAACTCAAACACCACTGATCTACTTGGAAGGTTCCGATGTGTCTTTTTCTTTTTCTGGTTTTGGTGGATCGGATTCAGGAGAACTCTCACATCATCTCAGCACCGAGTCTCTGGTGCGAACAGGCGCTTCTGTCGGGCACCATGCACGTGGAAGTGGCTGGGCGTCCCCAGTCACCGCGGCGCTCGCGTGGAGTCGCGTGATGCACCAATCGCGGACCTGGAGTCGACCTCGTCCTCAGAGAAATGGATACAAAAGGACATGTGTTTGTTTGCTTTTTAGAATCCATGGGTCTCCCATTTTTCTAGGGCACGAACGAAGTGGTTGTATCCAACTGTAGTTACGCTGCTGCGACAAAGATAGTGTGGGCACTGCGACAAATTAGAGATCTACTGCCACACTTGTGCACTTCTCTTGCCACACGTTGTCCCATGCAGTATTTGTCTTGTCACTTGAGGAGACCCTTCCAGTCACAGTAGCAAGGAACCAAAGGTTTCAGGCATGGCATGAGTGTATTCAAGCAGGCAAACCTCCCAGTTCGAGTCCAAAGACCAGATTCTGGAAATAGACCAGTCTACTCGTTGAGGGGTGTCTTCCTTGCCCTAAGAATCCTTGACCCCTCCACGACAGGGTCGGACCCAGGTCCCGACCTGAACCAAACCCTATGTATTGCGAACCAAGCCCGATTTTTAGGGCACATGAAATTGAGTAACACGTGCATCGCTACTAGTAGCTTCTTGCTACTAGTAGCGATCCACTCGATCCTAGTTGCTTCCAACCTACTAGCGATGGCCTCCAACCTAGTAGCGATGGCCTTCTAAGCTAACTATCAGGAACCCAGTGCTCATGAATGAAGGTTCGTTCAAGCAAGACTCAAAACTTTAAAACCAGTCTTCCTCAGTTGCTCCGAGCAACAAAGCGACCTGGCACTAGGTTCCTGACAAACAGTACTACCGAAGAGGGTCCCAAGTCTGAAGTGGTCGGGACCTGTGGCCGACCCTCCCTCCAGTTCATTCCCTAGAAGATGGGACATGACTGACCCTATTAAAACAGGTATTATACATCCCTGTGCGAATTTCCTCTAAAGAATAGGACAGCCCGGGTTCGAGGTCGAATTCGATGGGGGATTATTATACTGTACTTGTACCCACTTTCCCGAGGCACAAGCAGGTCGACTCCAGGTAGACACTAGAGTCGACCTCTTTCGTAGCTCGGTGGACTGTACCAAGGGCCCCGTACGTCGTAGCATGTCGTACCATGTTCCATGTCTTCCCGGCGGCCCACACCTGAGGATTCGGTGGTTGGGGTGGGTGCCAAAAGAGTCGAAGTACCTGAGGATGTGGGCCAGGATCCTTACAGTTTCCAGGGTAGGAACGAAGTCAGGTCCAGGTAGGGACATCTCCTTGATGGATCCAGGTAGGATGCCCGCAACGGGGCCATTCGATCTGGATCGTGTCTGGAATGTCTTGATTGAGACAATCCTCATAGGAACAGGTTTTACCAGGTAAGCGGGGGGGGGATGGGGGGGGTGTATAAATCAAGAGGCTAACCATTCTTGGGCTCAACTTCCTGCACCGGTCTGCACCAGTCTGCTGCAGGTGGAGTTGTACAAGAACCGCTTGTCGGATGTGTCTGCCCAAGTGACGGCCTGAGGGGAACTACCCAGGTCAGCAGGTCGAATGCAATACAGTGGGTTCAGAGTAGATGGCACAATCCCCAAGAGGTGGTTTATATGAACCTCCATCTAAAGGACATGTAGGGGTTTGTGCCATCTACTCTGAAACCACTGTATAATATAATAGACTAGTATAAAATAGTCATCCTGGAGTGGATAGAGTTTGATAGAGTTTGGATGAATACGGGAAACAACAAGAGACTGGTGATGTTTGTTGGATTTGTTCATATTCTATTTGCTACAGGACGGTTGTAGATTCTATATATATATATAGATGTCCTGACAACCATGTCTCAAAATGTCTCAAAAAACCAAACACGTGGACAACAAGATTGGACATTTTGCGGTTTCCAGTGCAAAATGTTTGCATTTCCTGTGCAAGAACACCCAGGCTTTGTCGCTACTTCTGGAATACTCTCCGCGACCAAGCGTGCCGGGGCCGTCAGAGCGGCGATTGACATTTCGTTTGTTGGGAAACTTGAACTAACAACTTATTCTGCAGGTTTCCCTGCCAGGCAGAACATTGAAAAACGTGTTTTCATCTCTTTAACGAATGAAGGACATCACACAAAGACATTCCTTGCGGTCCGCCTTTTCTGAGGCATGGCTTTCACCTCTCCCACAACTACTTCACGCCATTGGGCGTAGGGTGGGGCCTCCCGCAAACCCTCGGTTGCGGCGAGGCCGCGGGTGTCTGGAGGGAGAGCTGAGCGACGCCGCGGCCCCCGCAGTTCTGGAGAGTTTACCAGTCTCGGTGACTACGTACTACAAATGTCCAGTCTGGTGCAGGATTGTTTGACCGGACACGGTACCTGACTATAGATCGTTTCAGTGTCTTTCATGGTTTGGAGGGATCGTAGACCCAAGGGGTGTCGGTCGGTGCAAAGACATCTCTCCTTGTCTTTTGGGGTTCAAGTTCAAGTGAATCACCATGTTTCGCTTGCTATTCTTTCCGGCCGGAAATCCGGCGGCTGTGGTTGTCAACTTGGTCAACCGGGTGATACGAATCCTACCGAATGCCAGCCATCCTGTCTTCATCGCTCACTCCGGGCCGGGGGGGGCGTTCGGCGGGCCTTCGGATCGCTCCGAGAGAACGAAACGTGTTCGGAACGACGTTCGTTGACGAATGGCTGCGGACTCGGTTCGCGATGCTCCGTTCACCCCGGTCGTAGCGAACCTTGTTGCTAAGCTGATGTTTGATTTTGGATGGCTTCCGAACGAACAAGTTGAGAGATATGATAGATTTGCTTTGGGGTTGTCCTAGGAAACCTGTAGCAGTCAGTAAACAAGTATCACTTTTTTTGAACCAGGCCTTTACTAACTCATCCATTGTTGCTGGTATATATAATAGGATAGACCCAGTGATAGACCCAAAATCTGCTAATAAAGACTCTGCTGCGGCCAGACAATGACATGGAATTGGTCAACATGTGGTGCTCAGGGGATATTTTGTTCATTTTTGTTGTCTAAGTGCAGCCACACCCTATGGTGTGGCTTGGCGGTGATCCAAAGTATATATATAACTTGATCTAAAGTAGTAAAAACATTTTATACGATATCATGACATATGATAATAACATGTATGTAAAGTTTAAACTACGTCATATCATCTTACCATGCTTGGCCACGATTCTCCAAGCAATCTTTACTCATTCTCCGAAGAAAACATAAAACGCTCGAACGTAGGTACCGAAGTTGGACCGAACTCTCGAAGCACCAAACAGCTCGCGAAGCTGGTGGTCTAGTTTCAGTTTAGATGACTCGGACCCTCCAGTTGGTGCCGAAAGTCCCGACATCTATTAACAGCCCAAACGCTCCAAGGCCAACTGCTCCGGGGATTTGAGACCCTCAGACCCAGTCCCAGACCCCTCTGCAGATGGTGCCCCTGAGCGCAGAACGGACTTGACGCTTGCGCCCAGGAGTCGTGTTTGGTGGGTACTTGTACTACTTGTACTACTCCGAGGTACTGGAAACAGGTCGACTCCAGCTACCAACGGTACGAACACCGTGCCGCACAGTGCCGCAGTACCAAGGCTCTTGCTGAGCTCTGCGGTGCGCAGTGGCTTTTACCCTGCGAGGACTGGAGAGGTGGGTGGCGATGGGTGACGGGAGAAACCGTGAACCAGTGAAAGTCCTTGTGTTCTGAATTCGTTGGGGGATGCAGATCAGGATATTTGTTGACTATACTTTGTGAAGTTTATTGTTTTGGGGTGCTCTAGACTCTAAAGATTGCCGAAGGAGAGTTGCGTCAACATTTTTGAGTAATGTGTTGCTTCGCCAGTGCAGCCCTTGTAAATTAACTCCCAAAGATTTAATTTAACAATTTGCCATATCTCCGCTTTTCACTCACCATAAGTCCTGGCATGGCCGAGACTACGTCTCGGTGGACGAGCGACGCCCGTCACGTCAAGCGGCTAAGATGGTCCCTTCAGCTCACTCCACCTGGCGCCCGGTCTCAACGGCACACAGACACACAGCTTCGCTTCGTTGGCGTCACTAGGAAATCACAAGGCTCAACGCCCCCTGCTTAGCAGCCATAAGGCTTCCTGTGACTCCAAGGGTTACACACACATGCCCCTACAGCCTACACCTGACCCCTTCGACAGGAGAAGCTGGAGAGGCCAGAACCGAATCGAAGTGACGTTCGCGACTCATCCAGACCGACAAGTGAAATGGGCGACGTGAGGAACAAGGTCCTTCTCCGATCCTTCTCCGGTCTTCATGTCCAACATGTGTCGTAGATCCATCCTGCCGACCTTGTTGGTTGGCAGAAGATTGTAATTCTCCCTATAGCAGACATGGAGTTTCTGGAACTTCAGCCGTTGGGCGATTTTGGGGAGTTTTTTTTAGCTGATGTAAACTTCATGGCCCATGGCTGGAGCACAGGCTAATTAGCCGGTGCTCCGGAGGGAGCGACTGAGGGTGGGGGTATCCATATTCGGCATGAAACAGGGAGCCAAGGAGCTACAGGGAGATGCATTGTTCTGGTAATTTTTGACATGCCCCAATTCTCTATCCACTTCAGGGCTAGATGCCAGAGTCTCCACCCGGAACTTGCTCAGGCAAGGACTACTTGTGCCCCTTATGGCTGCGTGTCGAGCAACAGCTGGTCACATGGGAGGCGCGCGCTGGGCGGTGCGTCCTCTCATCCATATGGCTTTTGGTGAATCTTTTGGGTGGGATTTTGGCCTGTACCAAAAGGACCATATGAGAGTGATTTAGCCTGGAATATGATATGTTTTATTGTTTATTTATGCTTAATTACAAGCAAGCTTTAAATCAGTTGCATCTTCAAGACTGACACATGTAGATTGTTGATGAATAACGCCGCAATAGCTAGATGGAGATGAAGAAGCATCTTCATATGGTGGGCTTCAAAAAAATCAACACTGGACACCACCACCCAGAAACTGGGTGGTTGGATGGAACATGGTCAAGGGGGTCATCCTCAACCACACTGATCGGGTTGTAGACCTTTTCAATGGGCACCTGGGCTCCTTTTCCACCCCTCCCCTTCAAAGGTTGGGGGACCCTGGGACCCTTTGACTACCCTCTTTGAATCCAAAGCCTGTGAAGATCGCAACATTTCTCACCGGCCACACATAAATACTGCATGAGGATGGCCGAGTATACATGATTGGATTGTGAGGGACTATAGTAGCGGTGCTCTTTGTTCCTAGTAGCGTCCTTGCTCCTAGTAGTACGGCCAGGAGCCCCTAGTAGCGTCCTTGCTCCGAGTAGCGATGCCAGGAGCCCCTAGTAGCTTCTTGCTCCTAGTAGCGATGCCCTTTGTTCAACTATTTCAAGGTTTGAGGACCATGGGCCACCACTGGCCCCATGAGTTAAAGTCGCTTATTGAAATATCGTTGTGAAGAGAGGAGGGACACGGGGAACGAAAAGCAACAACACAAGAGATGGTGGTCAGCTACACACAGACGCAAGAATCCATCGGACATCATAGGACCATAGGACTAATAGGACTGGATGATTTACTGATATTTGCCTTGTTACATTGACCCTCAAAAAATCACAAAATCTACAGTACCTAAAATAAGCAATTATATAAAGTACAGATCGATGGCTTCTTTGGGTACAGTAAGTGGTAATCACTTCTGTGGCCCCAGCAACCTGAGCCTATCGCATGGTCATTGACCGGAAGCACATTGCAGACCATCAGCAAGCCAGAAAGATCAACAGCCACTCGTATCGCTTGGGTAGTTCTAGCCCGAAGTCCTGTCTCCATGTGATTTGCAGGTCTTATCTGGCCTTCCAGAGGAGGAGCCGAAGCATGCGGAAGCATGCATGTCCAGGGGTTTGAAGAGTATAAACTTGTGCCAGGCACCTGAAGAGCAGCCTCCAAACCGGTTCTTGGACGTTTTGGGTCGAACCCCTGAAGGCTCGAGACGTGTGTTTACCAGCCACTTGCGAGCGAACGAGACTAGAACTTTACAAGATCGCATGCCAATCCTGATGCCTCCTGACCCATGTGACTCCTCTTTGCTTGGGAGATCCGGTCCCCTGACCCACCGGCGGACCGACCGGTCGCGTCAGGAGCAAAAACGCCGCGCTCGGTCCCCCTGAGTTGGACGGTCGTTTTGGGTCGCGGTCGGTCGTGGAGACCCTCCCGATGCCAGGTGGTCGCCGGTCTGACGCCGTTCTTATAGGCTTTGTTAGGCAATGATTTGTGCCGGTTCGAAGATCCAGGTACTTGCATAAGGAACGGATTTCGAAGTCGGTTTTATCGTCTTTGGAACCAGTTCCCCCCCTGGGCCGACCGGCAGGATTGACCTGTTCTGGCGCTGGGTTGAACGAAAAACCCTGGTAGGTTCACCATGCCAATGGCCGTCACCGGTGTTCTCTATTCTCTTCATTTTCCGTGAAGTGAGGCCACCAGGTTTTGATATAGCCGATGTCCGGGTCTGTCCCACTCTACCAGCCTGTAAACGAGAACATCATAGAACATCACTATGGAACAAGGCCCACGACTGAACCTCCACTGGGTCCTGGTAATGGGATAGATTTAACACGACCCAACATATTACCTTCGAGGGTTCGGAGGTCGTAAAAGATCTACGAAAATTAGTACCAGGACCCTCCAAGGGGTGTCCAATGGACTACCCCACACTACCTATAGGCTTCCATTGGGCACCCCTTGGAGGGTCCTGGTATAATACGATGTCCATTTGAGGAGTGTCCTGGGAAGGTGTTCCTAGCGATCCTTGAAGACCCGGCAGGTCTTCAGATGTGGGGCAGGATTTGATGCATCAATCGTACCACTGATTGGGACTTGCATGCATGCACTGACAAACCAGTGAGGGCAGCATGCGCTTGTTTGCATGTGGTTTAGCTTGGCCGTTTACATGTTTCTCTTGGATGACGAGAATTGACCAGGCAACTAGCCGGTTGGAGGAGTCGTGGCAAGCGTCGCATATCAATGTCAAGCCTCTTTGACATCCTCTACTAAAAGGAACAGCGTAGCGTGCAAAGAACTGACCTGGACTCCGCAGTACTTTTGACCTCTCTTGACAAACCCGGGTCAAGGAACCTGACCCTGTAGAAAACAGATGAAACCAGCTGCTTTTAGCATTTTATATCCGTTAGCCATGGTCTTTGGAGGGTGCCCTTGTCCGTGCCAACCTAGGTTGCATTTGGGTCCGTGTGTCCCCACCTCAGGCTGAGCTGCTGCTAGAAGAGAAGTCCACCAATCTCACGCGGCGATGCCAGGCGTAGACGACCAAAACGCGTGTTGGGGTTGTTCTCTTTTCGTTGGCGTAGACGACCTGGCTTAGTCAGTCCCACGTTCAAAAGCAACATGGTTGGGTCGAGAACCTCAAAAAAGCAAGGGCGGCGCTCGGAAGATGTTAGCTGGATCCCCGTTTCTTTTCTTGTTGACCTCCTCAATTTCAGATTCTAGCTACAGGAATGGGGAAATACCCTCCCTGGGACGGATTTCGTCCGTTTTTGACTTTCCCAGAAAGTCGAACGGGGGGGATCTCCCTATTCTAAGACACTCTCAGATGGTGGAAGGGAGATGTTGGGAGGACCCTCCAAGGGTGTTCGGTCCCTTGATGAATGGCCGGGGGCGTCGATCGGCCCCCCGGGGCGCCCGAATGGCAAGCTCTTCTGAGACTTTCGCAGCAGAAGGGCATGAAGAGCTTGGCAAGCTCTTCTGAGACAGAGAAGCTACAGCCAAGCAATGCCAAGCATCTTCCCGCGGTGTGGGTTTTTGGTTTTCGTATCCTGGGGAGTCTCGAGGTAAATGGCACCCAGCCTTTACTCGTCACAGTGATTTGTTTCCGTGATTCTTTCAAGCCAACTCCCAGGTCCCGGTCCAGTGTGAGTGCCAGTTGGTTCGTCACTTACCACAACAAAAATGCCTCCAAAACCATCGTTTTCTGCGTTTTCCTTTGCAGTTTATGAGTTGTGTTTAGTCTTAGTGAAATGGTCAGACTCCCGAAGGTGAATCACTGCAGAGTGAGAAGCAGCTTGCCAAAGCGTTAGAGAGTTCGACTGGGACACATGCTTCGCGGCCTGATCATGCTTCGCGGCCTGATTTGCCAGGCAGAAGGCAAGTACGAGAAGGTTCTGCCCGAGGAGTTTCGATTGCTCGAGACTCAGCGCCTGTCACCCCACAGCACAGATCGAAGCCGTTGGTGGACTGTAGACCACTTCGATCGGAGCAGACTCCACCGGGTGAGGCTTTCTTACGAGGCGAACTTGGAAAACTGGTACTTGTACCTCAGAAAAAGGGTACATGCAAGTAAGGTTGATCACGTCCCATTTTCGGTAGTTTGCAGGGTCCAGGTTGATCGGGAGTTGTTCGCTTTCCTGGCAGCCCCGAATCCGCCGCAGCACTGGAAAGCGGAAGGGGATCTATTTTGGATCAGGAATAGAAGCATGAACATCAATGAACATGGGAGAACTTCTGACTGCCATGGATCCCAAGAGAGGTTGAGAGACCTCAAAAAGGGCCTGTAGTATACATATATATATTATGGATGGGCTGATGATGGGCCGTTCAACCTTGGAGCTCGCACCGACACACCCTGATGGAGTCTAAAAAGGATTGGCACATCGAGCCCTCACTGCGAAATCGACCCAGTCGTACCTCGAACATACATTAATCTATGTATTAGATATATATATATATACCAGGACCCTCTAAGAGGTCACCACCTGCGACTTTTAAGTCTACAAAAGCCTCCATTTCGGAGACCTGTTGGAGGGTGCTGGTATGTTTTTGTAGGGTCATGATCCATTTCCAAGAGAATTTTGGAGGGTCCAGGAAGGGAGCTGGAAGTGGAAGGTGCCAAGTTGCGGATTCAAGTTGTTGCAGTCGGATATGTTTTTCGCCGAAAAGAACGACACAACAAACGAAGGCCTGTAGACTGTAGAGTCAGTGGGATCTAAAGTATCGAGGGTGAACCTTTCTCTTTTGCAATTTCAACGGGTTGGTCTTCTAACACCTTGCTGCTTGTTGATTTAAATCCTGATCAGAGCAGTCTGTAGTTTTCAGCTGGGGAATCAGGCAATGCGGCAATCCCAACAATTGCACTGCCACTAATTTGGTCTGACAACCATGCACTTAGTTGTGCGACTGCGACTCTTCAAGACAAATCAAAATTATTGTTTTCCATTTGCTTGGCAAAGCTCTTAGTCTTTGAGCCACCCCACTTATGCCAGTTTGTGAATAAGGTGTCGCTTTTTGGCAGAGTGTTGGAAATTGGTGGAACATGTTTGGCAATTTGTATAACTTCGTTACACGCTTGTTGCAAGTCAGATGCTGATGAGGTTTTGAAAAACCTGGCTGAGTGGCCAATGTGCCAAAAACCGGATTTTTTGCGTTCGTGCCCTCGAACATTGGGATGGCCAATGTGCCATCTTGCCCCTAGTAGCTTCCTTGCTCCTAGTAGCGATGCCCTTGTTACTAGTAGCTTCTTGTTCCTATATATACTAGTAAGGCACTTGTTACTAGTAGCGATGCCCCTGTTCATCCGGCTTTTCCGAGCTTTGGGGACTTCAACAATCCCATCAAATCCCTCGCGTCCCTCGGCGACATGCCAGGCTTTGCATGCCAGAGTGCTTCGAAGGCTGGGTCCGGAGCGGCACATGGGAGGTGATATATGGGATGGTGGTATAGACTACTATATAGATCGATAGGGTCTTGAAATACGGTCCAGGATGGTCCAGGCTTCTCTTCGGAGGGTCGAACGGACGGGGAAGGTGGACACTCCATCTTTGATGGTCCTGGACCACGCCACGGATGTGCTCCACCTATATATGTTTGAAACCAAGGCCCAAATGAATTGGCCGGAACAACGGCTTTCGAATTGAACATATCGTTTCCTATCTTCTATCTTACCTGTTTGTAGTATGGTTATTGACTGTTATAATCAATTATAATTATCATTAATTGTCGATTTCGCAAACAAATATTTGATAATATTTGCAAGCAAACTGCAACCCCCAAGTCCTGACCTTCCTTGCCGTCACGGACAGACTAGTCGCCTATTGTTTTTCACCTCGCTTCCCGCTCAGTCCGCGGCTTCCCCGTTCTCAGTCTCGGCAGGACTCCGCACCCCGAAACGTTCCCCAAGGATTCGGCGTTTTGTCGGTCTTTTTGCCGTTCTTCAGCTGCTGGTCTTGGCTCCAAATGCCTGGCGTCAAAACAAAGTACAACAAAAACTCCAAATGCCTGGCGGAAGACGGGACAAAAACAACCAGTCTGTGCCGTTCCAGACGGTCAGACCCCTCCGGTCCTTAAACATCGTAGAGTCCCATTCGTTTGGTGGGGTGGAACTTGCATTCATCCAGCGCAAGGTGGTCTGCCTCATAAGGAAAAGAACACCTCGGAAAAGTTGGATGGTGGTGATGGTCCTGGTGTGTCCCCTCGAATGGACATGAATTGGGTTGGACCGGCAGACAGTGGCACCGCGGAGGGCCACTCAGTCGTAGCTGTTTTTCAGCTCAAAACGTCGACCAAAAGCTTGGAGCGACGGAGTTCCCCAACCCGCCAGAGCAAAAGAACAACAGACATGATGGGTCATGTGACATGTGTCTGTGTGTGTTTTTGTGGTGTTTTTGTTGGGGTTTCCTAGTCCAGTCGATCTTTTCTCCGGGAAGCGGTCAGGTGAACCGGATGAAAGCGATGGCTGGCAGGCGTGAGCCCAAAGCGGTCAGGTGATGGTGGTTAAAAGAGAGAGCCGTTTGGAAAAGGATTTTCTAGGACAATTTTGTTCCGACCTAATCAATCTGAGCAGTGTTTAGCGTGTTCAAAGCCGGGCCAGCCTTTTGCATGTGTTTGTGTGTCTTTGAATAGATCATAATGGATCCTTTTCGGCCCTGATGGTGCTTTCATGGTAACATATTGCACCAATTGTTAAACACAATGCCTGAACCCAACCGAAACACTTTTCTCAGAAGGTAATTGGAGCCCTAGCTATAGGGTATATGCGGATTTTTGAGGCTTTACCAGGGGCCCCACAAAGCATCAACAACCGGCTTTTCCCTTTGCCCCAAACACAAGGCTTTTGCATGGTTTTCACATGTGAACACCTGGATTTTTCATGGCTTGGAGGGCCACTGGTAGGGAGGTATGTCCAACCACGATCGACGAAAGCGAGGTTCGAAGAAGCCCGTCTTGCTCCAAGTGGCGGGGCTGCCCAGATTCGGTGCTCCAGTGATTGTTCCAGCGGTGGACGTCGGGCCCTCCAATGGGCGGTGTATTTGGGAAACGGGAGACGGGGCTATTTCCCGCTTCCCTAGTTTAATACACACCATGCAAATGAGCAGTCTTGAGAGTCAAAGACTATAAAAAGAATGGTCTTTGGGTGACCCGAGTCTAGGAGTATCCTTTACTTCAGCCGGTCAAAATATCGTCGAACTGGACTTCTAGGGAGTAGTCTTGAGATGTCTTGAGCAATGGGAAACCACTTCGAACCTTTCCAAACCAAGACCTTCCCGGCGCTGAGAAGCCAAGAGTGACAAACACTTGAAGACTAGCCCGGGTCTATTCTTGGACTGGTTCCCTCCGGAACCCAGGCGAGTTCTAGTGGTTTCTCTAGGGAATCCATGGATCCGACCGAGATCTTGCATGCTGTATCCTAAGTACCCTTTGAGGAGGTGATTGGACCCTCACTTCACCAGATAAAAGTGTCGAACACATCACCGAATCTGAGACTGCCACTGGAGACCGACATAGGTCGGCGAGGTGTACAGTGCGCCCCAACTGTGGCCTCAGCTAAAATAGACCGAACCCGACTTGACCAGCTATGGCCCCAGTGAATTGATAACGACATGCGGCCCCTCCTTCTGTCCTTCAAGCCATGGTATTTGATGCTTCAGTGAGATGGGGGGTGAACCCCAGATCATTCCCAGACACTGGAATAGTTGCCGATCAGTTGGGGTCATGTTCATGGTCATATGTAACTATTCCAGTCCCATGAAGTGTCTGGGATTGATTGCTCTTGGCATGCTGAGATGTGTAATTTTCAGTCCAAGCCTGTCCAACGAAAGCATGGCAGAGATCACCCAGAGCTCCCTTTTTTCCGCATTTGTTGGAAGCCGTTGCTGTGACGGTTCCAAACGGAAAAGGACACATGTGACCCAGACACTCCAGGGGACTGATATGATATGTTTACCCTAAGGATGGTTTCAGGGGTCAATGTAATTATGATTACTCCATACATGGAGTATGTGGGTGCGGCTGCCCAATCCCCTGGCGCAGGCGCTGTGTGCATATCCACGAGAGGGAGCGCGGGAATCATGGCTGGTGCGCAGGGAATCGACGTGGCGCGTTGTCGTGCGTACTTGTTTTGCGAAGAGTTGGAGCTTTTCTATGAGGTCCAATGACCCAATTGGAGAAAGTGGAGGCCTTCAGGCTTTGGTCGGTGGGCCAAGTTATACCATTTCTATACACATTCACATGCTAGTTGGAGACCATCGCTATTAGGTTGGAGGCCATCGCTACTAGGTTGGAGGCCATCGCTACTAGGTTGGAGACCATCACTATTAGGTTGGAGGCCATCGCTATTAGGTTGGAGGCCATCGCTACGTACTAGGTTGGAGGCCATCGCTACTAGGTTGGAGGCCATCGCTACTAGGTTGGAGGCCATCGCTACTATAGGTTGGAGGCCATCGCTAGTATAGGTTGGAGGCCATCGCTAGTATAGGTTGGAGGCCATCGCTACTAGGTTGGAGTCCATCGCTATTAGGTTGGAGGCC
>CAXAMN010026162.1:129492-141635 GCA_963970005.1 Durusdinium trenchii
GGCCATCGCTACTGGGTTGGAGGCCGCTGCTAGGTTGGAGCCCATCGTCCCATCGCTAGTATAGGTTGGAGGCCATCTCTACTAGGTTGGAGGCCATGGCTGCTAGGTTGGAGGCCATTGATATTGGGTTGGAGCCCGTCGCTACTAGGTTGGAGGCCATCACTATATACTAGGTTGGAGCCATCGCGAATACTCGTAGGAAGCCTGACCGCCGGAAAAGAACCCCCTGGATTGGTTGGATCAAAACAGATTAGTTGGGAGGTCACACTCTTCCTATCAATCCAAGCACATCCAAGCACGTGCTATTTACAGATTCTAGCGCAAAGACTCAAAGACCGTAAATAGAATGCTGCTTATTCGAACATTCAACAAAGCCATGTTTACGCAATTTCACGCCGTGTTTGTCGTGTTGACATGCGTTCACACAATTTCACGCAAATGTCATGTGTTTTGATATGTTTTGATGTTCAACTTGGGATGGATGACCCATGTTCATGCCTGCCAAAGGGTCTACACAGGCTGTTCCAATCCACCCTTCCCAGTCGACGATGTTCCATTTACTTTCTTTAGCACCAAGTATGTGAATATCGCAACATGTCTCACCAAACACGTAAATACTGCGGGATTGGCCGAGTATGTGAATAATACATGATTGGATATGATTGGATTGTCAGGACAAAGGAAATAAAACATATAGTGTCTCAGTGTCTCAACAACCCACATGCTTTTGGTAACGGTGAACAGTATTCATGGCACTTGGATGCTCATGGCACTTGGGGCCCTTCGGGATCATGGTCATGAAAGGCCACATGTCAAAGCCCCTTCTGTTTGACTCTGCCAAGTGCAACTGTCCAGCTGGAGGCCCATGGTGCACTTACCTTACTTCTGGTCGCAGAAGGAAAGACAGACTCTGGAGCCTCCAGAGGCAGGTCGAAAGGGAGACCCTGAGGGCCTGTCAAAGACCCCACATCTCCACTTCGACCCTCACCCTGAGGGTGTATTTTTCTAACCCCATGGATGACTGGTCTGTTTCTCTTCTTCCAGGGGGTCAAACTGGGAGGTCTCCCTATTTTATGTGGACCCCAGAAGTCTCCGAGCATGCTTCATACAATTTACAATGGACAACAACAGCTCCAAAAGGGTGCTCAATGGACAAAAGTTGGTGCACATTCTCCACTGCGGTACAAAGCCAGACCAACATTGAACTGCTGGATGACGGCTGAGTGGGTAATTCTTTGGGGAATGCTTTATTAATTTTATTCGACCCCCAAATTCCCCGGGCTCGCGATGGAGAAGCTTCTCGAACAAAAAACGAACTGAGGCGCCCGCCCATTTTGTGACTCTGTCCTTTGCTCATGGCCCTGGGGTTGGTGCCATGAACCTGCTCGGATGCGACGGCTCACACCGACACGCACCACTCAGCCTGCCCGCGGACGGCGCGACCGGCGAAGTATACGCAGCGCCGTTGGGTGAAACCGAAGGGGCGACCACGGACGTGGTGCGCGTAGCGCACCCTGCAGCGCTACGGTGGGGCGCCCACGTGGGGCCCACGTGCCCAGGGGAGTTTGCTCAAGTTGGACCCCGCCTGGCGAAACTGGCGGCCTCGGCTGCCCATCAGCCGCTCGGAGTTTCTTCTTTTTCTATGTCGGCAGATGAGGCTTCTGGGGGTGAGTTCAATGGGGGTCGTTGGCGATCTCAACCGCTACTGAAGAGTTTGAGTATAGTGGTCTCTTAAATAGATAGAAACTGTTTCCAACAATTACATTTTAGTGGGGGTCAAAAAAAGAGTCTCCAGTTTGCACCCTAGATCATGTATATGACGAGTTTTATGTCATATTATGCGTATTATGCATCATTGTCTTTGCACATGTTTGCACAATTACTTGGACCCTCCCAAGTCCCGTAGAACATGTCCCCAACGAAGACCTCTAAGCCTGTGAGTGGCGTGGACGTTGTTATTAACACATGTTTGGGGAACGTGGCTCCTCACCTGCGTGTTGATCCTGTTTGATGGATATGGACATGTTATGTGGACAGCGACTTGGATGGACATGTCCACAAATCTATCCGGACCCTCCGCTGGTACATGTTCGTACATCCAAGTATTCCGGTCAAATGCAACAACCTCAGACCCATTGGTAGCACCAATTGATCACTTGTAGAGCCTGCGATTGGTACTTTCAGGTTCTCAGTCTCAGATTTTGAGATAGCTTTGCGCGAACTCCTGGAAACTTGAGTCTTTATCTGCAGGAACATACCAGACACTGGCCAGAGGGGTAAAATCATGCGATCAACTGGTGTTTCGTAGCGGAAAGGGAAACTGTTCAAACACAAGTGCAACGAGCAGTACATGTCAAACAAATACATCTGAAGCGATACCTGAACTCATAGCTGAGATACCTGAGATACTGATCCGTGTGAGTTCTGTAGAAGCTACACACTCATGTCATCCGCTCAACGCCACCATCTTCGGCTCAAGACCCGACGCCCCGGGGACTGGCCGCAGCCGTCCAATCAGAAGAAGCGTCAGGTCTGCGACGCCCGGTCGGGCGAGAGTCCGGTGAGGGCTGTGAGGTTTGGGGTCGGTACACAACAGCAAAGGATTTCACCAGCTGAGCACCAGCTGAGACATCTCAAAAAATCAAACCATTTCACCAGCTGAGTACCTCAGCTGTGGTTCGATTTTTCACCAGGATCATCATGTGCAACCTTTGTTGATCACCCTGAGACACGATGATCTATACATCAGTGGATCATCTTCCGGTCCTAGAAAAATTGATCACCTGTCACCTGCCAAATGATTTTTTGGGGGAATTGGTGTCCCAGCGACATGGAACAAAAGGATGAAACAGGTTCACATGGGTTAACCATTCCAGAGATTTCTGGGGAAACTTAGGGAGTCAAAGAAGGAACTCATCAACCAATCCCTAAGAGTCCAGCAGCATCCGAGAAACGACCTTTCTTGGCTCCAGTTCGACCTCTAGTACTCACCTCCCAAAACGACCGAAAGGGAGAGGTACACCGACCCTAACCCTATATGGCAGGTGGGTCAAAACCCGGGCACCGTGGTTGACCCCTGAAAATGATTGAAAATGAACAGATTCCATCAGATTCCTTTATAAGGGATGTCAACCTCCCATGGTTTGGTGGGGGAGGTTTTGACTCACAGCCATATGAGAATCAGTTTACAAGAGTAAAACACTGGACCCAAAGAAAAATCGTTTTAACTGTTCAATCTTGCCGAGCTGCGAACCGGGCGTTGGAAGAAAAAGACAGGTCCGGTCCGGCTGCCAGTCCGGCCGCGTCGACTGCCGGCAGAGCCCGGAAATACCTGGAGTCGACCCGTGAAAGTACCTCGGAAAATGGGTACAAAGATGGTACATGTTTGTACTTCGGTTCATGTCCCATTTTCTAGGGTACTTGAAGTCGGGTCCAGGTAAAATACTTTTGGTGTGCTTTGGTTCTGAGGGTTCTTTTGGTTAAAGGAAAGAAACACGTGAGGAAGGTGGTTGGTGCTCACCATTGACATCGATGCGATTCACTGCACGTCGAATTGCCCTCATTACACCAAGTCCTTTCACATGCAGAAAACAGTTACTAAGTAACTCCGGTGCAGCAACTGGACTTTTACAAGGCAGAGTGCTGCATGTAATTTTGACATGTTTTGTGCTTGACTTCTTGAAATAAAAAAGAACACCCTACTTTGATATATCAGGTAAATTTTGCTAATTCTCCTGGTGTTCTGTGAGGTGGGCTACTAATATTTTGGTGTCTTATGGAATAGCTAAAGTTACAAACATAGATTGATGTTTTCTATTTCCTGTAGTTTACCCACGCAAAACTTTGCCTGGAGTTTGTTAATGTTTTGCGTGTACACTGGATGACGCTGAGCTGTGTGAGCAGAAGTGTCTTTTTGGTAGTAGTCGGTTCCATGCAATGCAGGCTATGTGCAAAAACAATACGCATGTAATTGCAAAATTAGACACTCCCCCCCCACACTAACAGCCAAAAAAGATACTTAAACTTAAACACCCACAAACAAAGGCAGAGCAGAAGCCAGGGTCCAAACCCAAGGCAAATTCACAGGTGCATTCCCAGCCACATGAGCAAGGCCATTTGAAAACAAGGGGTGCGACAAGGTAAAATCTACTGGCAAAAAATGTGGATGAGTAAAGCTCATGAACACATATGTAGTAGAAGCATGGCCTTGTCCTGAGAATCTGCTGAGGATTCCTGTTTGCCCCATTAATCTTCCCTACAAGCTACTAGTGTGAGCAGTGTGTGTATGTTGTAGGAAGTCTTATGCCATCACTAGTTTTCGCAACCAAGGGTTTGCGGCCTTGAATTTATGGTTTCCTTTTGCAGTACCAGCGTAAGCATCCGCACCAGCAGCACCAGCACCAGCACCAGCAGCGCCACTGTTTTGTTGTGCATTTGGTTAAATTGTGGTTTTGTTTGTGCTCACTGTTAGTGTGACGAGGCAATGTACAATCTATATCATTAGTGTTTCGGGGTTCGAATTCCGATGGAAACATGACCTTTGCATACCTTTGCCAACTTCAGAGACTGGTTAGGAAGTTGCCAGCATAACAAGGAAGAACACCCGGCTCACTGACATGTTTCTGTGTTTCCTTGGTCGCCGAAGTACTCAACTGAGACAGGGATCAGTGCTGAGTGCTGTATGGAAGTGTCCAAGATTGACAGAGCATGATTTGGAAAAGCGAATCATCAAAAGAAAAAGATGGCTGGAGGCTGGAGGTTCTGAGCTTGGAATTACACAAGCTTGGCTTGAACCCTGTTTGTGCAGCCGTTGGCTTCCATCCGCTGAGCATTCGGGGCAAACGTCGGGAACGAGAATGCAGGAGCACACGTGAAGCGATTCGATTTGCTGGGAAGCTTCTTCAATCGGTCTTGACAGAGCTCACAGACACACTTGAGGAAGAGTCCAGTGGCTGCAGTAGTGATTGCAGAGATGGACAGGAAGAGGGTTGAAGCGATATTATAATATGGAGTCATGCTTTTATCCAATTCCAAGCTGTGCAATCCAGCTTGGTTCAACTAGTTTAGTGTGGGCCTTTTCACACGTGATGCTGTGCTCTGCCATGGCTAAATAGCTTGCAAGGGTGTGACGAGGGTGTATACTTCAACCAAAACAGAAACACTTCAAACACATTGTCTTAAGTTCACAAGTGGTTCACACGTTGTTTAAAGAATTGTGTTTTCCCTTTGTGTATGTCCAAAACGAGGCCCAAGCGTGAAAAAAACAGGCCCAAGGAGGCCGGGAAAGAAACAGAGATCCAGTCGTACCTTCTCAAAAGGTACGACTGGACCCTCCTGGCACCTACATAACAGTGTCTCCTTCCTCACCTGAGAAGGTACTGTACTTGGATCCCTACAAAAAATCAATCGATGGGTAGAAATACCCCACACAGCACCCCAGACGGCACCACACAGCCATTTCGGTGTGATGACCTGGCAGCCCTTGGGCTCAATCCCCATGGGCCCTCGGACCCAAATCGCTCAGACGTTGGGCCCTTCTGGCCCTTCTGGACCCTCTCGCGGCAGGGGATGCTGACCTTAGAGGGTCTGATTCAAGACATTATCCAAAGGAGAGGCAAACTGGGCAGCAAGGAGCGCTTGTTTCTTTTTTTGCGGCGAGAGACGTTTGTTTGTGCGAAAAACGGAAGGCAGTTGGGGGCGAAGCATCCGAAGTATCCTAAGACGAATCCGTTCGTAGCACACCCACTGTGTAAACAGCAAGAGGATGTGGCTGGTGGATTTACATCACCAAACGCGAACGTCAACACTGATGAAGGGTGCAGAGGTCGTGACCGCCCTAACACAGGCCAAGTGACTTGAACTACGATGACTTGAGGACACCTGCAACCTGAAAACACAGGGCGGTGTATGTAATCATATGAGTATTTAGATATTAAGATTAAACAAACTTAGTAATTGTAGTAGATTAGTAAAGATAACAATAATGATTGGATGTGGGGAACATTTGGAACGGATGTCGTCAAGATCTGTGATCTAAAAATGACAGTGAACAGATCTATGTATATTGAACACCTCCACGCAGTTTAAATAGGGTTCCTTTACGAGCCCTCATGCATGTCACTGGGGAACTGGAATCAATGAAGTTTATGGAATTGGTATAAGCATGATTTGTCAAATAAACGAACCGGCAACAATATTTTGAGTGTTGTTTGCCCTCCGCACAATGGAACACCCGCAACACATGCGTTTCTAGTGGAAGAGTTCGTTTTCCCTCCGAGACACCTGAAAATATCGTTGAATTTCATGAACAGAAAGGGGTTGTATTATTATGTATTATTATGTATTTTGTGCACAATATATAAAGATGCCGCAACAACTGTTTGTTGGGGACAGAAGTTTGGTTGTATTCCATATTATGTAAAACCTTTCCGCAACAACTGTTCGTTTGGCCGGTTCAGCAGACTTCAGTCGGACATGTTGAGCTGTGCAGGAGGGAGCCGACTCGGCGCAAGACTACCAAGAGGCCCAACTGCTTTTCTTTCGGACGACCCCCACAATTTGTGCGACCAGAGTCGCAGACCCTGTCTGGATGGATTTGGGTGTTTGGTTTAATAGGGAGACACTCTGGCCCTGGCTGGGTAGACTGGTCAAGATTTGTACTTCTTCCAGCCTTTTTTTAAGACCTGGTAGGTCTCCCTATTTGAGCTACACACCCATTTGGGATGTTCAATAAGGCATATGGGCCCGACATTACCCCGTTGGGTGCCAGGAGGGTCCAGCCAAACCGGATGTACACAAGGAGCCCTAGGGACAGGTACGTACGTAAAAACGAAATGGGTACGTACGTACCATCAAGTACCTGTTCAATACTTCGGGTCATGTCCAGAGATCGCCGTTGGATATAGGTCGAACGTCTCATGGCCATACCCGGCTTCCTGTACTATCTAAACATGGTGTGTCTCACGACAGGGGGACCGACAAAAGGGAAAGTAGTCTAAATCCTATTGGTTGGAGGATCGTCATATTCCAATACTACACTTCCTTACCTACTTTTGGTTGAGTCTTGGGCACTGAAAGAGTCCAACGGACCAAATCAAGTGAAGTGTGGTGCAGTCTTGACCAGATGAACAAGCCGTTTGTCTCACCTGGGACCCTCCAGTTCGTACCCTAGGCCCTACAAAATGGAACATGACCTCATTGAAAAAGGCACCAATAACAAACAATCAAACATGTACCTGGTTTTTCCAAGTGACCTTTGAACCCTTCTTTCAGGTTGTGAACAGGTCTGTAAAAGGCCACTGGAGACCTCAAACTTCTTCGGTCACATACTGAAGAAGCTGGATCCTAGTTCCCCCCAAACTCTTGAGCTACAAAGTGACTCCAAGAGCTCCACCCCAACTCGCCCCAATTGACGTCCTCCCACCTCCACGAAGGGTACGGTTGGGCCCCTTTCGTGACGTCGTTTTCGGGAGTTCATCACGGCAGGTGTGGTTTGCGTATGCCAGCTATGTGAGATCTTGTCTGGAACAGAGGCGCGAGTCGGAGACTCGTCACACCATGTCACACCCGAGTCTCCTCTCTACCCACTCCTGCGCGACATGCTGGCGCAGGGGAGATCGATTGGTCGGGTTAGCAGCCTCCAACTGCAGAACCCAAGGTGTTTCATGCACGTTTTGGCATCCCATATATGATATATGTATGTAATTGTATGTATATATGTATATTTAATATATAACTCAATATATATTATGGTGTATATGTAATGTTCCAAGACCCAAGGCCTAGTGTTTTGTTTCTCTCCGGATGGATTTTGCAGTTTTCCTGAAAAGGCAACTATTTGTGCTGTTTCGAACATCCAGGTATTAATATTTAAGGATACGGCACGATCTACTGCAGGAGGACTGTATTTGGGCTTAAAAGCTGCTAGTCTGAATGTATATTGTTCTCCAGCAGTTCTTGCCATGTAAACGGAGGTTACTTGAACTGCCTGAAACAGCAGCAACCTGGCCAAATGAATCTATGGCACTCCAGGCAACCGACAGAGTCAGTCCTTTGTGACAGACGGGTGCAAAAAACCATCGTCACACGTTGCTGTTTGCTTGCAGGCGAGGGTTGCAGCTGAATAGCTTTTGCAAGATCGGCTGGACCATCCAGAAGAAGCTAGGCGGGGATGGCATCGGTTGCCACAGCGCATGCGGCGCATGCGTTGCTGCGGTCCACGGCACTGGTCTTTGACTCGGGTAGAACCAAGCAGGATCAGAGGTGTGAACCAGGATTAGACTTAGTCAATTGCGGCAGACTTTTTCGTCGTACTTTCTGTGGGTTTCAGAGATTTTATCACTTGCACATTCCCGGTCTCATGCCGGGTTGGATGTCCGCAAGTACTTCTCCGGTGAGGCAAGACCAGCTATCGGCCCTACTTTCACTTCTCAGATGCGTCGGGTCTCCGATTGGGTGGGATCGACCTCGAGGCAGCGCAGCTGGGGTCGAGCTGTTTGGTGCCTCAGAAGATGAGGGCAAGTACAGTCGTAGCTGTTTTGGGGGTTCACGCCATTTTCCATGTTCTATGGTACCAACTGAAGGGTCCAGGTAGAGATAAGTAGAGAACAAATCCTGAGACATCTTTACGGTGTGTCCAACTACCAGTAGCAGTTGGAAAAAGATTAGCACGATGTTTTCTTCCAAGTCCTTTACTAACCCTCATCATCCATTTCGCAAGATATCCTCGGCTTGGTGCTCATGATGGCTAGTCTCCCTTGAGACAACACATCTTGCGATTGGCTCAAACACACTTCTGGAAGTGACCAATGAGATCAGAATCAATCGAATTCACTCCTTCATGGGCCGGCATGGGTTGGGAGATCAGGATGGGTTGGGAGAAGCATAAAAAAAGTCAAAGATTGCGTGCCACTGGAGAAATCTTTGATTCTAGGAGCAAGGACGCTACTAGTAACAAAGGGCATCGCTACTAGTAACAAGAAGCTATTATATAGTAGCTCCTGGCATTTCTGCTAGGAGCAAGGACGCTACTAGGAACAGTCTTCATTATGTCAAATCGTCGCTCCAATGTTCAAGTGGGGGACCCCCTGGAAAGTTGTGATCGAGTTTCGATCCAGTCTCCTACATTGGCTGGGGATACTAGTATGAATGGATATCATGATGAGGTGCTGGAGAACTGTTTAACTTTTCTCCCCCAGGCTTTCAGCCAGACATGAACCGAACAAACATTAAAACCAGGGTTTTCCGCAAAAAACTCAATGCAAAGGGCGAACAAGTTGACTCCAGGCAGATTGGCCCTCCGATGTTCACCTATAGTAGAAGATAGTAGAAGCCCCCAGGCCATCCCAGGTCACGAGCCAGGCGAGGGTACCCTCTTGTTGACATAGGGAATGGCCCCAACAATCCATTAAAAAAGGGAGTACTGACCGAAAGAACGTGAAGTGCCTCCATACTTCAACAAGATCAAATGAATGGTTAGAGCACCTATCCATGTTTGAAAGATATTGTTGGATTCCATCATATTTTTGGGGCTTGTCCTATTAACAGTCGGAAAAAACATCATCACTATGTTTGAACAAGGCCTTTTCGACCCTTTTGGACCCTGGCTTTATATGGATTTATACCGTGATTTCTACGCCATTTCTACGCCCGATTCCGTCCGCCTCGTGGCTTCGATCGGCGCCGGACCAGACCAAGAGCACGATCGGCTCGGCGGGTCCAAGACGCTGAGGTTCGTGCGGTCATACCTCTCCGCTGAGGCCCGTCAGACGGGATGGGGCAGTGAACGTTTCAATCTCTTAGTGAGCCCATGTTGGGTGAAACCGCTATACCTGGAGTATCCTGGAGTCTCCTGGAGTACCGAAAGCAAATGAGCACTAGCACCTGTTTTTGTAGGGTCATGACATGTCATGACCCATTTTCTAGTCCATGTAGAACCGGTAGAACGGATGAAGCGTCGTTTTTGTCCATGCTTTCCATGGTGTCCGCCCTTTGTGCACACCGCGACATGTCGATGTTTGAGTCCTTCGTTGGGGTCGCAAGGTGGAGTCGGAACCGCCGAGCGAAGATGAGCCAGTCGGGTTCGCATGCAGCGCCATGGTTCGCCGAAGGAGTTCGTTTTCTCGACAACTCCCAGACGTGACCACGAGTTGTGACCTTTTGGGACCTAAGTGACCTCATTCTGGGATCTCAATCTACTTGGACCCTCCAAATGGGACGTGACCTCATAAAACCAGGTGTTTATACCCATTTTGCGAGGTACTTTGAGACTCCAAATATCTCATAAAGTATAGATTATCATTGATGGTTTCCAAATTCCACATGCGTGTTCCCCGGTCTACCCTACAGGTCAATGACCTCATTTTACTGGACAATGTATTACAAGTTCACACTACTTGAGGATGTAAGTTTGACCAGGTTCTGGGTCAGACCACACGTGTAGTACGGACAGGAGCATGCTGACACCTGACAAAAGACACATCAACAGACACATCCCCAGGGCCGTTCTTCTAGACCTCGCAAGGCCGCGCGAAAGAACGCCGCTGTGCCGGGCGAGCTGTGTAATTTCGAGGACTTCAACTTCAGCAAGGCACCGCAAAGTACCTGAAGTTCTTGAGGGTCACCTGACAGCCTGCCAGCCGAAAAGAGAGCTGTTGGATCAATGGAACTACGATATAGCATTTGGGGTCGGTTCGCCTTCAAATCATCGAAAAATCATGGGACGTCGACTTCGCATGGCGCACTCCGAATGGTGGTTCCGGATGATCCGGCGAACGAACGGCCCATCGGCCGCAAGACATGTTGGCACAGGGAACTGGTGGCCTGCAACTCACTGCATCGGTTGAGCGAGTGAGTCCGACAAAGCTTCAAGAGGATCTCAAAGCCACCGTCGGTTGAGGCTGAAAACCAACTCTGGCGAGCTGAAAAACCTTCAACTTAGCGGAAATTCCATGTGTTTCCGAAACAAAAGGGTGCCGGCAGTAAGCATGGCATTCAAACATCATTCAGCTTATAATATCTTATAATAGATATTCCATGATATTCCAGTGTTCATTCCCATTCCCAATCAATCAGAGGAGATGGTATGAAATGATTGAATAGTGTAGTGTAGTACACATTCCCCAGAGTATTGATCTTGTTCTCGAGTCATTCCATCAGACCCATATTCAAAGGCTCAGTCCTATCCCTTTTTGGTTCCTTTGAAACCCAATCCCAACCAGAAACGCTTCCGCTTGTTCCAAGTTCTAGCTTTCTTGAACTCCTTTACCGGAACTCGCTGGGACGGAGTTCCATCCAGAAAAACTGTTTCTGGAACTGGAACTGGGGAGTTCCCCGCTTGGCCCCTTCCACTTGATGCACGGATGAACAACGAACGCGGAGCTTGAACGCTGGCGTGATAAACCAGCGTGTGGTAAACCGGCGTGGATTCGGCCGCCAATTGTGGAAGACGGACCTGTGCCAGGCTGCATTGAAGTTTTCAAGGCAATTGACCAAGGACCAGGCGTCAACGTGCATGATTTCTTGGGTTGTACGATTTCTGGAACACGGAGGGGCTGGAATCACCAGGGAAATCGGAAAGTTCGACCTGGTAGAACTTGAAACATATAAGCCAGAAGGGCTGAAGGCAGGTCTAGTGGCAGGTCTCCCTACACTTGATTCTGAAAGTTTGTCAACTATTCATCAAGTTGGCTGAAGAATGGGTGTGGGTCTAAACTACTCGCTTAAAGCAACCATATCCTTTGGACTCCTTTGGGTCGATCTGGAGGATTCTTTATGACTCGAACGCTACGAACGGGGCTCCTGGCCTTCGACACGAAGACTCCATTGTTGGTTGGACACATTGTTGGACCACGATTTTGGACCGCTGCTCGGTGGTGACCAATCGTTTGCTGTGATACCAGTTCCAATATATTGTTGTTTAACCTGTATCTTAGGGCGTATATATATATATGATTGATTGTATATGATACTATATAATGTGGATTGTGTGTATATACACTGGGGTGCCAAAAGTTGCGCTTCTTGACTTCTAAAACATCACAAACCCTTTCCCCTTAGAATCCTACGTGCAACATGTCGACACCTCAGTTGCGGTCAGATTTCCACACCTGAAAGCCTTATAAATATTATAAATTTAAACGGGT
>CAXAMN010026162.1:141645-186840 GCA_963970005.1 Durusdinium trenchii
TCTCATGATTAGTTGTAAACACAAGGCTAATACCTAGTAATAACGCACTGGGGTGCCAAAAGTTGCGCTTCTTGACTTCTAAAACATCACAAACCCTTTCCCCTTAGAATCCTACGTGCAACATGTCGACACCTCAGTTGCGGTCAGATTTCCACACCTGAAAGCCTTATAAATATTATAAAAATGGACGTGTTAATCCGATCCGCTGTAGACCGCAAGTGTCATGTTGGAACAGAGTAAGGAGCGTAAACTTTAGGGTTCTATATAATACATATATTGTTATGTAAGACAGATGTGACATAGACCTGCATACGAAGCTATTAAGCTTTCGGCAAGGCGAGTCTTTTGAGGAAAAAAAACTAGAAAACCACACGGATTCCAAAAAGCGTGGCACTTCACCTCGCTTCGGATCGTTGGTCATTGGTCTCTTCTCTTCTCGTCTCGTCTCATCCAGCGTCGTTCCACAGGTCTTTACGATGATGCGAGCCTTGGTCCAACGCCTGGGCGACAACCTCGCCGAGGGCAGGCCCGGCAGATCCCCAAAAAAACCCGAAGGCGTGCCACAAAAAATATGTGTGAAGATTGAACGTGACACGGAAGGGTCTCAGAGGGTCTGAGGGTTTGCTCTGGAAGTGAGGATTCTTCAGAACCAAGGCTCTGCCAGGGTCGTGCGTCCAAACACCAGAAAAGGCGAACCCCCCAAGCGTCCCTAGCAATCACCCGTGCTCAGGGCTTGGCATAGAGTCCAAATACCTACCCTTTTATTTGGGATGGGTGAGCTGGATTGGGATTCAAAAGTCAGAGTACCTGTTCTCAGGAAATGGTTCATGAGCTGGGGAGAATCAGTGCATTTTGAGGAGGTCTACTTGTTCTCAGCCAAGATGCTTTTTGGTTCATCTGGCAAAAACAATTTTCATAGCTGTTTGTAGAGGGGCAAACAACTGCATTTTGGAGCCAAACCTGTGCAGAAACCAAAGCAGCATCAAGGCATAAGCAACATCTCTTCATAAATGAGCCACAGCCAGAACTATTTGGAAAAAAGAACTGGGATGTGTGAGGTGCTATTGCCCCATTGGTTTGGTTCCAATATATTCCAATGCAGTTTCATTTTGTTTGGCATGTGGCGATCCCAAATGTGAGAGAAGATAGCTCAGAAACATTCCAATCAGCACCGCAGGGAAGTGGATCTGGCTTTGGGTGATGTGGGCAAGCGACTTGGGCTGTCGACGCCATTCATTCATGGCCGGGATTTGTTCAGGTGAACCGTGTTGAGGGGGTAGATGTCAAAGCATCAAAACCGTCGAAGGGAATTGGCCTTTCAGGGATTGTCACACATCTCATTGTTCACTCACTTTGGAGGGATACATATAGTATGTACCTGTAGTCTCAGTGCGTGTTTTGCAAACGCGTATGAGTATACGTTACGGTCGTACCGTACCTGATTTTTGTTGTTCAAACCATGTCCCATTTTCGGGTGAACCCACCAAGTCGGGTCCCCCAGCATCCCACCGATTCGCTCAATGCATTGAAAGAAACTCAATGTTTGAGGATTCCAAGTGACAGATCAAAAGAGTCAGAAGCTACTAGTAGCGCTGGCCTCCAACCTACTAGCGATGGCCTCCAGCCTACTAGCGATGGCGATGGCCTCCAGCCTACTAGCTTCTTGTTACTTGTTGAGAGGAACTTTGATGAACCATGTCGTTTTTTTGGTGCTTTTTGATGTGTCCATGGAACTCGGACAGCATTGACAGATCAGAAATGGCTGTGGGTAATGGCACCAGGATACCAACTGGGCACAACCTATGGCACAACCTAGTGTTGCTGGTGTTGGTTGTTCGCTGCATGATGGACTGGTCAGGCAACAGGGGGTTCAGTGGTGTTCATGAAAATTTTCCGCCCATTTGGATTCACAAACCTTTTCTTATGAGGGTTTGATTAATCAACAGTCTCTCAATCCAACAAATTATGCTCCACTGGGCCCTGGCAAAGGGATATAATCCACGGACACCGGTGTTTGTGCGCATATAGGGGGTTGTGTTAGTAAGAGGTGCTCGAGATGTTGACAAATTGTTCTTTTAAGCGTGCCGAATCCCGTGTGGATTTACCCACCGGTGCCCTAGTTTAAGCTGCTCCAGCTACAGATCATGGATTTATCATTGGATTCCTGTTGTGTACATTGGTGTTGTGGGTATTTGACCCAACGGAACCGCTGTGATGTTTGCAACTTGTGCAGAGTTTTTCTGATACTCTTCTCCACATCGGTCGGGGTGTGACATGTGTGACTGGGTGGGATTGGTGTTGATTCGTTGCTATATTGACCTCATTTATGAGTCTATATGTAACTGTACTTCGATACATCGATGGTCTGGGCTGGATCATTCTTCCCTTTGGATGGATCGCCCGCTAGGCAGCCCGACGGCTTGGCAGCCTCCGCACCCGGCGCTTCGTCCAGGTTTCAGTGCCGTGGAGATCGAGATCCACGCTTTCACTTTGCCCAGGAATTCCTCAAGCAGGACAGACTTTGACAGCAGAGCAGCGGAGCAGAGTTCCGGAGCCTTCCCAAGCTATATATCACAGTGAGAGAAGCCAGACAAGATACCAGACAGCTGTGTTGCCTGTGATCGATTTTGTTCGAAGGCTCAAGGACTTGAGGTTGACAAGTTCCCGGACAAAAGCCTGTCATGCGAAGGATTGATATTTCCCTTTCAAAAAAGAATAGCAATGGCAACCGAGCGGTGTGGTGTTTCCTTGCAACGTTATGGAGAAATCTAGATGGATGGAGAGGTGTTCAGAGTGTTTTTGAACTCTTTTTGTAGGTCCACAGGTAAGAGTTGGTTTCGGAATGTTTCGGACCTGGCAGCGTTCACCGCCCCCTAGCCGCCTAGCCTTAGTTTCCCAAGAGATAAGTGGATCGAGGATGTTTATAGAAGTTAAGTTTCCCAACTAACTTAACTAGTAAAAGTTATGTAATGGAGCACAATTAAGCCATACTCATATTACTGTAAGCCCGAGCCTTGCGTCCGGCCACCTGAGCTCCGTCAGGACCCCGAGACCGCGGACACCGGCGCCGCACCGCTTTCACGGGACCGGGCACCCACGACCGCACCGGTCCGCGCTGAGGCGTGGGAGTGCGCCCGGAGGGCCGGGGAAGGGCGCGGAGGGTGGATCACCTGCGCTTAGGAATTTTTGGGGGAATTGGTGACACCCCACTCAATGAAGACTCTTCCTGGGATCTCCCGCTAAAGCTCCTCCGTCATCCGTCCGAGGCTCATGCATTTGTTCACCATCCAGATGGGTTCGAGATGGGTTTGAGATTTGGCTCAAAACATGTCCCTAGCAGGGTGTTTTGGGGTTAGTTTTCCCAGGTCTTTTCTTTGACCTTCATGTATTTTTCGACCACACCAGCGGCGTCATGACCTTGCGCTGTTCCAGCGTTTTTCTTGGGTGTACAGACCCCCTTTGTACCTGGTCCTAGACCACAGGGGCGGTCTTTGGGCGGCATTGACAGGGCCTGTAAGCAGTCACTTGCCCACCAAAGGCACGGTAAGTTGACATCGCACAAATCAAGGAATCAGGCATTTGGCTGTGGGTCAAAACCGGGGGACTGCGGTGGACCACGGAATATGAACGGAATAGACTCTCTGACAGATCAACCTACCAAGGATAGGGGCTTTGGGTTTTGACCCACAGGCCAGATCAGATCAGTCAGGCGGAGTCTCCACTACGTCGAGCCTTACTCTGCAAAAGAACATGAAAAGGAGCCATCCCGTTCCAGTCCTCAACAATGTCATCAAGCATGTTTGTGGTCATCAGACCTTTCCTTTTATTGTGATTGGATGTCTTTGTTTTCGCATCACCACCATCAACTCATCCTTGGCACCATCGGCTTCCCACCAGCTTTGTGCGCATGTTTGTGACTTCCTTGTTCATCTTCGTCGGACCATGGACCAATCTGTTCAATCTTTTTCGTCCTGCTGATGCTCCCCTCGTTGAAGGGCGTAAACCTGTTGATCGAAGGACGTCAGATGCACTGCTTCGTCGTCAGATGCCCCAGATCCAACATTTGGACCGGGAGTCTTATATGTATCATCGAACAGTTCGACCATATAAGGTTTGAGCTGGCATTTGCTTCTCGGAGGATTTGGACCTACAAGTGATCTCGAGCCAGACAATCGATTTAGCCCTCGCAGTCACAGCACGAGTCGCAGCACCAGTCGCACCAGGCTGCCGCCCCACCGGGCGCCACAGGCAACTGGGGTGGTGGTGCAGAAGACCGTAGGAGTTAGAAGCTATAGGCTATGTAGATTAGGATAGATTGGGTTCTAATCCTACCTGCCGAGCACCCATGTTGATGACAATGGTCCAGCTGATCCAGACTGGGAGAGTGAAAGTGTCTCGCATCGATTTGTGGTTCGGGGGGCTTCATCGCTGATAGAATTTCTTTGCCTCTAACAATGGGGATCCATCATCCTTTGACCTCTGAAAGTCATCCGACGAGCCTCGACGGGTTTGGATGTACGCTTAAGCGGTTTGGAGCCTCGATGATTCCCATCTGGATCGGCCACTTCTCCTTGCAGAAGTGGAGATTTAAAAACAATTCCTTTAGCCTCTTTCAAACTTACAGAAAGGTTCACTACAGAGTCAAACAAAGCATGATCAAGGTCTTTAACCTTTGCTACCCATCGAAACCGGCTCTTGACTGGGGTCCAGCGCTTGGCTTCAGGCACGTGCCGCGGTGCCGCCACGCTCTTGGTGGAAGCCTCGCAGTTGGGGCCTCCAAGCGCCCCAATGTCAATGTGCATCACATTTCAAGTGGAAAGAGCTACATGGAGTCAATATCAATATTTGCCTCTTGCTTCATCTTGGTTCCTTTGAACATTGGACTCGATACATGACCCTCTTTGACCAAACAGGCACGACTGTACTCCATGTTCTGAGCTACGACCTGGGACTCCAGGTAGACTCGATGACCGGATGAAGAGAGAAACTCCATGGTGGGAGACGTGAAGGTGGTGGGTGCATGCCGGGTCATTTGGAGTTGTAATAGGATGCTAAGGGCCCGGGTCCGGGGTCCATGGACATCATCTAGAATATGTATATAAAATAGTAATAGATATATAGATAGTATATGCATGGATACTAGATGGTACTAGTATGGATACTGAATATATGTCTTCCAGGTTCCTTCCACGCACCAATCCAAGTGTAATTTCTTCTTTAACCCAACAACTCCCTACGAGCGCCCGCTGTCCGTGCGCTCGCTGTCCGCCCAAGGCCCGACGAGGTGAAAGGCTTCGAGGGCGGCCAGCAGCGTAGCATGGAGCCCGTTCCAGGTGCACGGGCGCCTCGCGCGCCTCGCGCGCCCCGCGCGCCGTACGGCGCAGAGGTCGTCCCTTCATTTGATCTTGGGTCTTCTTGGCACCTGCCGTTGGGCAGCGAAAGTGGGCGACTTTTAGATCAATTAAAAAAACAACAGATGTGCTTACGGATCACTTGCCTATAGTTCATTAAGGAGCTTTGTTGTCCTTGCCATGTTCCCCTAAAAAAGAAAAAGATCATTGGAGTGTTCATCTACGGATTTTGCAGCTGCAATGGATGATTCAATTTGTATCAGTGAAAAATGTGAAAACATAATTATTTCATGTTAAAGTGAGGCAAGCCATCGACAACTTAATATGTTTTATTAAGTAAGGAACGCGTCCAGGGATTCAGAAACCGCAGACGGCCACCGCTTGGAATTCCGGTGTTTTAATTGGATATGCTACCTCGTCGCGCTAGGACAACGCAGCGTTGCACGAAGTTTGCGCTAGAGATGGTGCTAGTCGTACGTGGTTTGTACAGATATGTGCAGATGTTCATGGCTCGACTGTTCGGTTGGTACAGATCTCCACCCGTCGTGACTCCGTCGCGTCGCTGCGTCGACGCACACGTGTCGCGAAAACGGTTGCTTTCACGTCCATCCACACACACACAGACACACCTAGGCCCAAGAGGATATTCCTAGTGTCTTTAGATTGCACCGTGTGTGGAAGACAACTTGTTGAAAGCCAGCAAGCCAAGCCTGGACCGCAACGTGTGCTCTAGCAGAGGAGTGCGCTAGATCCACACCAGACCACTTCGCAACTTTGACCACTTACCCAGTTCGGGGACCACAAGTTGCTACACGACAGACGTACTGCTTGATTCTGTAGGCAAGAAGGCTGCTATTTATAGGAAGAAGCTCGTGTAAAAATGCAAGCATACAACGTGGTACATGAGCAATTGTTGCCTACACGAAATCGAGCTGCTATGATTTGCGGCTGGGATCATGAATTTAAGCCGGGATGTGTCTTCAGCTCATGTTGAGTTGGGAGACCACAAATACCACCTGCACGTCTTATGAGGCTCGTCTTGAGGGCTCCCACAAAACCCACAGGTCTGGAGGTCGAGAGACATTCACTTGGCCACTAAAACATACATCATGTAATTGATATAGCGCTGTGGCTACATTTGTATATATATATATACCCAGGGCTTCCTCGACTATATAAAGTTTAGTCTTTCCAAAGGACTAATGTTTACCCCTGGAGACCCCTCCCAGAGCTTTCGAACGACCGTGCTCGACCTACGTTCAGGATGGGGCCTTGGATCAGGTCGAGACATGGCTTGCGTTGTGGGAACTCTGGCCCAAGATGGGGCAACTATGGGCATCATGACAAATTTCATATGTTCAGAATTGTTTTTGCGATGCAGGGCTGGTCAGCCTGTCCAAAAAATCATGGGCAGGTCAGCCCATGTCAGCCCATATCCCAAAGATCATGTATAACTGCAATAGGAAGTTGCCAGCCCATGTTCGTGATGAGCCATGGCTTTCGATGAGAAAAGCCCTACTTCAAGGTAAGCAGCTCAGAGACTCACCAATTTGACCCCTCTAATTAAAATTTTGGCCCAGGACATGGAAACCAATGGTATGCTGATGAAGATGCTGGAGAAGGAGATGTCTCTGTGGCCTCTCCTGAATCTACTTTAGGTTCGCCCCGCCTTACATTGCAGCACATCTCAAGAAACCTCATTTCGTGGAAACTGCCCTGCACCCTCAGCCGATCCGCAGCCCCTTTTTTTGATCAGAGTGGTGGTTGGGTCAGAGCACCATGCCGAAGTCGCAACTATCCTCAGAGCGAATGGCTCTTTTGAAGGCCTAGTACGCTTGGTGAGGGCATATCATAAGAAAACCTATATTTGTAGATTGATGAGGGGTTGCTAGTTTGAATTAGTTATATTCGAGTACTGCGATGATGATATCATTGATCAACCACTGCACTGATCTTTGCAGGGCTTCTACGATGACTATGTCACCCCGGGCTACGTGAAGGAACGCAAACGTGAGATGCGGCGGAAGTCTGGTCGCAATGCAGCCGGGCTGGCATGTTATGCAGATCGAATTTATAGTTGTTATATTTAATTCCTAAAACCAGTTCGTTCTAGTATAACAGCTGTCGACACGACATAAGATTCTTCACAAGCCTCGGATTTCTTGGTGGTCTCGTTCTCCAGCGGCATCTCCTGGTGATCAATCCAGGTCTTCAGCATTGTTGAGATCAATGCAAAGCATATCTCGGAGACAGAGGCTATTCTGCTTCATGATTGAAAATATGTGGAATTGAACATCCTTGGTGTTGCTCCAATTCTGTGGTACACTTCAGGCAGAACGCCTAGTGAACTATGAGTTCACTAGCGCCTTCTTGGCGCAATTCTGTGGAGATATGCCCACACAAAAGGAAACGGAGGCCAGTTTGTTCCATTGATAATTTTCAAATCAACAAGTACGAGACAAAGAAGTATGATTAGCCGGTGTCTTTGCTTTGAACTCGATTCATTCGATATCCAGCATTTCTATATCATATCATCTGATCTTTATCTCAAATATCTCTGTTCCCGCCCCTCTTTGCAGGCAGTGCTCACTGAGCTCTCGCAAACAAAGAAGTGGAACCACTTTGATTCCAAGCATGGTCATCAGGCCACTGGGATAAATTATAATGTCAAGTCGAGTCTGATGTGCTAGCGACAATTCACTGTTCCACATTTGTTTGATCGGGTCCTCCGGCAGCGAAGGCATGGGCCAATATCGAAGCTGGTTTGCACCGCGCCCTCGCCAGCTACGTTCTCAATCGGTTCAACAGAACCCAGAGTTGCAGGACAATCAAATTTAAGTTTAAAAAAATCATTCTTGAAAGACCGCAGTGTAGGGGTCTTGCTAATCCTAGAGACTATCTTTGCAGGAAATCGCACCCTCGCATGGAAGTGTTGAAAACCTTGGTCAAGATGAGGCTTGAGGAGAATTTTGGATTTTCTGCGGTCCCAGCAAGTATTGTGACTCCAGTACACGATGCACGAGCTAGGTTATTTTCCTTAAATTGCTTGCAGGAGTTGGGCATTCTCACGGAGAAGGGCAAGAAGGTTGCCACACGTGGCCGCTCGACGACCCCAACAGCAAAACCGAAACCCCAGGATGTCGTGTGCTTTAATTTTGTGTTTTTGATGGCGGTCAATCATATTGCATTGCATGCATATTGTTCGAGAGTGCGAGTGGATGCATGCCAGGCCCACTTTTTTTTGCTTATGCCTGACTGATTTTATAGGACCGTGGAACCGCAACTGTTCAGCCGGAGATGATCCATGATTCACAGCTGGATCCACAGCTGGATCCACCGATGGAAGAGTCCGAAGCTGTTGAGGCAGAAGGTGTCAAGGAAACTGAGCACGAAGGTGGTGAGGAAGAGAGCATGAGTGAAGATGAATGCATAGACACTGTTCGCACACACGCAGATATTCAAATGGAAATTGTTGATCCTGAAGCACCAGCCGAGCTCTTCCCCAGTGTTTTTGAGTCTGATGTGCCTGGTGAAATTTTGGTTGAGAATGATGGAGAAACAGACCCCAAAGGAAATGTAAAGGGCACATTCAAGGACTGCTGCGCACTATGTCAATATGTTAATTTGTACTACTTGTCTATCTATAAACGGTTGGATACGTGGGTGCTCATGCTTCTCATGGCTCATGCAGGACACAAGACCCTTAGCCGAGATACCTGAGCCCTCGGATTCACTTCGTGCGCAAACGGAAGATTCATGTAAGAAGCTTGAAAAGCTAATGAGCACCAACAACATGGATCTGCTGGAGGCTTTGGTCTCAATTTACATTTCTCACACATGAATTATCTTTTCATGGAAGCGTGTTTGAGGTGTGCACATGGATTGCATGTTTGGTCATGCATTGTCAATCATGTGTGCGTTTGTTGGCAGGGTCAGAAAGTTCTTCGCAAAGCACTGAGGGATGCAGAAGGAGACGAGGAGGAGGAAGACCCTGACAAGAAACACAAGAATGAACACAGTTCCGACGAGGAGGGACCTGGCAAGAAGGGGAAAGGAAGGGGAAGGGGCAAAGGCAGAGGTAGGGGCAGGAGTAAGCAAACAGAAGCAAAGAAGGGAGGTGAGCCCGAAGGTGAGCGTGAGAAGGCAGAAGGTGATCGTGAGAAGGCAAAAGGTGAGCGTGAAAAGGCAGAAGGTGAGCCTGAGAATGCAAAAGAGCAGGAAGAAAAGGGTGGCAAGGAAGCAAAGGAGGGAGATGAGCCCGAAGGTGAGCGTGAGAAGGCAGAAGGTGAGCGTGAGAAGGCAGAAGGTGAGCGTGAAAAGGCAGAAGGTGAGCCTGAGCAGGCAAAAGAGCGGGAAGAAAAGGGTGGCAAGGGTTCCATCAGCCCTAAGCCCAAGCCCAAGCGTGTGCGGAAACCCAAAGCGAAAGCCTCAGCCTCTTCAGCTCGTGATGGCGCACCAGAAGAAGGAAAAGGTGAGATCAAGAAGGTTCCTGAGACTCCTGAGCATAAGAAACGAAAGGCTCCCAAGTCGCCCGCCATGTCCAAGAGTACGAAGAAAAGAAAGGTCTATCAGGACATCCGTGATTAATTCATGTTGTTTTTCCACATAAATAGGTTAACAGTTTAACGCAAATTGTCAGGACAATATGGACGCCTTGAAGGCCTGTGCACCACGATTGCGATTCTTCTCATGGCCCAAGAACCCGGAACTTCGCAAGTAAAGGGCTTAGGTTTCTATGCGTGACATAACATGATATTGCGCAGCGGAAACTTTTTGCCTATTTTCTCGTTACTTCCCAGGAGTTGGATTTGCCACGCACCCACTGACGCTCCTGGGAATGAGGAACAACATGCGAAGAGTTCTATTGGAGTGCTGTCATCAACCTAGATTGCATTTGTTCTGGGCGTTGCTTCATAATATGGTACGATATCGGTTGGCACACGCATAGGCCTGATCGCTATGGATGCTTCTATGTCTCTCCGATAAGTGACGACGAGGAGTACAAGGAGAAACTCACTTTCATTCTGGGAGTCCAGGCCGGAATGGCCCATGCATACTAGGTCCTACTTAAAGAATAATTGTTGAGTGATCCTCTTAACTCAATCTAGCTTGTTTTTTTTCAAGGTTACTGGCCGGGGAATATCGATTTCATGGAAGAAGCACAATGGCTGTGAGACGGCGTTTGAGGCTTAGCTATATCTGGACTTGCGAACATTCCTAATTTGGTAATCTTCCTCCTGCAACATTGAGGTGGGAAATTGCCCTGCGAGCTGCCTCGTGGGTGCCCCTGCAGAGTCAGTAGAGCATAGTACTAGTAGAGCCTGCGTGCTGTCGCGCTTTTGTAGGCAATGTGGGCACATGCGTGAGCATGAAACATATGACGGCTCATGACTTATATTATATTGATTGTTTTGTTCGCGAAATATTCTAGCCTGGGACAATGGTAAGCTGCGCCCACATATTTTTGCCATTTTGTGGAGTCATGCATAGCGCAATAGAATCGAAGCATGCGTATTATATACGCAGCAAACTAGATCGACACCTCGCTGGATATCCGGCCTGCTGGATATTGAAAAGGAACTGGCCCTTCGGAATGCAGCGGACGATCCATCGACCAAATACAAAGTTCTGGCCTTGGCAGTTGGGAGGATTGTGGTTTGCATGCCCTAGCCTTTTTCACTACCAGGGTTGCCAAACTTCGTGCCCCTAAGCGAGCCATGCTTTCCCATATGGATGTAGGGTACACTCCCTATATTCCGCCGACTCCGATTGCACTTGACCCAACATCTTCCTACTTCCTTTTGATGATGGGATGCCCTTTGGTTATGTTCCTTGGCAGAATTC
Organism: Durusdinium trenchii; assembly: GCA_963970005.1. Lineage (NCBI taxonomy): Eukaryota > Dinophyceae > Suessiales > Symbiodiniaceae > Durusdinium > Durusdinium trenchii. Next base: position 152,841 of record CAXAMN010026162.1, read on the forward strand.
TTTCCTAAGTATTTCGCATTGCAGAACTACAATGAACTGGAATCCACCACTGACCTGGAAACCGCTCACCTGCAGGCTACACTTGGTTGATTGGATTGTGGAAAACACGCATCGACCAGAACGGCTACCAAGAGTGAAACCCTGAGCTTCATGAGCCAATTAATGGTTTCATTCCACAATTTTCAGAAATTTTAATTAATTAAATCCGCTATACACGCATCCCAGGCATACGCTGTCCTTGACCTTTTTTGTGGAAAGCAATCTGTGCAGAAAGCTTTTGGCTGGGAACCAAGAAAGTGTATCGCTTGAATAATTAACACCTTTGCAAGAGTCGATCACTACCACTGAGCCGAGCCAGGTCGCATGAAGATGCGGGGGCACCGGGCTCAGAATCTTCTTTGTTCGAAGCCGCCAAACGGTTCCTCAACGCACATGCATTGTTTGGTTGGACTCCAGTGAAGGAACATCCTGTAATTGTTGCTACGAGGGTGGCCTATGACAAGGAAATGCATCCAGTGAGCAACGACATTCTGTCTGTGTCGGGGGCTGATATACGCATGTTTAGTTTTTGCCGTACACTTCTTACCAAAACATGTGACCAAGTCATTGCCAATGTTGTGGCAGCTTCTGTCAGGGTGGGATTCATCCGCGCAGTGGCCTACACCTTACAGCTCGCACCCAATGCCCTGCTGCATGCAGGGCCACCGTGTTCCTCATGGGTTTGGATTTCCAGAGGATCCACAAAGCGATCCAAGAAAAACCCCATGGGTAATAAAAGCTATCAAAGCACTCAGGATGCCAATACGCAACACGGAGTCAAATTTACTGGGACCTTTTGTTATTTATAATCACTGTTTCTTTTTCTGCAAAATTGGATCGATCATTTCATTCGATATACACTGAACTGAGGATAGTTGCCCGACTTGCATTGCTATGCCTACTTGCCATCAGCAGGGGGTGTTACATATGCATTGAACAACCACGGAGCTCTCTCATGCTACGTTTTCCGATGTTTGTCAAGATTGCTCAAAAGCTTCGCAAGCTCTTCAAAATTGAATGGTTCCACCAAAATTTGTCCGATTCTCAACACAGCATATCATTTGTTGACAGGTTCTTGTTATTGCTTCATTACGTACTGATATAAGTCTGCCCACTGCACACCAAGTTGGATGGCTACCTATGGAAGCATCACACCAAAGCCCAGCGTTGCGTTCGGTACGGCGTCCTCCTCTCAGCTCGAATCGCTCGATGTCTTCCATGTGGTGCCCCATATTTTCCTAGGCCGTGGATGAAGGATCTCTACCAGAAGCTGACGGCCAAGAAACGAAAGCAGCTTAAGCGACAGAGAGCCTATAGGAAATTCAAAATGGTGGAACATTATCGCGATGCTTCTGGGAAGTGGAAAGTGTCAGGGGCTGATTTTGTACAAACACGCTACATGCATACTTGCTGAATTAAAGAATTGATGGGTATTCGAAATCGTGCCTTCCCCAGGAAGGGCGGCTGTGACATGACCAAGTCTGCGGAGTACCCTCGAGCATATGGTGAGCGAGTGAGATCTTTGCATTCGGGATCCATTGCTCTGCGCTTAGCTAAAAAAACAAAATTAATAAGAGTGATGCCCACCGTGGGAAGTACCAGACTAGTACCAAGAACGCTTCAGAACAATCTTCCCTCTAGTATGATCTATGATGTTCAACACCACTCCGGGCCCGGCCCTAGGCCAACCTTCCATATCTCTTGGAGGAGAAGCTCAAGAAGAATGAGCTTCCATTGCGCAATGTGCCAGCCCCAAAGAACTCCGCAGATCATTTCTTTGTAGACATTCCTCAGTGTGAGTTCGATTTGCAAATACAAGTTGATACAGGTGTCAAACCTCGAAATGTGGACCAAGTGAAATCATGTTCAGATATTGGCCACTTCAAGCAATTCAAATCAAATTTGTTTGGGTCTGCCTTGCTTTGTGCCAAGTGACTCGTCATGCCTGACTTCGGTTTGTTCTCAGGTATCCCGGGATGGTGTCGAGGTCTTTTACGAGGAATGGGCAAACTTGGAACCGGTGAGGGTGTTCGAGGTCTGTAAGCAGGCCCCTTGACATCACCCTCTGCGACTAGTGCTGGCTAGTGTAATTGAAGTTATATATGTCAAAGCATTTCATGGTAAGGGTTATAAGGTTGTTGAGAGACCTTGATCGATTGTTCGTGTTTGAGGAGGGTCTTGTATGCAGCTGTTGCGCTTGAGGTAGCAACAGACAATTCATCGAACAATTTGGTGAATGCTCAAAGTGAGAGAGTGCCATCGTACACAACTCTCTGAGAAAAAACAAGATGCATCACGTTGTGGACCTGGGGGGGGCGTGGTCCGGGCGTGGTTCGAGCGTGGAAACGACAAACTTTCCCGTGGAAACGCTAAACTTTACCGTGGAAACGCTAAACTTTACCGAGGTCCTCAGTCCCCCCAAATATGGTTCAAATCCGACCCAAAGGAACCACAAATAGAAAAAACACAACATCATCTATAATAAATTACACTTGTCAAACCATCTTGGTAGAGAATACACTCAGAAACATCGGATCATATTGGCTCAATAAGCGGGGTGCAACAAACATGCGTGGAACAACGTTTGGTACATATAATCAACATTAAATATCACGAGTCTGTCTGCGACTTGTTGTAGAAGGGATGACACGGCAGCGCGTGTCAAACAGGGAGGCCTTATGTGCGCAGCTGCTACAGAAAGCAGCAATCAAAAGATCAGCAGCGTTGGCTGGCAAAGGACTGTTTTTATCGCTTATTTGGGAGGGGGGTTGACAAGGGTGAAGGTGAAGAAAGTGAAGAAGGTTGTAGGTGATTCAAGATAGCAGGGTGGTCATAAAAAAGGTGGTCTTGCAATGTGTTTGTTCCGTTTACGCAGGAGGAAAACCACAAGAAAGGGAGAATGAAGAAGTGAAAGCGGATGGAGAAGTGCCCTTCTCCACCGACTCTCAAATGACTATCCCTGGTACAGATGAAGAAGCCCAGAGGATGGCTTCAGAGGCGCTGAGAGAGCTACGGGAGATGGAGTTGCAAACACCACAAGAAAGGGTGATTCCCCCCAGGAGTCCGCCCTACCAAAGCCATCCTATCTCTGCATCCCTATCGGCAGAAACTCTCATTCTTGGGCATGAGCAGGAGGGTGATAGTGATGTGGACATGTCACCATCCGCCAGAAATGAAGGTGGAGGAAACCCTCCTCCGTTTGCTGTTGCAAAGGCAGTGGCTGCAAAGGCCAAGGCGGCACCAAAGAAGAACCCGAAGCAGCAAAAGGAGAAGAAGGAAAAATCAAAGGAAAAAGAAACAAAGGAAAAACAGGAGAAGAAAAAGAAGGCAGCTGACAAGGAGAACCAAAAGCCTGCAGAGCCTACAAAACGAAAGCTAGTGCTTGAAGATCTTGAAGACACAGGTGAGAAGGTTGAGAAGGAGAAGAACAATAAGGCAGCTGACAAGGAGAACCAAAAGCCTGCAAAGCCTACAAAACGAAAGCTAGTGCTTGAAGAGAGAGGTGAGGATAAGAACGATGATGTGAAGCCCAAGAAGGGTAAGAAAGATGATGTGCAGGCCAAGACAACTGCTGCCAAGGCCAAGGCAGCGGCACAACCATCGAAGGTGGTTAGAAGAGCAAAGAATACAAATGAGGAGAGAACTGCGGCCAAGGCAGTGCCACAATCATTGGAGGTCAAACCCGTCGAGGTCAAACCCGTCGAGGTCGAAGTGCCAAGTACACCTGAAGCACCCTTGCGTGCTGAAGTGAACGACTCAGGACACTCGTCATTGCACAGGGCGTGTACCAGTAGCAGCCTGACTTCTTTGCTGATTCGGGGTCATTCAGAACTTCTGGAGACACCTGCACCTGCAGAGAATCGTGGTGGTAGCACGTTTCTCGATGAATTCGAGGATGCTTACAAACCCGAGGATGATGCTGCTGGCAAAGATGAGATGAAGCGCAAGAAGCGAGACGAAGCACAAAAGCTTCAGCACAACCGCCGAATGAGGTTCTACAGAAGCCTGGATAGCCCAAAATCACCTGAAGAAGTTCGAAAGCTGGCAGGGAGAGCTCGACATGGATCGCGCACCTCGATAGGTTTAATGGATCGAGAATGAATATCAAAATAAGTAACATGCATGCATGCATGTATGCACTAGTTTCTTGAAATACATGGCCCTGCGGAGATATTTTGAAGTTAATTTCATGCTAACTGGCTGTTAAATTAGAATGATCAGCTGTCAATGGAATGGATGCTCAGCTACCAAAAACGAAGCCCATAGTAAATTGGCAAAGTAGCTTGCTGAGTCACCACCCCAACCATCCCCACCACCACTGTTTGGCTCAGAACACTTTGCTGATGTTGATTTGGACATTTGTGCATGTTACACCAACCATCCCCACTCTTTGGTTCAGAACACTTGGGCGAGCTAGTTTTATGTTTGGAAATTGGTGCATCCCACAACCACCACCACCGCTTGGCTCAACCCTTGGCCAGGAATTTGTATTCCGTAACTCGGAAGTTGCTTGATGCTGTCGCTTGCAGTTCCTCCTGATTTGCAACTCTACCTGTATATAGAAGGTGGTACCTAGTATATAGAACACATGTTTTGCTGCTTGGGTGTGATTCTTGAAGGCTCCTTCACCGAGGCCCTCACATGAAAAGAAAACACTAAGTTCATGAGAGGTGGGGTTGAAAACCTCAGCCGTTGCTTTGAAGAGGCACCTGTGGTACAAACACACACACACACACGCACACCAGAGACCACAGAGTTTGTGCTCAAGACTGCACTTACTTGCCCTGCCATGCCCAAGTGTTTGCTGGACTCCGACAACGAGGACAGCTGCCCAAGAAACTATATGTTGAACTTTCAACACCCGGTAGATAGGTGGTTTAGAAGTATGTAGAAGATGAGGTTTGGATTTTCCTATTGGTTGAATCTTAACACATGTTCCCACTGTTTACAGTTTAGCATCAGCCCAAGCTGTTAAAACGATGCATGGGTTGCAATTCTACAAATTCCAATTTGATTGGCAATCTGGTTCAGGATCAACAAACCACTGTTTGACCTCCAACTTCCAAAGTCTACATTAAAACGGATAAACATGTGCACAGTGTTGGTGCACCACCCTGCCATGTACTGAGCAAACAATGGCAAACAATGTTTTGAACATTTCTTGCACACAGTCTTGGACCGGAAAACACTTGTTGAAGTTCATTAGATTCGTCTCAGCACATGTGACATCTATGTAGTATATAATATATAACATTATATTATGTGTTGATGCAAACCTGAAGGATGCTGGCACCAAGCATCTCTTTCAAAAGGAGGGTGATGAGCAAATCGACATTGAGCCTTCAGAACTCGCCGTCTGTGTCTGGATGCAACTTAGCAATCTCTTTTTGTTTGCAGAGCCCCCTCCATCAGCAAGAGCCCTCAAACCAAGAGAAGAGTCCAATGAGTAACATCTCAGACCAAAAGAAAGAGAGTGAAAACCTCAGACCAACGGAGAAGGGCAAACAAGGCAGACAAACGCGTGAGGAAAACAGAAACACACCCTAGGTGGGAAGAAGCGAGCTGGTGGAAGGGCAGATCGTGACAATGATGGGGTAGATGACCCTGCACCGGCTTTGGCTGCAGCAATGAGTGGTCCGAATCTTGATCAAAAGCATTAAACAATATGTCTTTGTATTTTTGTTGCTTTGATAAATGTTTATGCGTGTGTGTGTGTGTGTGTTTGTGCGTGTGTATGTGTTGTGTGTGTGTGTGTTTTTTTTGTGGTCTCTTGTTTACCTTCTTGGTTCCTTTGGTTTTGATTGCAACAAAGGCCAGCACCTCACCCACGAGAGTTTTCTCAGCTGTTCCGCTGGGCCGACAAGGTGTTGGTACGCTTTGAGTTTCTTGGTTTGCAGCCTGACAGTTTTCTCTATCTGAAGTGTTTCATCCACAAATCAAATTAATTGTTGACTCGTTGACTTTGTTCATACATCTCGTATGACAACAAATCCTCAAACATATCAAATAAATAGGGGGCGAGAGGTCTCAGCACATATGTTACTCTTATTGATTTGTTCCTCAACTTTGAGGCTCCTCTTTGGACCACAGGAAGTCCAAGACAAGATGAAGAATGCGGAATGCTGCATAGATACCTGGTTTGCTGGTGGAGATGGTGCAAGTGAAGCTGTCTTGCAAATCAAAACAGCTGTTCGCAGAAGGTCTCTTGCAGAACTTATGGTGCATTTTGTATGTTGTTTTTGCTGTTTCTTTAAAGCATAGCAAACACTACTTACTTCTGGGCCATTTGGGCTATGACCATCCAAGGTATGGCTTTGATCTCCAAGTGGGCACCGGTCGAGCGTGCGACATTGCAACACACTCCAAGAAGTGCTTCAGAGTTTGTCATCACATTTTTTTTTAAAGGGGGGCTGTCTTGGTACCTCCCGAACCGCAAGTTGCCAACACCTGACCCTTCAAAAGACAACTCAGAAGACATTCAAGGTTCATTACAGCAAATTATCCTGACCGGTGTATGTTTTCGGACATCTTGGATTTCATCAAGGACACCAGCCAGCCTCCGCAGAAGTGGAAGCCTGCAGCTTCACATGTCATTATTCAGTATGTGTTATTTTTATTCCAGCATCTTGTGGTTACACGTCACATTTTGTGGTTACTGTATTTAATGCCTGGAACACTCAATCAGGTACCAGCACTTTTTTGCCAGACGCACAACAAGAATTGCCCTCGGAAACTTCAAGTGGAAAAGAATGTGGACAAAGCAGCAGTAGATGGACCACCATGTGTGCTGTTCTCTTTGCCCCTTTGGAAATACAGAAGCATATCATTTTGCTAGGTTTTCTAAACCCCAAAGTCAGACCGTTCAAACATCCCTGGGGAGGACTGGACCACATTTGTTTCGAACTAGTCACTGCACTTAGGATGGGAAAGAAGGAAGGCCTCGCCAATCAGCAAAAGCGGAGATGCCACGATGCATGGATGGCTGACAAGACGGACCAAAGGCACAATGTTTTTACCTTGTTGATGTCAGTGTGAACATGAGTTAAGTATGTTACTGTTTTGGTTATTTTTGCAAGCCCTAATACCCTGCTCAGGTTGGCGTGGTTTCTACATGAAAACGTACCAGAGTACCCTGAAGCGTTTCTGGAGCCGCTCCTGGAACGGTACAATGTTCAGAAGACTTTGATATCTCCTCAAAGGTTTGGGAAGCCGATGAACAGGTGCAACCCGTGCAAAAAAGATAGAACAAGAGTGTTTGAACAAATCTGTCCATCCGAGTGTGTTCCAACCAGCTCCACAGGTTGCGTACATACAGGCTCTTCTATGACAAGAACCGCTTTACCTGGAAGGGACCACCGTTGCGGGCGCTTCTGAAATTGCTTTGTCCTGCAAGAGATCTTGTGATGGATGCAAATGATATGTTTTGGATGTCCAAGTCGGAGTTGGACTCTTCTATGGCCATTTAAGTCAACACTTTTGGGTTGTGCCTTAGTTGATTTCTTCCACTTCCAATGCCAGCCTTCTACCTAATCAGACCTGAGGAGGAAACGTGTGGTCAGTCGGACCTGTTCTACCTCAACCTCTCCGATTCAGCCACCGACTTCAAACGCATTTATGAACGAGATTTTCCTGATAGGTTGGTGTTGGGATATTTAGCTGTTGATTTCAGAAAACTTTTACTTTGGTTTTGATGTGCTCAATAGTATTCAACCTTAGGTAGGTCGCCCCCACTATCTAAACCTCAAATAAGGTTTTGATCTTTGATGGTACCAACATCAACCAAGGACCTCTCACAAAACCCGAGCCCTCGGGTCAAGAGAGGCCGACGCTCGACCCATGACGGGTCTCTACCTACCTTTACCACTTCTTCAGGAACCCTGCCACTGGTCACAAGATGACATTTTTTTCCCAGCAGCTCTTTCCTTGTGCTGTTTGTTATATAAAGTGTTCAAAAGACAACTGCTTACAATTTTCTTGCATCATCTCAGTTGGAGCCCAAAGCACAGCCGTTCCCTTTCTCCTGATGAGATGCTGGGGGTGATGGGCTGGCCAGTGACAAAGAAGCTGGCAGAGTGGGCTGGTCATGGTATTGCAGACGTGTCCATGCTCTCCGGAAGCCAGAAGGCTGTTCCTTGTTCAAACATGTTTGGCTTGTGAGCGGAGCGTGTTTAACTGGCAGGTGCTTATGGCAGGGAATGGCATGGACATTCCATCGGTGGGCTTTTGCATTATGTGTGTGAACTCGGCATGTTTTGTCTATTTCTTCTCCAAAAGCATTCCAAAGCGTTGTTTGCCAGGCTCTATTATGCTTGGAGCACAAGGCTTGGTTTTTGTTCGACAGCTTTAGGACCTTCTGATCAGTTGAGTCTTGGAGGACTTCCCTCAGCAGAAGAAGATTAGACGGTTGGGGGCCCAATGTGTGATGAAACCACAAGTTCATGAAGCATTCACGCTTAATTCCGATCCAGATCAGGCAACATTTTCAAGATCAAAAACATTGTCAAAGGGCAAGAATATTCTTCCGATAAATGTTGGTGTACTTACCACTATTCGCAACTTTGTTTTGTTCCCAGTTATGCATCACTCCCACCATGTCCATTCTCCCCCTCGATCCAGGGAGTACTTTTGTACTCAATGTGATCACAGGATCAGAGTGTACTTTTTGTTTATGTTATTTCCCACTTCTGGCAGCCATGGTGTGCTGCTATGTCATCATCCTTGCTCCAAGATGAGGGTGATGAACCAGATTCACCTACACTGTTCAATGCTGAAGGCAATGAACATGTGAGCTTCTTATTCAGAGACGAAGAGGATGAGCCAGACCAGCCTGCTGCCTCTTTGACCTACAGGAAGCCAACTCCTGGAAACCCTGGAGCTGGCAGCTGCATCTTTCAAGAAGAAGCAGATGAACCAGATGAGCCAAACACGAGTTCACCAAAACCTCTTGCTGACGAGCCTGATGAGCTACTCAACTCTTTTTTTGATAACCTTGTGTTTCTCTACTATCAAGATTTCTGTCATGCACCATAGCACCTCCCAAGATATCTTTATATATGTATATTAACTGTATTTTTTATAGTTTGTTATATTTTATGTTTTTATAGTTTGTTTTTCTGATGAAGGGCGTAAAGGGAAGGTTCTGCAGCACTCTAAGGCTGGAGTGTAATGATGGTGGTGGTGAGTCTGAGTCTGGATATGAAGCAGATGCAGACGCAAACAACGAGATCGGCGAAAGTAGCAAAGCGTTGGTGGAGCTGTCGTTTGCTACCTTGAACAGCTTTTTGAAGGGAAAGCTCTGCAAAGTTGACCAGCAGGAGCCTTCACAGCCGCCTCGCAAGAGGAGAGTTTACAACAATGCCAACAGAGCTGCAGCTGCGGAGGCAAGGAAAGCAAAAACAGATTCAACTTCAAGCAGGAATGTGTTGGTACGAAACAGTGAAGACACATGGTTGTTCATTATCATTTGTAATTGTGGTCAAGTTTTGTAACCTTGTTCTTTTAATGTTGTAACACTTGTTCAACCCTTTTCATTTCTATGGGCAAAAACACCTAAAGCCAAGGATCGACTACGCACACTCTTGTCCAGCAGTTGCAAATGTGCACATGGGCAATGCTTTCAACAGTACAGTATGGGTCCAGTCAAGTCCTTCATGGATACGTTTCAAAGCTGCACCAAGCGAGAACAGGACTCGATTCTCTTCATGGCCTGTTCCAATCTTGAAGGTTCTCAGCCACACCAACGACAAACACGGCGATCATATTACTTTTTGGGCCAACATATTCGCAGGCAATGCTTTGAGGCGCTACTGGGTGTAGGGTCGCACCGGATAGATCGCATTGGATCATTGGACATGCGGTTCAAAGACACCAAAAAACCACCCAAGCCTTCACCTCTCACTGCGTCAGTGGACTCATTTCTCCTTGTCCTATATGGCAGCGTGGCAGAACCCCTCCCAGACAAGAGCCTTGACCTGGTTTTGCAGTCTTTGTTTTGTGTTTCTTCTGTTCGTGCACCGTGCATGTCAGCTTCTATTGTCCATAAGGCTTACACTCTCTTTCTATTTGTGAGGCTGGAAACCGCCAAGGTTTGTGCGCCAGAATGTCACGAAGGTAACTGGCGGGAGGCGATCCAAACATGTGAAAGTTGAAAAGGGAGAAAGCTCGGGTACTGACCAGTGGCCTGGTGGTGTCATTATTGATTCCGCAGATGACCCCACAGACGAGGATCTGGGTGAATTCCTACAATCCACTGCTTCATTTGTCTTCAACATCACACGGACTGCTGCGTTCACAGATGCTTGTCAAATGTTGGTAATTTCATTGAGAACATTCAGCCTCTTTGCCCACCAAAGGTTTGTCCAACACATGTTTGATCCTCAGCGTGCACCCATCCTGCAAAGAAAACACAAGGATATGAAGTGCCTAGTACGGAAGTATCTTCCTCCTGGCAATGTTTATGAGCTTTATCAATTCTATTGCTCTTGGTGTGATGCCCACAGTGTAGATGCTTGCGCATCGAACCTTGCCACCATTCAGTTGGTCTTGTTTTCTATTCTTTGATTTTGAACAGGTGCCACGCAGAATTGTACTAGTTTTAGTTGGTTTTGACATTGACTCTTAATATAGTTTGGCAAGTCGTGTGAATATACAATAAACTGCTCCACTTCTTGATCTAGTGTGTGTTCACAGCAAACCAAAACAACACCATGTTTAATTTGCAGAAGCACCACTCTTTTATGTTAACCTTGAACGCCACATGGTTTACAAAGGTACAACACTTTTCTGCGAACCTTCAATTCCAAATGGAGTTCTACTTTGAAGTTTCGTTCTGCCTCGAACTTTTCGCAGTGCGACGTTTGCCAAGAGCTGAAGGCTCAGCCTCACGAATGTATCATAGATATGTTTTGTTCCTTTGATCTTTCTGAAGTTTCAATCCAATTTGCAATCATTGGAGAGGTTTATCTAGTTTTCAGACAGTTTTTTCTATTTGGTAATATTTTTCCCACATCACGTTGTTGCGCCAGTTCGTTGCCAACAAAGGTTTCAGGACCGTGACCTTACCATGGACGTCCGGTTAGGGGCACTCAAGCTCTACCGCCAACACCTCATTTCCCAGTACAGCGATCGCTGTGCCTACTGGAGTCTGAGAGACCTGTCCACCGACACAATGGCCCGTACTGTGGTTCTATCCACAGACGGTGCAGACCAGGTGCCAAAAGGGTTTATTAAACTTAAACTATGTTCCCATCAGTGAGGTTTGTAATTGTCCAAAGGGTTTTTGAATGCCGAGATCTGGCAGGCCAAGTACATGGTCCCGCGCAGCCCATCACTCCGCACATGCTACCGTGGAGCAAAGCACCGAAGAGCAAAGCTAAAGCTCCACGCCATGTGGGCAGCAGGCTATTGCTTGAGGATTGTTGTGGTGGAGGAGAACACCTATTGTGGCAGCTCACTCATACATGAGCTCTTCTCAATTTGCTTGGAAGATGTGGTGCGAATATCCAAAGCGCGCAATTTGCCAGCAGTTGAGAGCATAGTACTGGTCGGAGACAATACAGTCAAAGAGTTAAAGAACCGCTTCATGTTATCTGCAGCGGCACAGTTGGTCAACCATGGACGGCTCAAGTTTCCTGCTTCCAGCTGAACAGCACGTTTTTGTCATTGTGATTTGTGTTGTTGTGATTATGTGTTGTGCTTTCTGGCACTTGGAACTTTTGTGTGACAAGCATTGGTGACCTAGAACCGTTTGCCTGATGATGCTCCGTGTCAGCCACACACACGACATTGTCGGTCTACTTGCATTGATTAGTTGGCAACTTGTTAGTGCATTTTTTAAAGCAGTATTTGGACACGGTGTGACACAATGCATTTAGATTCAAAAAATCAAACCGAGATCAGCTGTGGGGATTGTTGTCGAGAAGACTGGCAGCTTCTAGCAATCTCCTGGATGACCAATCTGTTTGCAAGATCCTGGAGGATGAGCTGCAAAAGCCAGGACTTCGCAGCTGGGTGAATGGTGAGATCTACGTGTCATGCTTACGGCAGTACCGGGACTGGAAGCAGCACTTCCTCAGTTTTTCTCCAAGCAGCATGGTGCTTTGCCTGATTTGCTGTTGGATGTTACTAATAATCAGCTTTAAAGAGCCCAATAATGATGGCTTTGTTATGTGTTATTCCCATGTTGTTCCCTCTCTAGTGAAATACAAGCGGGCCTTGAAGGAACTACTTTCTTCTAAAATGGAGGATTCAGGATTAACTCTGCTGATTAGCGTGCCTCAGGAAGGCGGCCTGCTAGAAGACAAGACGGCAAACCATTACTTTCTGTTCTGTCGTCGAAGAGGAGACAGTTGCAAAACATGTTTCACAACGTGCTTGTCACTATGCTATAGCCCCTACAAACATTGCCTGTGTTAGTTCAACCCTGACAGATTTGCCCTCCCACTTGGACCAAGATGAGGGGACTTCACGTCGTCGTGCAAAGAATGACAATGACACGTTTGTCTTGGTGAAAGAGTACATATCAAGTGAACAGCTTCGGCAACCACCATTGTTGGTTCTTCGAGCAGAAGATAGGGATTCCTTTCCACTGACTACGAACAGAATCTCGAAGGATGATTTTGTTTCAATGTTTGTTCATTCATTTGCTTTCCAAACCAAGTTTTGGAGCACACGTTGGTTTTCTGGAAGTGTCAGCAGACTTGTGTCAGTGCCTCGCCAGTCAGGTGTGATGGCTCGCAGACCTGTACCACAGATTGTTGCAGATGGGTGGATGGAATTAGCCAAGATCTTTGAGCGGCTATTAGGTGGATCGGAGGCAACAGTACAAGCTGCCAAGTATTTGCGTGGTTTGGCTCAGAACAATCTGCCGTTACATGAGCTGCATCCACTGCCTTGGCATGAAGCTGAGCCAGATGGAGAGCAATTTGCTGCCCGTTTTGAACCTCACCCTTGCGTATTGGCAGTCCTCTGCCCCAGTGTTCCACTGCGGGCTGTATGGAAGCGCAACCTCCGTTGATGAGAGATTGAGAAAAATAGACTTGTTCGTGACATTTTCTCTTTGGCTAAAATTAGCAAGATGTGATCAGATTGGGTGTGCACCCACACAGGGTTTTGACCCAGTGATTCTGTCTTTTGGAATGCTGAGGTGAAGAAGCAACCACTGAGTTGCTTTATGATGACCAGAATGGTCACAGCCATTTGGTCTGCCACACAAAGGGTTTTATCATATGGCATGTGACATATGTTTGTATTTGTTGGTCGCAGCTGGGAAACAAAAACACTTTGGGGGTTCAGTCATCGCTTCAGGATTCCACATTGGAGCCACCTCACAATTAATTTTCTTGTTGGGTGAAGGCAGCCACCCAATTAGGGCGCACGTGATTCTCACACTGAGCCCTGGGCTCAGCAGAAATTGAGAAATAATAAAGTTGAACTCGTCACATTGATGGCACCCACGCCGACTTTTGATGGCGCTAACGTCACTAAAGTCTTTGTAGGAGGGGTGCCCACCCACAAAAACTTTATATAGAAATTATATACCCACGATGATTTTCAATAAAGCAAAAAACATTAAAGTTGTTGTGGGTATATAAAATCTATATAAAGTCTTTGTGGGTGGGCACCTGGACAACAAACACTTTTAGGATGCTAGTGCCATCAAAAGTCTTTGTGGGTGCCATCAAAACGTCAGATGTTGTGTCTCAGAATGTGTCAGAACAGATCTGATCATTCAACCCAAAAGTCTTTGTGGGTCGGGGGCCGAACAACGACGATTTTGGGTTGAATGGAGGGCCAACCACGACGATTTTGGGTTGAATGGAGTGCCAACCACGACGAGTTTGGGTTGAATGGATTGCGAACCACGATGATTTTGGGTTGAATGGATTGCCAAGTTGAATTTCATTTTGGGTTGACTGGTTGAATGTCACCTCAAGGTTTGGTATTCGTGTTGTGTGGAAATGCGGCCACATGTGGCTCCTATTTTGACCAGGCCTATGCTTAGCATAGGTGTTATTTGAGTTTGCTGTGTCGCTGTGGCGCTCCAATTGAATGGAGTCTCCACTCCTTCGATCTGGTGTGGCGGCGGCTGCCTGGGCATTGATGAAAAAGCCTGGGGAAGACGCGACTACACCAAAGAAAGATGAGGATGAGACCAAGCTCACTAAAACCAAGGAGGAGGCTGCCCCCTGTAAGTATGTGTTGAGACAAGTTCTGTTTCCAATGTTTCTATTTTGTATGTCTTTGATTCGTTGATTCACAGTAAATAGTTAGTGTATATGTATGTATATATATATATGCAATTGAGGTAAAAGCAGAACATGAAGCATCAGCAAAAAAGCGCAAGACCGAGTGGCAAGCTGGGTTAGCCAATCTTCCAGGCGACGTCCAGCTTGCTAAGGCATTTTGGATTCAAGAATGTGCTTTTATTTTTTAATAGACAACCCCAAAAGTGTGTTTCCACTTAAGACATACAATCAGAATGTTCAAAAACAACCAACCGCCAGGAAATCCTAGAGTATCTCGCGATGTTCACAGACACAACAGACGTGGCAACCAAAGCTCGCGCAGTTCATCCTCTTGACCTTTTGATGGAGGGTTTCAAGACGCCAGAGGTGGCAAACCTAACACGGGACAGAATGAAGAGCTTTTTGCAGGAAGCTATGGAGGTGCATGGGAAGAAGTGTGATGTGGGTTTTGTTCCAGCACCCTGTCAGATTTGTTCTGAACGTCATTTTGTTTTGTTCTGAAAACCTTCTTTTGTTGTGGCATTTGTGGAAACTGCATTGAACCCTTGGTTGCATACTTATGTGAGGATCTCAGCACTTTGACAGCAGATGGGAAACCAATCAGTGGACACATCCCATTCGATGCAATTGAATTGGAGACACCAGCGGATGGCCTTCCTTGCACGTCAGACTTCCAAACAACCTGCATTTCGTTCCTCTTTTCTGGGTCACGTCTATACAGAGAGCCGCTGGATATGGTCACCGATGGCAGCAGTGGTTTATTGAAAATCAAGAAAGGGTTCACAAGGTTGATTCTGGTTCAAAAGATCCAAAACCTTTCCTATGTCTATGTTCACATTTGTTTGTACAACGCACATTGATTCAAAGTACTTTACAAAAGAGTTTGCTGAGGACCTGTGGCCTGCTGCTACTGGTCATTGCTTCAGAGCTGGATCCAATCGCTGGCAAGGACGGGTGGTTTTGCACAGGTTGTTTCCTTGTAAACATCATGTAGAATCTCATCCTGACAGGATCTCATCCTGCCTTTGCTTCCGGCCATATCTGACTTGCTTTGCATCCCAGTTTCAATCTCCGCAAGTTCAGACCCAGAGACTACAAGCTTTGAAGCGATTCAATTATCAGCTCAAGGCGCAGAACGACAGCGCAAAGATGTTGCTTGGTCCCTTTGGGGCCCACCATTTTTGTTTTATGTTTGTGTTTTTGTCGTTAATGTTTTGTTTAATGATTTTGATCGAGCTTCTTGGTTAGCCAAGTTGATGAAAGTCAGCATGAGATTCGAACTCCTCATGCAACAGCGGAGATTGCAGCCAGACAGTGCAGAGCTCAATGACAATGAACTACTTGGGCAGTTGATCTCAAAGTTCAACTCCCACAAAGCAACATCGGCTCTGAAAAAGTGGCAAATTACCGGAGATCAACACCAAGCTATGCTTGGGATAATCTGCGGGCTCTCTGCTGCTGCAAGATCTTTGATTAGATCTCACCTAGATTGGAACAAGTACGAACAGAGCGGCTCCCTGGCTTCAAGCGAAACAACATCTGTCTCTTTTGGTTTGATTTTGTTGCTTTGAGTTTGACACAGTGGCTACAAAGAGCAAATTGACTGGCAGGGTACAACGAGACCATTTTGCGATCGAAGCGCCACCAGCTACACCAATGCCCAAAAGGTGTTACAGGCTTGTGGCAACACATTTTGACAGACACATAACTGATGATTGGAAAGATGTTCTTCATGCTTTTACCCTCCCAAGATCTCCCAAGTTTGATGGGCAGCAAGATTGAATTTTTACAAACTCATCTGTCACATTGCAACGAGGTCACTGAAGATTCCCAGCTGCTTGTCTTCAAGCGCTACAACCACTGGTGGAGTTTGAATGCCAGGCGCATGAAGGCTACATTGAGGGCACGGCTACGATGGAGTGATGAAGTTTGGAATCGTGGGGTCGACCAAGCCTGCATCACAACATGGGTGATTTCTGAAAGCACCAAAGACCCCAACGCATCAATGTTGCAAAATTATGTTGGGTGTTTGTGGGATTCGTGCTTTGAACTTTTGTTTCTTGTGTTGTAGCTGTCTCCCCATGTTCTATGTTTTCAAGTTGGGCTCAAGGTAACTCAAGAGATGATCGATTCGATGGTTTCTGCCTTTCTGAGTGGGACTCTTGGTGTCAGTGTTAACAAGCAGCATTTATCACATTTTGTTACTTTATCCTTTGGATGCTTGTTCCACACCTGATTAAAAAATGTACAAAAACCCCTTTGACATAGTGAGGGATTATACCCAAGACTTGGACGCGCTGATCCTTTCCAAGCCTGCGAACCTGAACCTCTCCATGGTCGCAATGTATCAAGATCATGTTGGGAAGGCCCTTTTGAGGAAAGGTGGAGGGGGCTGTGCACTCAGCATGGATCAAGAGGCAGAAATAGAGGATGCAGAGGAGACTTACTGCTAAAATTGCTAAGCTGTGTCTGTGTTAATATAAACTTTGTACACGCTTTGTTGTCAATCAAGTTCCTTCCCATTGGACTCCTTGGACAGGAGAACTTGAGGACCGCCGAGTATAATGTGTGCACCACTTCGTTGGGACATGATTATAAAGAGGCTGTGTCATTCAATCTGCGGCGCAGCAAGGCTGCTGAGTGCAAATTATTTTTTGTTGTTTGAAACCTAATCAAAAGTTAAGATGAGTGATCTAATGTCTCTGCCCCCTTCCCCCTTCAGGTGGAAGGGAGCAAGCGCGTGGCCAGAGTTATCCATCTCCGAGACCAGGTCGACACAGGCCTTCGCTTGGCAGAGGCTGTCATGCAAAAGAGGTGCATGATGACAATGGCTGATCCTCGAGCGCAACACTTGACAGCTTTGGTCAAGCGAGTCTTGCATGACGCAACTTCTGGAAAATTTGGTGACGCCGACCTAGCGAGGATGCATCATGTCGGCTTTGCTGACCTGTCCAAGCTGGGCAGGATGACAGCTGTCCAGGTGGACGACTGCGCCAGGTGGGCAAAACGTGTTCTAGAGCTCAACCCAGAGTACAGCCACTTGCCAGCAATACACCTGGAGGTTGAACTAAGATTCACATTTTTTGGTAGTTTTTGTTTTGTTTTGTTTGCCTTCTGTTTCCAAATATGGCCAAGGTATGGTCCTGGTCATATGTCCGATGTTGGCAGGAGAGGGGATCCTAGGAGGATTGAGAGGAGAAGCGAGGCGGATCGAGGACAAGTTTACCTCCATGTCGATGGAACTCAAGACGGTACACGTGGCTCTTGACCACTCTGCCTCTCACGGGAACAGGACATGTTTTGTGAAATTGCTCAGTTTTAATTCCCACACTAAAAGCCGTGATGTCTTTTTCACAAAATGCATTGTGGCAAGTAATTCAACCCATCCTTGCAGATCCATGCCATCTCTACTTCCGGCTTGGGTGGCAATGTTGGAGAACACATTAGGCTGCCGACAAGGGACCTTGTATAAGGCCCCGAGAAATTCGGACAAAGATTTGCGAGATGACAATGTCTTTGTGAAGAATGAGTTTTGGCAAAGTGGCACTTGCAGACCCACAGTCCCTCTCAGCACCAGCTTCTCTTTTGGAGAGTATGTTTTGTTTTTCTGACCTTTTTCTGTGTATGGAGGTTATTTAGTGGATCGGTTGGCTTGTATGTGTGTGCGTGTGCATGTTCAAAGAAGGTGAATATGTGACGCCGGAGAGTGGAACCTTCTTCAGCCATGAGGGGGGCCGGAGTTTGACAGAAGCCTGGCTATGAGATGTCCAGAATGATTTCAGTAAAAAGAACAACAACCTTGTTTACTGGTAGTAGTTGTGCTAAAAACTTTGCTGATCAACCTCACCACGGAGGACAAAGAAGAAACTGCCCAGTGGCTCGGGGCAAGAGGCACCATCAAATCCATGCTGGAAGGGTGCATCGGACGTGTGTCAAGCATGAAGGGTCAATCCCTCATCCTGCACAACTATACTATGTATGATGGCTGCTTCGAGAAGACCTGTGCTGAACTCATGACCGATCTTGAGTCCAGCTGCTATGTGGCAGTATTTTCCCAGACCGAAGATTGCACAATTCTGCAGTATGCACTGACCCAAATGAAGGACAAACTCTTGGAGGACAGGGTTGAATCGGGTTGAACTGAATTGGGGACATTATTCCTAGATATGTGAGAAACCCTGACGAGGACTGGAAGCAGTCATGTGGATTGATGTCAACGGTCACCCCCAAGTTCAGTGCAGAACCTGATCTATCAGAGTTTTCAGCACCGAAGCCACCAGCATTGCGTTTGTGTACCATGACTTCACAGGGCCACCTCCAGCTTCCGGATGCAGTGAGGAAGAAATGGCTGTCGGACCCTGTGCGGAGCAACTGGCCTTGTTTGGGAATCGGTTTCCAAAATGCTTTGTTACTTTGTTGCTCAAAGTGGGTTTTGTGAACATGTTTTAGAAGCCACGATGGTTTTGTCCTTCCTTACCTCAGAAGCATCCAAGATGCAGACTGGCGGACACGTCTCAAGAACTTTGACTCTGTATTTCCGCCAGTTCAGGACCCTGAACAAGCTGCTGTTCCAAATCCCACAAGCGGCCAGGAGAACCTTGACTTGGGACAAACCCCAGCCGAGACTCCTCAGGAACCTATTGTGGGGAATGCCGCGCCACCTAGCATGACAGAAGAGGTATTCAACCAGAAGTTCCCAGAGATTGCATGCAGCGTCACGCTGAACATGGGGCAAAATGTCATTTGCCACTATGCTGATGGGAAGTGCTTCCTGACCACCGCAACAAAGTTCACTCTGGTTGGGCTGGATGGCGCGAACCCGAAACCACTCTTCTTATTTGGTGGTGGATCATGGATCTCCGACGCCAAGGCTGAACTGCAGCCAAAAAACACTGGTTGGTTGTGGGGGGTTGGGGTGAAGTGAGATTGTACTTGACAGGCCAAGGACTACATCAGCAAAGAAGCGAATTCAAACAAATCCGTGGAATTTCGATTGGAGAGTTCAGATGACTGGGTGTCTGAGTGTTCATTCAGCAACATGTTGGGTTATTGTGATTGTAAGTTTGGACATTCCCAGAGTCAGAGTCTGTGAAAAACATATAAGATATACATATAACTATATATACATGATATAAATACAGTAAACCTTTTGAACAAACCAAGGTGGTTCTTGAAGAACAGGTTCAAGGTGGAGGTGTGGCTGATTCATCACCAATGTCCTTGTTCAAGCTCCTGACCACAATCGAAAAGCGCGGAGCAGTGGACTTCAAATTGACAGGCCACAAGATTGAGCGTCCTGCGGCAGTTCGTCGGGGTGAGGCAGCAGATGCCATAGATGTCAGTCACGAGACATATTCGGTCTACAAAATGAACAACGTGGTGCAGAAGCACGTCAAAGCAGGATCTTTGGCAAGCTTCATTGGGCAGAAAGCATTGAGCGGATCTCAGCACATCACATTGGTGTGGCGTGCCTTGGTTGTTTTTTTTCTTTTTGTTACTTTGATGAACCCCTCCCCCTGTCCTGTACTGGATCCGTCTCATCCAAAACACATCAGGTATGCGCCACTACACCAAAGAAAAAGTGATTGGGCCTGCAAAGCCAATTTACTACCTGAAGAAGTCCTTCCAAATGGAAAAGGGCATGGTGTACCAGGTTGTGTGACGTCTCAACTTTTGAGATCGAGTCTTCCAAAAGCAGTGAGTTGTAAAAGCGCACACTGGAGGGGTTGAATCATTTTGAATAACAGCCCTTTTGATCCTTTTTGTGTTTGGTTGTGCACCTTTACATGTATCTCAATATATCTCAATGATGGATGTGCCCAAGCGTTTTGTTTCAGTTCGACGTAGTGTTGTTTTTGTGTTTCCTTTTGTAGCTGCTGCGTGCTATGGAGCCTGTGATTGTGGATGCTGACCAGTCAGACGTTGATCGCAAACTCATGGAGAAGCACTTGGCATCTGTTGCTTCGAGCTCCATTCAGACACCGATGCCAAGTGAGCCGAAGCCGCGTTCCGACTTGGTGGCCTTCAAGACCCAGCCGGTTGAACCAATGGTTGCCTTCAAACCGAGTTCTTCCCTCCAGAAATTCATGATGATGACCAAGCCTGTTGACTCTGAGGATGTCAAGCCCTGAGTTGCTTGAAGTGTTTGTGAACAACAATGGTTCAATTTGTTTGATCATTTATGTCTCAGGTGAGGGGTGTTGCAAGGCCTTTGCGTGATCCTTTGGCCAAGCAGCTCTTTCCAGAAGAGACACCAGCAAAGCAGGACTATGTATTCTTCGACAAGGAAGCTGACCCAGAGCTTTTCCAGGACAGCCAAGACCCTTATGCGTATCTGAGTGAGCCTTGCGAGGTCCCTTTGAAGGGGTCACACATGCACTCACCAACAGACTCTCCGATCAAAGAGTACAAAGTTACTTCCAAGTTCGTTCTTGACCCCATGAAGTACAAAGAGATTTTGAAGCAAAGGCGACAACGATGGAATGGTGTGTGTGGTGTTTCAATTGGTTTTGAGTGCTACTCTCCTGTTCTTGACACTCAGATGTCTGTTGGCTCAACACTTTGTTGTCCTTTGGATGCTGTTTTGAATTCATTCATTCATTAGTTCATTCATTCTGAGTCCCGAGGAAAATGGCCTTCATGCCCAAGGCAGTGGTGATCACAATGGAGACTCACTGCTGGACGTGGGCAGCGATGATGGAAAGGCCCATTTTATAGTTGCAAATGTTGTTCCTCAATGTTGTGCCCAAATTGGTTGACAACTCCCAATGAAATTGCACCCTGTGAGGTTGATGAACCTACAAGTGATGACTTGTTGGAGATGGTTCAACAAGATCCCCAACCTGATGCAGAGCCCGATGAAGAGGTGATCCCAGCAATGCCAGCACCGAAGCGTTCATCACGTGCATCCGTGCCAGTGCCAGCTTCCACCGAACAGGAAAGGTTTTTTGATGGTGCTGCCATGTTATGAATGAGTTTCCATGTTTGTAAAAAGTACAAAGTGTTAATTTTCTGTGCTCACATATTGGAAGTGCATAGACCCTTGCAAACCTTTGGAAACTGTCCAAGGAGGCTGATGAGTCTGGTGAGCAACCTGCAAAGAAACTTCGGGTCACCAAGGACATGAGTCCCAATACAAAGAACAGTATGGTGGAAGCCCAAAGAGAGAAGAAACGTGCAGCTTCACGTTTGTGGCACAGCAAGTTTGAAAAGAAAGGGGTACCTTGGGGACACATATAAGATTTTGTTTATTTAATTTTGACTAGGATTCCCACCACACTACTAAAAGGGCATCAGCACAGCTACGAGGTCCCCAAGGGAGCATCAAGTGGAGCATCATCAAAGAATGGTGATGATGTGGGCAAAGAACCGGAGGTGAAGAAGGAGCTAACCACCGCAGAGACCGCACGATGGGATTTTGTTTTTTGGACCTCATATATCCTTTTGTGTGCTTTTTGTCTGGTTTCAATTGTTCACACTGGACCGGTTTTTTGTTTGGCCCAGTGGACCATTCAGGTTCGCAAGTTCCTGCTGGCACATCCAGGACAGCTTAAGGAAGCACATAAGTCCTGGATGGAAAGCGATGAACGAGCTGCCATCCAGGCAGCCAAAAAAGGCATTATCGTGAACACTCACGGACCTGCCATGTAGCTGATCTTATGAAGATCGGTGATTAGTTTTGGGGATTTGAACACGTGACCAACACGTGTTAGCAATTAGGGATGATGGGATGGACCGATATGACCACGCGCGTTCAAAAACAAGTGCTGCCTATTGCAAGAATGTTTGTTTTAGACCCATACCAAAACAAAAGCATCTGTCGCTTGCAGCTGTTCAAAGTGTTTGGGTTGGGTGCCTATTTCCACATGACGCAAACATCAAATGTGGAGCTGACAAAGATCAAACATGTCATGGGTACCTTTTCTATGCTCAGGAAAACTGTGTATATGCATGCACGTTTATTTTTTGTTTGTTTTGCAATTTTCGAGTGTTAGAGTTTTTCACTACTGAAAACAATGAATCTGAGGGTGTGATTGGCCTGCTGGGCTGTTGGTGCCGGGAAACTATGAGTATTCGATTGAAGATCAATATGAATGCAGCGGACCCAACGTTTTGGATGAGGATGAACCTCACATGGTAGCCCTCTTGCTGTGGATCAAACAAACTTATGTGGATTTCACGAGTGATTCTCGGGTCATTTACCAAGAGGAGCTACGGTACTTAGTGCGTGAGCATACGTTGGAGAATGCCAACACCAAGTGGTGTTGCAAACTCAAAGTGTTTAATGTGCGTGATCAAATTGATCAAGTGATCTCTTTCCAGCTGAAGCGCCGGATGACTTACCAGTTAAAACATCCAAAGGGAACTTAGCTTTCAAACATGGAGTTCGTGCGAACGCTGCCAAAAATCCTTGTCCGAATGTTTATTTGTTTGTGTGGCAGTGGAAGTTTATATTAAGAACCATATAGGAAATGAACAAGTTCCAAGTTGTGGGCTCAAGGACCAGAAAAACTTCGAGTTTCCCCACCAGCCAAAGTAGTATAAAACAAGGCCCTCTGGCGCAGCCTTTTTTTCCCACACAACGACAAAGTATATCATATCATTGGCCAATGGCCAAATGGCATGATCCAAGTTGTGGTGGTCATTACCCATTTGCTATGTTTTGGTTTTGGTAGCTGAGCATCCATTCCATTGACAGCTGATCATTCTAATTTAACAGCCAGTTAGCATGAAATTAACTTTTTGGCAGTGCCTTTTTTCCAGCACGCTCAGGTACTGAGAAGACCTGCAAACTACATCTTCTTTACGAACAATGGTGCAGCGCAAAAGAAGTGTGGTCCAAGTCAGCGCTGGTGATTCGCATGCAAAAAAAAGTGAGGACGGGCCAGCGAGGAGCCAGGAGATGGCTCACGCGCAAGGAGATAACCCTGAAATACGATGCCAGCATCGCAGAAGAAATCATTGCTGGAAAATTCCAGCCAGAGTTGAAGGGAGTGCTTTGGAAGCCACACCCAGATCTCCCAGAACGGGAAGATCTATATCTTTTTTTGTGCTGGGATGAGTCCGTGGAAGAAGAAGAAGTGGACACTATCGTGGAAAGTATGTACGAGCAAGTGGATGACGACAAGAAAAGAAACAAGAAGTCTAAGGATGGAGGCAAGAAGCACAAGAAGGGGTCCAAGAGCAAAAGAAAGAGGAGCTCGAGTTCTTCACGTTCATCGGCATCATCCACCTCCGAGTCTGAGGAAAGCAGCAGCAGCAGCAGCAGCGAGAGTTCCAAGAAGAAGAAGAAGCGAAGATCCAAGAAGAATGGCAAGAAGGAAAAGAAGGAAAAAAAGAGGAAGGATAAGTCAAGTGATCATGATCATGAACAAGAGCCTCAATCGGAGGGAAACAAACTCTCAGAAAAGCAACGCAGGAAAGAAGAGCTTAAGAAAAAGAAGGAGATTGAGAAGCAAGAGAAAATGGAACAAAGGAAACAGGAAAAGGAAGAAAAGGAAAAGAAAAGAGAGGAGGAGCAGCGGGTCAAGAGGGAGGAACAGGAGAGGAAACGTGAAGCTGAAAAGAAAAGGCAAGAAAAGCGGAACAAAGCAAAGAAGGCTGGTGCATTTTATGAGTGATGGTTAGAAGTATCGCATGAACTAGACTGCAAGCCGACCCACATCGATAGTATTAGATTCGAAGACCTTTTTAAATTGGATTCCTTCCCTTCCCCCAATAAGTTTTGGTCCAGGCGCTGACTGATCTCAACGCGTGCTTGGCCGACATCAGTCGCAGGGAGATGAAGACTGATGAACTGCCGCTTGTCCTGGTGATCTGGACTACAAGTAAGAGCAGCAGTTTACAATAATTGCAGAGTAGATCGATCGATGCACTCTTTTGCGTTGGAAAGTGACAACCATGCATTATTGAAATGATGTACCATCCTGTGCCCAGGTCACCTTCCCTGAAGAGCGCCATCATGGAATCGCTGAAGGATTTCAAGGTTGATCTTAAGTCAGAAAAGATGAAAGTGGACTCGGTCCTTGAGAAGGATCAGGCCTATATGACCCTTTTTACTTAGATATCGGGACAACTGACCTAGATAGATCGATCTGATATGATTTTTGTGCAGCACTTCGAAAGCTTCACTTGGGCTAGTATACTAGTACCTAGTAAAGTACGATGTCAAAAGAATCAAAAAGCCAGAATTCCGGAAGGTTGAGGAGATGGACGTGGTGGCTGATGGAGCCCAGACTGTCATCAAGTCTTGGCGCAATGCCAGATCACGAATGTGAACTGGAGGGGTTTCGGGAAGCGACAGGTCTATGGATTCAAGTTTAAAACGTTTCATGAAACATGCACGCATGCAAAAACGAAGCATGAAACGCGATTGTTGCTTTTGACCTGCAATAAAGTTGCACATGTGTCAGTGGCGGGATAGGCTCATCTCCTGAGATGTTGAACCTGCTACATGGCATCGGGGTTATTTTCGTCTCGGATGTGTGTGACTCCACACACACCAATTGAAACATCGAAGAAGCTTTGTGGGAGAAAAATGATATAAATTATGGCCAGATCTTGCACGTAAAACGTCTACGCTGCTATGTGTATCATCGACGTGTTGATATATGTCCCATCGGCTTCTTTCTGATCCCTTCGCAGATTCTCCTCATCGCAATGCTGATCGCCGACCATCCTTCGTTCTTGGAGCTGTCGACGATGTGGTGGCTGGCGCTCCTCGGATGGATCCGTGCGTTTAAATGGCAGGTGTGCAAATGAACCAAGTGGACGGACTGCGCATGATAAATTGTTTGGGTATTTGATGGACAAATCGCAAGTGTAGCGTCACAATCGTTGCATCAGTGAACTGGACTGGACTCGATGAAGGTTTGGATTCATTCAGTAAGGTCAGTAGCATCAAGCAGGCTATGAGGAATTGCAAGAACCATTACAAAGTAACTGGGACTGAATACTAGTACTGGCTGTCCGATTTCTGTTGTGCAGTGTGCATGTGCACGTGTGTTCTCTAGATATATGCCCTATATATGTGCGTACGTGCCCAGGATTCGAACGAAAGCTCCATTCATCCATGGAGTATTCGATTGGGAAAAAAATCCCCATGGAACACTGCACGTGACTTTCTCCGGCTGTGCCAGGTGCCTGTAGAGTCTTGTTCCAAACTATTATTATTTTTGCATGCACCGCAGCATGACATTGATCGAAATATGCTTTCCTAAAACCTTGTGACATATTGTGACACTTGTTAACCATGTTAAATCAACAACTTAAGGAGATTGCTTCAATCCGAGCACCAGTGAAAGACCGGAAAGAGGAATTAGGCTACAGGTGGGAAACAATCGAGATGCTGGAACCCTTCAGTGTAATTGAATACCTTTGGAACACTGTGGGCATAGACTTGGATCAGCAAGCAGTGCGAACGTTCTGGGAAGAACATCGAAAGCGTGGCACACCATGGGCTGTGCATAGCGATGCTGATTCCGATGTTATTCCATTGGGTCTCTACGGAGATGCGTGCCGCATTCGCCAACAAGCTCATCAGCCTGCCCAAAAAGCATTAGGAATATTTCTAAACTGTCCAATTTTCCGGCCGCACTCTTCACGCGCATCAAGGTGGCTTTTAATGTCGATTGACGAAGGGCTGCTGTACAAGCGTAAAACGCTGAACAAAATCATGGCCCGAATAGTATGGAGCCTGAACATATTGTCGGAAGATCGCTACCCCGCATGTGGCCCTCATGGAGAAAGTTTCAGTGGTAAGTTCCAGGACCGAGTTGGTCAGAGAATCACAGGGAAGAGATTCAGCGTAGTTGAACTTCGAGGCGACTGGTTGCACCACAAGCATGTATTTGCGTTCAACTCGACATGGCAAGCAGGAAAAAACAAGCCTGTTTGCTTTTGCTGCCCGGCGTATCGATCCGGCGAATGTCGATACTACAACATCTTGGAAACGAGTCCCCTTTGGCAGCGTCAGTACACTTTGGGCCAATTTCTACGCTTGGAGATGCCCAAGAAAGATCCCAGCAACCTGGCAAATTTTCATGTACTAGCGTACCTCCACAGCTGTGCCGAAGCATGTTGCCAATTTGGGTTCGAGAAAGTGGACATATTCGCCAAAATATGACATGATTACTAATATCGATTATTATGCATGCAATTTTGTTTGCTCTTTTGCACATGCACAGCTTAGGTCCACTGCTTCTTTTGAAGAATTTTCACCATACTTGCATAGCTTGGTGCTCCATGCATGTCATTAATCTCGGCATCCTGTATTCGGTGAATGGAAGCTGCCTGAATTTTGGTAGCATGTGGACAAGCCGCTCATTGCACATCGCTGTGCAAGTTTTAAAAATTGATCTATCCTAGGATGATGATCCTCGAAGAGAGCATTATTTTTGGGCAACCAGATCAGAGAAGTCTGCAGGATTGAAGCGTGTATCAGTGACCTGTTTATATGTTGTACTAAACTTTTGCTGCTTTGCAGGAGGGCATGGATTTGGCCTACAAGGACTTCAGAGCGTTTTGCAAAGGGTCAAGAATCCCTTGCAGCCAGCCACCTTTTACGGTGAAGCTTGTGACTTTGATGAATTTGTTTTTCCAAAGAAATTCTGCAAGAGTGCTGTTCGCTAAGCCTGCAAACCCAGTGAACAAGTGAGGTTGTGAAAAAGGGTGGGGATATCCTGATGACTGCGAAAGCGTACAACAATAGGTGCATACAGCTTTGGCTTGAGAGCGTTTTGAAGAGAGCTGCAGCGGCTAATCCACATAACGAACGATTTGGCCACGCATCAGTCATGATGATTCTAAGTTGCGTTTGGTGCACATGTACAAAAAAATTTGCAGTGCCTAGTTTTGCGCTTGGTGCCAAGAAATGCCATGATGAGGACAGCTTTTTCCAGGTTCATGCACTTTGTCGAGGCGTACCCCCGGTTCCTGTGACTTGAAACAATTACGTGCAAGCAACTTCTTGGTATGAAAATAGTTTTTTGTGTGTGTGCGGGTGTGTGCGTGTGCTTTAAGTTCTCCTATAGTCCTAGGTCACAGCAACAAGCTGATGATATTCTCCGGGAAGGAATACTTTTTGCTCGATCGCTTTTGCTCCTCAATTCCTTGAGTGCGAGGCCTGCATTCATTGTCAATTTCACTGAAGGGCTTTTAGAAATTTGGTCTTTCGAAGTCAAACAAACTTCATCCCCCAATTTCCAGGCTTGGCAAGCTTCACTTCACCATACGTCCAAAGGTACATGTATCCCAGCAGCAAAAGTATCGATCAAAGGGTACTGGAATTCCCAGTGCGTTATCCGCTTAGCTATCGTTGCCACTCCTGAGGCATTGGGACATCTTCTCCAACAGGTTCGTGCCCACAGATACTCTGTGGCATTTAGAAATCAACAATCTAGAGTCTTAGATCGATATTTATCAATGCCCGTCAGTTCTTGGATGAAGTTCGCATGCGGCATCATGCGGCCAAGCTTCCTTTCAATCAACTGCACTGGCAGGAACAAACTTCAGATATCATCATTGCTACGTCGATGAAGACAACATGGGCGCCATGCGAAGTACTCTAGCTGTTTCTTCTAGCTGTGCATGTCACATGTGGTGTCATGTGTGGTAACATGTTGCGCATGGCATTGTTCAACCTCACATCCTAGGAACAATCCTGAGAGCCCATGCGAGTCACCAACGATCTTGGTCTTTGAAGATGTCAAAGCTCCGTTTGTGGACATTGAAAAATAAAGTGAGGAAGTTCCTAGTCTTTGAAATGCATGATCAGGTGAAAGACTTTCCGGAATCCTGTTAACATGGCCTCACAACTATTTGACTATCTGAGGCTCAACAAATCATCCATGGCCAGAAAGTGATCTTTGACGATCGCTTGATCGAAGAAAAAGATAAACGGGCCAGCATGTGCGTGGTTGCAGCCGTGGTCAACGTGGTTTACAAAACGGTATACTTTATAGGTCTTTTACGTAAAGGGCATGGAAAGTTTAGTCTTTGGACTTCCAGGGTATACACACTGTTTGTGTTTTAGCATATCGCATACGGTGACCTGACTGACAGACAGAAGAGTTCGGCAGACCCGGATCATCCACTTTGTCCACCCAAACTCGTCACCGCCAAAAATGCACACTCGTCCTGAGTTCAAGAGTTCTTTCCCCCACCTCCAACACCATCTGAAGGGTCTCGGATGGTCTCGGACCTCAGTGCCAAAGTGGAAACACCAGCTGCCTCGCACTCAAAACATCCAGGACCGGGCGCTGCAAAGGATGCCGCAGGCAGGCGGCGTTGGCCAAACGAGTTGCGGCAGGTGGATGAAAACGTATTTATGGAACACTAAGGAAGAGGTCGGACACCAGGGTGAGCGCCCGGCTAGAAGTTGAGTGCAACCGTTTCAAGGGTCATGAATGAAATGACTCCAAAATTGGGCACATGTTCAAGAAAATCGGCTGATCAACAACAACAAGGTGTATTTTTCCTAAGTGAGCATATTCTGGGAACCCCTACTTGTCCACAGACCAACTTCGTACCTTTCGCTTCATCGAAATGACCTGGTTGGCTACCTGCCTCATGCTTACGGTATGGATTCGTTTGATGTCTTCGGAAGATGTTTTGGTCACTGCAACCCCCAAAATATGTTCAAAGACCTCATTCAACCTCGGTAAATGCTGGATGTCCAAGATCGATGGTTCAAGGACACCACCGATACTTGTCTTCAACGCCCAGAGCCCAAAAATAAGCGGCTGGTCTTCGAGACAAATGTGTCTTGCCAGTGTTTTGAGACCCCAAGTTCCTCGTTGTTCTCCAGGAAATATTCATTTGTTGGTTTCCAACACTCCCCGCAAAAAGTACGTCAAGCCGAGAGAGAGAGAGAGAGAACCCCCACAAGATCCTTAAGTTTTCTTTTTGGGGAAAATTGCAAAGACTCATGGGAAAGGGACCTTTGTAAGATTGCGTCACTGGGGGGTCTCCATCTTCTGATATCCATTTTTACGGGATTCTCTCGGGAAGAATGCATCACAATGTCACTCCAGTCACACCCGAAGTCCAGTCACTCCAGTCACACCAGTCCAGTCACCGAGATGCCCAAGGCGGAGAAGAGATGTCAGCCTCGCAGAGTGCGCCCAGTTTGGGCCTCACGGCGCTGCAGTTTAAGCCACCTGGACGGCCAAATGGATCCGCCGGCCCGTGCGCCGCAAGCGCGAAGTCGGTACCATTTTTCCCGAAGCGATCGCTGCTTTGGACCCTTCGTAGCCTAGAAGATGGGACTTGACCCATACAAGAAACAATAAGAAACAGGTACTTGGGACTTGTATATGTACTTGCTATTTTCCGAGGTATGAACTGACACTCCAAGTGGGCCATTTTGCTGAATCAGAGGGTCCTGCTGAAAGTCTATTTGTCCATTTGGCTTGGTCTCCCTCTCTCTCTCTCTCATTCCACCAGTCTGAGATCCTGCTTTTCACAATCAGCGTCCAAAAGACATCTACAAGAAAGCCACGTGGTCACCCTTTTGCAAAGTGGATCCAAGATGATCCAAGGGGATGTGTCTGCAAGTCCTGCGGGTTCATGTGTCCAACTTCAGTAGCCTTCACTCACTGCTATGGCCAGCTGCGGCAGGCTCTTCCACAGTCAGTCGTTTTGCATTTTGCCCAACAGGCGCCACTTGTATTTTGGCCAACCGGCGCTTAGGTGGTACTCAAAGAGACCAGGTGCCCTGAAACGGAAGGGTTTCAGAGGGTGAGTCTACAGAGTGAAGTCCTCCACCTGCTTGGGTCCTCCAAGCAGCGGCGAGCAGTTTTCGTCCACGGCCAGCGAAATCGCGCCAGGGAATGTTTTGAGGTTCAATCACCTTCTGAGAAGGTACTTGGATCTGTAGAAAAGTTTAACTTCAACCGTCTTGTGATCCGTCATGGATGTGCGATGGTCATTGTTTGATATTGTTTGCTGTTGAGCCCTAACACTAGAACTTTGTGTTTGTTTTTCGTTGTACCCAACAGACACATTCCTCCCCCCTTTGGAACAAGAAAGCGCTGTCATAGACAGCCACCGTTGTAAGTCACCGTTGAGCTGGGAAGAACTGATTTCAGCGCACATACCCGTGGCAACGCTTTCCAAAATGAACAGATAGTAAGTGTCTTCCAACAAGGTCAATAAGATTTTGGAGACCATGTGCAGGCAATCAGAACCGCCTTTATTAGCATCAACTAAATTGACCGGGTATGAACAAATAACAACATGCCTGCAGCCTCGACAGACATTGCTTTTGTTGAGGCACAGGTCATCCTGTTTTATCTTGCCGCCACAAGATCTGAGAACAAAAGTATTCAGGTCCATATCAACTCAGCCTGGTCGCGCCTGAAAACCAATATACCTGCCAGCCAGGTATGGTTCGTACCGTAGATTTCGCTACTGTCGAGTCTGATACCCCTTGTGGACACGGGTGCTTCTGATATTACTTGACAGGTGATTGAAACACCTGATTGATTCCAGCCAGTTTGCCAGATTGATTCCATCGGCACGTGCTGGTGTCTCCTCGCTCAGGAAAGAGTTGGCCTTCAAAGAGGCCATGGATCGACACATCGCTGCCATGGAGGCGCATGCCGCCGAGGCAGTGGCTGAGAAGGATGCCTGGGACTCCCATGTGAGCGAAACTTGGTGCGCAGGGATGGGTGCCGTGGTTGTGATGAGGACGGAACCCAAATCAGAGACCTCCACCTTTGACTCCCAGTCAGAGCGAATGCCTGGAATTTCTATGATTTGTTTAACCGTTTCTTCGCGAACAAGAATGACCTGCAGGTCTACTGCACAAAAAGTGTCCTGTGGCTTTGAGTCGCCCAGGGTGATACAAGAAGTGTCGCTTATGATTCGCTGCCCGCATTCAGTGCCGAGGAGTGCTTGTTGCAAGAGCGGGATGAGATCCAAGCTCGTAAAGAAAGGAGAGATCGGGCTGTGTGGGTTTGTTGGGTGTGCGTGACCAACAGGAAACAACCTGCAGCATCCCACACCTGCTGTTGTATGTACTCACTGAAAAGTGCGTTGTGTACAAATAGTTGAGGGTAGCCCGTTGTGTGTGTGGACCTTCGTCAGATTTCGGAGGTTGACCACTTTGGAGCGTGGTGACTTGGGTTCCTGGTCTTATGCGTCCAAGAAGTGTAACTCCGCGGGGAGTTCCAAGCTTCGCCCTGGGGCCGAGCAAATCAGTTTTACAATTCTTGAAATGAGCATTCCGGAGCTGGAAAATGGAAGGATCCTGTAAGAATAACTCATTTATTGTAGAGATATATAGTACCAGGATTCGGACCCTCAAAACGAGATTTTTGCTGGTTTTACTTCGTGCAAGACCATTCTATCACCCGATCCGGCAGGGCAGAAGCCGTTCTGCAAGGCGTTTTCACGCAAGCCGCCGTTCTGCAGGAACCACCTGAACTTGCATTTTCTGAAGCATCAGATGGCCCTGGGCGAGCAGAAGCGCAAAGAGCAAAGGAGCAAACACCGGTCGTGTCGATGGTTGGAGTGGTCTTCCGGGGCAATGGGACCTCGTTCTGGCGGGTGAACGTCGTGCGATGGGACTCCCATTCCGTGCCGGTCAGCGGAGGAAGGAGCTGAAGATGCCCATCCTCACATCCACGTGACATCCACGGCCCTGGCTATTTCCACTGCCATGGATGTGATTGTTCTTTCGCCCCATTTCGCCCCAACCCGTTTTTCGCGGACGGTTCCGTTGATGTCCGTCGATGGAGTACAGAAGACGGAGCAGATCATTTTCCAGATGGGACCCTAGGGCTCCTGGCCCACCTCCATGAGGTTCGGTGATTAGACCCCCAAAACCCCCCAACCACCGAACCTCATGGAGGTGGGCCAGGAGCCCTAGGGGGGATAAGAGATCCCATGACTTCCATGATTGGGATGAACCGCGTTCCCGCTTGCCCCGCTTGCCGGTATCTTCTTGGGAACTCTAGAAGTGAGAAGTCTTTTCTTTGGGGGGATAAAATTCAACAAGGAATGCACTCTTCTTGTGCAGAACGCGTATGAATCGAGGGATCCATGCTTCAGTCTTGAGACAAAGGCAGCAGAACCATTCTCGGTCAACGTACCAGGTACGTCCAAGGGGGTTGGCTTCGAGCCATTTGATTCGGATGGCAGCCTTTAGGCACCTGTAGCCTGTAGAAGATACAAAACATGACAAAAAACTATTTGTCCCCAAGGCGTGTGTTGCGTGACTTGGGCATGATGCATCAATCCAATGGTGAAACACACGTGTTGGGCCGGGCCACAAACAAACACCGCATTAGCTATCATTGAGGCTAGAGTGGTCATAGAGGTCATGTTTGGCCCAACTACTCAGACTTCAACAACTCTCGTCTCCTTTTGTTACCCGACACGACGACATGTTTGTTTGACGAGTTTCTGTCGAGATCCATGGATTCGGTGTAGGTAGAGATCCAGAATTCCATCTCGCCCTGATTTGGCAATCCCTCATTGGCTTCGGTGTGTTGGTTCTCCCTTTTTCGACTGCCACATCAGGGTTAGTCAGTTAATGTCAGTTACTGTAACATGTGTTTTGTGTTTTTCATGTTTTTGTTTGCTTAAGCTCAATATTAGAAGTCTTTAATTTTTTAGAGTATGTTTTTGTATTTTGAACCGCTGCCATCCGCTGCCAATATTTCGCCAGGAAAGAGGACATCGAGGCCGCCTCGGCGCACGATTTCCCCAGCTTTTCCGAAGTTCATCCCAATCAGATGAAGGATTTCGTCAAAGCCCAGCAGGACGCGCCGGCTGGCACGGGGCCGGCCGGCTGGCATGGGACATGCATGAAACGTTTGGGGTTTTCCGGATTCGTTGTTTGGGGTTCTTTGATGAGTACCATGACTTTTGAATGACATCTCGAGTGGTGGATTTGAAATTAAATGAGGTTTGCTAGCAATTGTGCTTTGGATTTCAGCCACTTCTGAGGCGGAGGAACTACTAGTTATCAGGATAGTATCGCTGACATGAAGAATGATCTACTGACAGGACTTTGGGAAGACAAGCCATGTGAAGCACCCAAGAAGACCCGAACAGGTGGTGTGCGGCCGGTTCTTGCACCAGGAGAGAGTGCGACAGTCGCTGGATGATCAAGTGAGGACCAATAACACCTTAAGCAACTGGGCCAAGAAAGGATGGATATTGTTTTCCGATTTTTTTCATATTTTGTTTGTTTTTTTAACGTTTTTTTCTCTACTGTTGTTGCTTTTGCTTCTGCTGGGAGTGCTTTACAAGCACTAGGAGCAGCAGAAAGGGCAGGGGACGAAGCACCAAAGCCAGCGTGACAGTGACAAAGGGAGGGAACAGAAAAGGTATTCCACTTACTAGGGACTTCTTTGTGGTTGTCTTTAAACTGGTTTCGGGTTTCTTTGGGCTCGGTTTCTTGTCTTTAGCGTTTCTTTAGGCGTTCTCCCGGAAAAGGCATCCCACTTAACGAAGGAGAAGTAGGAGGAGAGAGGAACTAGAATAGGGACTTTTCTGCGGTTGTCTTTGGGTTTCAGTGGTTTCGGTTTTCTTTGGGCTAAGCAAAGTAGAAATCCACCTTTGTGGCCGCGTCAACGCAAAGAAAATAGTAGTTGTGGTAACTGTGGTAAGACTCGTAGCGGGGTGGTCCGAGTGATAGAGGTATTGGAAATACTACGGGTGGTGGACGGTAGTGGCAACTATTAAAAAAAGAAAACAGCGGGAGG
>CAXAMN010026162.1:187240-201849 GCA_963970005.1 Durusdinium trenchii
GGGTGCGGGGGAGGGCGCAGCGCCTCCCCCGCAATGCAAATCAAATATAGACAGCGCTGGGCTGCTTCGTCTCTTGATTGGTGTAATTGGGTGTCAAAGCTCAAGGTGAAGGTCTTATCATCCAACCTTGTGGCAGTGTCAATGCAAAAAAGATATATAGTCAGCAGAAGCAAAAGCCAAGGCAGAAGCAAAAAGCAAAAGCAGAAGGAAAAGCAAAAAGCAAAAGCAAAAAGCAAAAGCAAATGCAGAAGCAAAGGCCAAAAGCAAAAAACAAAAGCAGAAGCAAAAGCAGAAGCAAAAAGCAGAAGCAGAAGCAAAAGCAAAAACAACAAGCAAAAGCAGTAGGGGAAAAATCACAAAAAAAAATCCCGGAAAAAAACCTGAAAAACAATCCCGGAAAAATAGGGGTTCCCCAAGAAAGGGCAGTTCGTCACAGTGCTGAAACAGCGATCATTATTTTAGAGAAATGTGCAGTTGGTTCAGATGTAGATGGATTGAAGGTCGCTTAGCCTGTGGCTGCGCACGGTGGATCCGGAGTGGTTGGCTTGAAGGTGCAGCAGAATCAGCAGATGTGTTGTTGACTTTTAACATAGACGGGTACGTTTTGGAGTATAGAGACCCTCCAACTATGGGTTTTGTTGTATGTTCATGTTCACAGGTGTCTTCTTGCTCTATATACGCATATGCTAATACGCATGCAGATTGGTGTTTGAAAAAAAAGTGTGTTCACATCATTTTCGAAAGCGGCGGTTCGGGGCGTGCCCAAGTTTCCATTGAAGTTTCGATTTTCGTCCAGATCTTCCCTCCAAACATCATGGATTCCCTCCAAACATCTAAGGAAATCTGGCCAAGCAGAAGGATCTAGCACTCGAGCTGAGCCAACTACAGGCCTGGCCTTCGGCTGGAAAAGTTTGTTTTGTTTTTGTGAAAGCAGTTCCGTATTGATATTATAGGGAAAATATTTCAGACATTTTAAGATGTTGTTTTTGGACATCCTTTAAACATCAATTTTTGGATGTTGGCGTCTATGTTCGATTTATTGATGTTCTTGTACAGTATACATTACATGGAAGTGTAAGTCTCAGTGTTGAAAAGGAGTTTAATGTAAAGCAGAGCTGAAACAAGACCTAGAAACAGAAGCAGAGCCTGAGAGTCTTTGTACATCTTGCATCGGACTGCTACAGTAGTTTAACAGCACATCATTGTATAGTGACTGACCATATGAGCTGTGTGTGAGTTGTTATATAGCCATGGCCCTGACAGAGTTCTTTTTGCTTTGCCCCATGGTTTCCTTTTTGCTTGTACCGGTAGGATAATTACCGAAGACATCGATGTGTTCTTGCATGTGGCCCATCTAGAATGTTTTGAGCACGTCGAGGAAGATATCCAGAGAGGGGGGCAACAGACCATGGTATATAATGGGCGCGTCCCAGTGAACCAGTACAGTATAGCCTACAGCTGTCGGCAAGAGATTATCACTAATTGTAGATAGTGTTTGCAAGTCTGAGAAAGGCCTGCAACCTAACAATCATAATCCACTCACTGTTAGTGGTAATGGGATATACCCGTGTTACACACCATGTACTTGGTACCATGCTGTTCTTGCTGGCTGTTCTCGGCTGTGGCATGGCTGGTGGCTGGTGGTTGCAGAAATTGTCCAACGGCTCACCGAAAAGATGTGCAAGAAGCATTGTTAGGGAAGGCATCCAATGGCATTTTGGGCACCCGGCTGAGGAATCCTGAATCATGTTTGCAATCTGGAAAAACATCAAGGCTTTGCTTTACGGATGTGTTTCCCATCATATATCCGCTTGCTTGATTCCATTTGTAGCATAA
Source organism: Durusdinium trenchii (assembly GCA_963970005.1). Classification (NCBI taxonomy): domain Eukaryota; class Dinophyceae; order Suessiales; family Symbiodiniaceae; genus Durusdinium; species Durusdinium trenchii. Next base: position 189,077 of record CAXAMN010026162.1, read on the forward strand.
TCCTTCTTCTAGTGTCCTTTGTAGCACTACATCTTAGGCAGTTGCTCACATCTCAAAATGAAAGACATAAGGCCAATGTCCTGATTATTCTTACATATAGGAGCCCCGAAAGGGTCGGGTGAACCGAGTTTGCTTTGCTCGCACCATTGGGCCCCTTGGGCCATGGTCCATGGTTCGGTTTGTACAGAGTACAGACACAACATGACAATACCTGACACAACTAAATACACAACGATTTTCCACCATTGGGATATACAGATATTTGGACGTAGATGCATTTACCATCAACCTCTCCAAATGACCCCGCAAAGGGTCCCAAGTACGACCTCTGTCAAAAAGGTCATACCATTTGTTTGTTCGGAAACGCCATCAGGGCCTCTTTTTCCACCCGTTACAAGATGTTACAAGTAGCTGTTTTATCCCAGGTCCCAGGTGAAACGTACTTTAAACTGGCACTGCATCTTCGTCCGCCCACGAATCCACGAACATCAACTCGCGAAGGCGAATCGGGAAGAGCTGGCGATGCTGCGCAACGCAGACCGTCACGTGCTCGCAACGGGGGATCCCGGGACATGTCCCCGAAGAAAAAAAAGGTAAATATGAATAATTATGGCTGTAATTATCCCTTTTCCAAGTTTACAAACTGAGATTCTAGGAACAAGGTTCGCTTGTAGGGGCTCCTGGCATCGCCACTAGGAGCAAGGACGCTACTAGGGGCTCCTGGCCGTACTACTAGGAGCAAGAAGCTACTGAGATGTGTTTGATGTTTTTGATGGGGTCATTGAGTCATGATGTCATGTGTGCTTCGAGGCAGGTGCCCGTCAGGAGCCGCGCTTTTGGGTGCCCGGTTGTCTTTGGGACGGAGGAAACTGGGTGCGAAACAGTGGCGAATGAGTGAGATCAGTTAGACCGGTTCTGAGGGAAACCACTGTAGATCCAAGGTCAAGTGACCTTACAGGACCCGTAACCTGGGGTACTTATGGGATAGTCTCTATATATATATATATTATATAGGATTCTTCAACCTTTGTTGGATGCCACTGCGATTGCTTTGTGAGTCGACTGCCGGAACTCGTGCCTCAGAGAATGCGTACAAGATGGTATATACAAGTACCTGATTTTAGAGGGTCACGTACTTTGGATGGTGTAGGTATAGGCATTTCAAGAATGTAGTTTCCAATGGAAACTCTTGAATCCACCTATTATGACAATGACATTTTTTTGGGGGATAACAGTACTGGGACACTGCTCAAGAGGGCAAAAGGGTAACATCCCTTAATCCTCCATCCATTGCCAGCTATCTCCCATTTTCAGCGAAAACCAGGTGATTTCTTTGCTCCTCACCCCAGTCTTCCCAGTTTGCACAACTACAGTGTTTTCAGAGGTTCGATGGCACCCCAAGTTCGATGGTTTTGTGGACCCATTGGGCCATAGAGGACATCTATAGGGACGTCGACCCTTGGGGTGCCAGTGCCATCGAACGAAACCACTGGGCCTCGAGCAACGTGAAATGTTTTGTGTTGTTTTTTTGTTTTTTTTGTTTTTCCAAGGTGCCAAGAAAGCCTTTGATCGAGAGACGCTGGCGACGGCCTGGAACGCAGATATTCGAATGAAGAATATTTGGAAAGCCATTGAGACTTGGCGTGAATTTGGTTTGGTCCGTTCGATTGGCACCAAGAAGAATCGTACATGGATGCATGCAACATCATGCAACCGTGTCAGGGAGTTTAGAACACAAGTATATAATATATTATACATATTTGGGCAACGTTCTGTCTTCTTCAATTGTCCAAGAGAATGTGGTAGTACGGCATTTGGGAGCATTGACACGGCATCTGGGAGCTGGTATCAGTGTGGAGGCTTCCCACAGCTTCTGACTTTTTCAATAGTGAACTTTCTACAGGCTCCACTAATTTGTCGACGATACTGCATGATTTGGGCCCCATTCCCATCGGAGGAATTCTTGACGCAGGGAAGCATGATGTCGTTCAGAAGTCCGTTGAGGTGTGGGGAAGCCATGGCAGACTGCACTGTTTTGGTGTATAGTATAGATAGATGTTAGGGGAACCCTTCCTCTTAGTGAATATCTCTCCTGCTCTTGCTGAAAGGAGAAACCCAGCTTCTCATAGATGGCCAAAGCAATCTGAATTTTGCGTTTCCTGCTGGCTGCTAGGGGGAAGTTGGCACATACCGTAAAATTAAGAGCGTGTGAGCCTTTAAGTTCAACGGGAAAGAAAGAATATATGCCTCCGATTCGAAGCTAACCTGCCCTTGGACGTCAACTCAGGAATCCATCACCGTCCCTCTATGTCCCGCTCCTGACACGTGTGTTTTTCTTTATTTTTCCCCTGCAAGCTATCCCATTGACCATACAGCATGTTCTTTTCTCAACCTCCTCTGGATTCGTGTAGACCTCTTTGTCGGCTGGTTTCTGGACTCCTTCTCCTCGCCTGCCATCCCAGGACAATCACAGCAAGGTGGCCAACAAAGGACCATCCAAGGCGGGCTGGTTGAAGCTTCGGGCGTTCGGCCACCGAGCCCGGATGGATGGTGTAATGACCTTCGATGTGGGCTTTGTGAGTGCTTCTGCTGGGTGATCGCCAGGGTCGGAGCATGGCTGACTGTCATCTTTATCATGCTGCATGGGCTGCATGGGTCATTGGACCCCATGAGTGAAGGCCTTCTGCAAATTGGTATAAATGGTATAACTATGTATTTATAGATTAACCCTACTGGACATCACTGGACAACCTTTGCAAGCATCCAGAGACCCTTGTATGGCTAGGACTTTTGCTAGACTGTTCGACGGAACTTGCAGTCCTCGTATGTTCCAATGTGCTTCATTACACGTTTCGTCGTTTGGGTCGACTCACTTTTCAAGCAGAGCAAACACGTGCTGTATGTTTTTCAGCACCACCAGTGTGTGTAAGAGGCTGCAGGCTTGTGCAAAGTGAGCAACTTCCCAAGTAAGAGGAACTTGCAAGACCTCCACCAGGACATTCCCAGTGACCGAACTTCTATTGGGAAGTGACCAAACTTACAGACCTGTACAAGTGTCCGCCCCGCCTCTCGGATCTCCGCCGGGTCACTGGTAAGAACCAGACAGTAGTTCCGTTCAGTTCGGCCATTCAAGGAATGGTTGACCTGGTGATGGAGTGTAAGAATCTTTCGTCAAATTGTGGTTCTTTGGTTTTCAGGCCATCAAAACGATCGATGCTTGTTGGAATCCTAGGGTGGTCTGAACGTCCCTTTCTTCTCACTCGCACTCGATAGGTGGGTCTCGGCGACGCCCTGCCCCCGTCACGGGCGGGCTCCACCTTGTCAGCCGGGCGCATCATGACTGGCAGCTCGTCGTGTGGTACAGGGGGTCCTGAACGACAGGCTCAGAACAAATCAGTTGCTTCAAAAGGGGTCAGTTGGTTGACATACCATGACATACCTAGAGCCTGACTGCATCTCTAATTTTAGACCACCAACCACCCAAGATATGTTGGTCTATCAAAACCGGGGTCATGTCGGGGCTTTGGGTATGAAAAGACATATTCCATGCGAAGCACAAATCGGTCAAGCCCTCGCGCTAAGTGGCTCTTTTGTCAGAGCTGGAGTGAAGGTGCTTGTGCCAGCAACATTGCACACGGTTGCTGTGAATCGGAATTGAAAATTCGCATAGATCCCAAAAATTTAAATTTTAATATGCGAGATGCACTTCTCCTTCATGTTCTAGGGAAGAGAGTCCTTTTGACTTCCTTTTTCTTCCTGACATGAGTTCGGAGTCGTAGACTATGCGCCATTTGCAGTTTCTAGAAGAGAAGAGAAGACACTGATGAGGTTCGGTTTCTTTCGTCAAACTATTCGCTAATTGGGAATCACCATTGACCCACCGAAGGAGGGTACCTGCTTGTTCCATCGACTCTTTGAGGCAGAGACTTTCGAGATCGCTTCTCTTTTCAGCTCCTCTCAGCGTCAGCATGGTCTGGGAAAGACGATCGTATAGATTTTTGGCATCAGAGATGATCACTCCAGGAATCTTCATCACATAATTGTCTAGGTTCCTGATTTCTGGAGGATGCCCCAGAAATTCTGCTAGCTGAAAGCGTACTGCAAACATCTGGTCATCTCCATCCACTGCGGCTCTCGTCTCCGCGGCGGCACTGGATCGACAAACTCGAGTGATCTTGGATGAAGACCAGTAAATGGGACTCACCCTTTCAAGATCTCCATCCAACAGTCGCTGTGATGAGCATCCTACTATCACTCCTTTGGTACTGCTACCATCAGGTCTGTTGGCATGCGCAGCATCGACCCACGTTGCCACAATTAGATCTTGAGGTTGAATGGGATGGATGAACAGTTTTTGTCTTCCACGTGATTTTGCTCGCTTCAAAATCTTGTTCACTTCAATCAAATCTTCCACTGTTGAGCTATTCAGTTTGGATAGCATCAAGCCCACTGGAGCACAGGAATCCATAGCAAGTTGTCCAGCATGCCATGAAAGACAACCGAGAACACTTCTCATTTGCTGTTTTTCCGAATCAGTGGTTGTGTCCTCCTTCTGATCCCATCTCTTCTTTGGGATGTGAATTTCATCAACACCGGTGAGGAAGTCTTCTTGGCTTAGGCAAAAACCTCCATTTGGTTGAGCAGAAATTTGAACTCCACATTGTGAGAAGTTGTCTTTTTCCCATTCTTGCCAGCGGAAGCGGTCTTGTATTTGTTTGCGGACTCCTTGCCAACGAGAGTCTTTCAGGTCGCCTGCAAACATGAAGTCGTCCACATGGGAGCATATCCAACCAATTGGTTTTTGCTGTTCATCAAAAAGGCCCCATACGCAAGGATCACTCAGCTGTCTTCTAAAGTTGATTGACTCTAGAAACTCATTGATGGTGCAATACCATTCTATGGGTGCTTCAACTAACTAGGCCATATGCCGCACGAGTCAACCGGGTCACGCTCCCTTCTGGAAGATTGAGCTCCTTGCAGATTTCTGGCAGTGGTTCACAAAGAATTTCTCGATTGAATCTTCTGCCTTGAAGAAAGGCTCCTGAGACGTCACCCTTTTCCACTGAGAATCCAAATGAGCACGCCATTTGAAGAAACAGCTGTCTGGAAGTACGAGACACTGTGGGACTCGCTGAAGGTCGTCTCTCATATTCTGGGTCGAGGAATCCTAAAATCACTGCCCGTGCTTTTGCTTTCCTTTCATGGGTATCCGGGTTGATTTTCCATGTCAAGACCCATCTCATCCTCAGAGCCTGGGATCTGTCTGGCCGTACTCCTTTTGGGAGTTGTTCAAAAACTTTGGCCAGGACAAAATTCTTGACCTCCACATGTTTTGCTGCTGCGAACAACTTCTTCTCTTCTTCAGAGAGAAAACGTTCGTTGACCTCTACGTGGTTCTTCTTGATCTGGTTGGTGACAAAACAGGTGAAGTCTCTAATCCATGACTTTTGTTTTCCACGAGGTCCACTTGGAAGGTCAATCTCAATGCTTAGGCAAGCATGTTCTTGAAGAAGATGTGAAGAGGGATCTTCAGCTGCTAGTTGGATGTAGCCAATGTCCGCTCCTTCTTCAGGAACAACTTCTACCCCTTTCGTCTTCTTCTTTGCCCTAAATCGAGGGGCTTCCCATTGTCTCTTCCGCTCTGGATGATAAGGTTGTGGAGGTGCAATCTGCTGCTCCCGAATGGATGTTGTGGTGTCTTCCTCCATGGGAAGTGTTTCATCCATGGGAATTTCTTGTTGCTCAAGTTGGTGATCTCCAGTGTCATCTGGTAATGAGGGACTGTACTCTTCATCATTCAAATCATTCAGGCTCTTGAATTCATTCCAGTCTTCCAGAATGTTCTCATATGTTTTCCCTGCGGGCTTGTCTAGGATGTCTGAGATCGTCCAGGACAAAGGTTGATGAGGATCCTCAAGCTCTGCCCAGGCCTTTTCTCTAGGACTTGCAGGACGGATTTGTTGAGGAGCCGCTTTCAGGAGTTTGTTGCCTCTAACTAGCCACACAATGGAGCTAGCTCGAGCTGACCCATCGGATTCTTTTCTGGTTTCAACGGCCAGTACTCTTGCTGGTCCGAGGTATTTTCCTCTCTTGAAAGCGCTTGAGCCATGGTTTTTCGTGACTTGATATCTCCAGTAAAACACGAGGTCACCGGGAGTCACTTGTCTCATTTGACGATGTCCAGAGTCCAAAGCTCGACGCAAGCGTTCTTTGTTTTGCTCTTCAAAAAACATTTTCTCCGCTTCAATCATAGCTTTCGTGTTTTCTCCAAATTCAGCGGAAATACCTGATTCCGTAAGAACGGGTGTGTCACAAAGTTGTCCCGGGGTCAAACGTCCAGTGATGTCAGGATTCCTACCGAAAGCATGTTGCAGGGGAGAGAAACCTAAATACTGATCATGAGTATTCTGGGCCCACAAAGACCTAGATAACAGTTCGGAGGCTTTCATCTCCGGAAACTCAGCAGCCAAAGCTGACATGGACTTCTTAGTAAATTGCACACATCTCTCGATGATTCCATTTTGCCAATGAGCCTCTCCCGGAATGGTGTCCACCATGATTTGTCGGTTTGAAAAATAATCATCCAACTCTTTGCTTCTAAAGGCTCCGGCCGGATCCAGCCGGATTGTGACTGGTTGACCAAACACAGGCTGCCAGTGAGATTCAAAAAAGGAAATCAGAGATTTGGCCGAAGGAGAAAAATTCTTTCCTTCGTGCAGAATTCCTCCAACACGAAACCTGGAACCTTCGTCAATCCCCAAAATCATATGCACCGTTTCACCACTGTTGGGATGCTGCCAGTCCGCTCCATCGAATTGCACTCGTGTCCACTTCGGCGGAATGTCCGACAACGTTGATCGGTTTCGAGGCACAAGTTTCACGTTTTCTTGGCAGACATCACACTCGAACTCGTTCACTAACCTACATACCTCTTCAGAGACACCTCTCTTCTTCAAGGCCTTGTAAAGGTAGTTTCTACTGCAGTGACCAGTGGCTGAATGAATGCGTTTGATGTTTTGCAAAGCTTGGTTTCTCTCCTCTCTCGACAAAACGCACGCCGTTTCCCCGTTTTGTTTCGTTTGTTCACTAGGGTCTTCGTTTTGCTGTGAATCAGCTTCCTCACATGATCTGACGCACTCAAAAGCCATGGCATGTCCAGAAACCCCATCACAAAGTTCCCCCAACAGACTTTCGTAGTTGTCTCTAGACAAGGCCAACTTCAAAGCACGTTTCACAAACTCGGGAGTGTAGAAAGCAGTACTCCTACAGGTTTTCGACCCTTCACATGTTCCATGTTCATGATCTCCTGAGCACCGAAGGTTCATGTGTTCGGCGAAGGACCTATTGTTACTCTGGAGCTTCCACCCCTTTCCGAGTAACTTCCCCTTGGAATCCCTCAAGGACACTTGACACCCTTTACACACAGCTTCGAAGACCGGAACGTGGCGAGCGAGATCCGAGAAACATGAGTGATTCCAACCTTCACAGCGTTCACTCAGTTCTAAAACAAACATGCAACCCATTTCATGAGCCTCTTTGGCAATCATGCACGCTCCTTCATATTGGAGATCCGCCTTCCGGCGTTTCTCCTTCAGTTGTTTTCGTTGTTCAGGGGTTCGTTGATTCAAATGTTGTATGGGACTGTATGGACCGCACTCTGGAGAGATCCACAGCACTCTTGGTCTTTTCTCGCGCAGCAAGGTCCGAATGTGCTGACGTCCTGTATATGTTTCAATGTCACCTCCGTTCCAGTGAGCAATGCGATATGCACTCCCGACACCAAACAGTTTTTCACATTCAGAAGACAAAACAGAGTCAGGCTCACAACAAACCTCCATCAAACACAACCTACCTTGATCAACCAAGTCCTTCCAGGACTCACAAACCAGAGTTTTAGGATGGTGTCGCAAAAACTGAATTTCCTGATTGCTCAACACCGAGAGGTGCTCATAGGTGGAGCCCGGACTCACTGTGGCACGGCAGCTGGTGGTGGCTTCTCTGGAGATGGGCGGCGCTCCTTCTTGGATCTCTGAAGGTCTCGAAGCCTGCTCTCCAGCTGTTGGATCTCTAGCTCTGTCTCTGAGATCATCTCCATCTCTGAGGAGTCGTCCGGCAGGGCTCCCTCCGAGATCAGGGCAAATGAGCTGTCCGTTGAGGCACCTGGGATCTCCTTCTTCTTCTTCGGGATCACTGGCTCTTTCGCGGAAGAGCTCTTGGGCTTGGTGCTCCCCTTCTGTCCCTTCTGGTACCACTGCACGAACCTTTTGAGGCGCCAGTCGCTGGTGCCCTGAGCTCCCCCTGCCTCCTGGTAAGTGGTGGTTGCCCACTGAATGTATTGCCAGTCTTGGTGAGCCACTTCTGAGTAGGTGAGTTGGGAGTGTTTCCCAAATCCCATCACTTCTGATCCACGGGGACTGTGACTCTCCAGGATGTGGCGATGACCCAAGGCCAGCAGTTGTGCGATGGTCTCGTGACCGGAGATCTTGATGCCCTGATCCTTGATGTAAGCCAGAAGGTGGTCCTTCTTGCGAGCCGCCTTGTTCAACTCGGCGACTTTGCTCTTCTGCATGGCATCTTCTTGCGGACCATTGAGAGCTTTCAGCTCCGCCAGGCGGCCTTCCAGTTGAGACCGACCCCAGGATACTGGAGGTGTTTCTCCAAACTCCTGGATCTTCTCGATGAGGCCGGCTTTGCTCAGAGCGGGCATTCTGGCGTACAGGATCGAGGGTAGATGGATCAGTCACTTCGTGCCAAAGCTGCGGTGATTCCCAATTCACTCTCGAAAAAGGATGCATACAACAACAATTCAACACAGACAAATGATCAGAACAGAAACAGTTCACATTACTCGACATCGACTCCGATATGTGGAGAAGGGATGAACTGTCATCATAAAAGTTCCCCCCCTCAGCACTTTTCGACGGACATGACAATGAGGCGTCGACTCCATTTGGCTGAGGAGGTTGCTGTCCCTATTCTGTACCTGCATCTCGCAAACTCAAAAAAGGTTCACTCCTAGCAAAACTACCAGACAAAATGTCTGTGGTCAATGGAAACACTTGGTGGCCCCCAGGTGTGGTTTCCAATTTGATCACTTGGCGGGGGTCCACTGACTTCAAAATCATTTCATCACTCTGGAAGTCAATCACTGCTCCCAGAGTGCGCAGAGCAGAAATGCTCAGCAACACAGGTTGGCCATCAATGTCATGAACGTGAATGTTCATGGTTCCACTCGTCCCTCCTAGGGGGACAGCAAGCTTGGCAGTGCTCAGGCATTGCTTCTGACCACCGTTTCCGAAACGGAAGTTTGGTTGGTTTTGAACTTCAACCTCAACCTGTGGAGTCCAGGCATTGGCTGCCTGAAGGTTGAGGATTTGGTCCAGAGCTTCTGAGGATCCCACTGAGGATGTCGCACCACCATCAATGATTGCTTTTCCTTCAGCTAGGATCTGGGACAGTGAAAGGCCAAGTTCCTGTGTAGAGGTCGTAGCTGATCGTTTCGGCTCAGAGCAGCTGCCATACACTTGGAAGGCCAAGTGAGCGGATTGTTGCCCGTGTGATCCACCACTCTTCTGAGGACATTCATGAGTGGAATGATTGCCACCACACTTGAAGCATCGTTTCACTGAGGTCACCTCCGTCTTGAAGCGGGTGGTCGTTTCACGCTTGCCTGGGAAGAATTGACGACTCTTCCGGAACAAGCTTTGCTTCTCCCTTGCCTCCTTCAAGGTCCTTCGAGCACCTTGATAGGCTTGAAGTGCAGATTCAACCTCAGAGGAGAGATATGAGTACTCAGCTTGATCTTCCTCAGGCGGTTCCCACTCATGTAGGTCACCTTGATCATCATCATGGAAAAAGGCTTCCTCATCATCATCCACCAGGAGGACTGAGCCTCTTTGATGGTCTCGCTTCTTGAGGTCGTCATCTGGCCAAGCAATTCGGAGGGCACTCTTGACATGTTCCGTTGTGAATTGGTTCTTCAAATTGGCGATGATGGCACCACGTTCTGTACTGTCCAAGCCTGATCTTTGCAGCAGCATCCATGCGACAACGAAGTCTGGCAGAAACTTGTCAGCTTCCTGGGATGCTGCTTCGGACACATCATACTTGGACTGTCTGGATGATGGAGCCTCTGTCGATGTGCCTTCATACCAATCCCAGTGATTGTCATGCCAGGATCGTGACCAGGAAGACCAAGCATTTCTCCCACGCCAGTAATGGTCTCCCGGTTCCACCCAAGCATCGGCTTCACCGTCATGGTCCTCTTCTCCTTCATCATTCATTCGTCCATCATCACGAAAAGGTGGAGGATCTGAGCGCGAACTTCGAGATCGGATGTCATCCCGATCATGCGAGGCTTGTGACCGACTCGGTCGGCCTGTGCCGGCACTAGTCGCTGCGAGGCCAGAATGAACATGATGGAGGTCCCCACCCCCATATTCATGGATGGCTTCTGCGAGAGTCCGGCGAGCATCATACAGTGGTGTCTGATGATCCACTCGTTCATGCTTTCGCCCTTGCGGCGTTTCACACTGTAGAAGAATCGGGAGATGGATTTTCCAGCTTCAGCTAGAGTTGGAGATTGGATCTTCGTCTTGAGGAAATTGAGCAGTTGCAGCGCACCTTCACTATGGCTGATCCAGCCTGGCAGCTGATGCTGAACTGCAACTCGAGCTGATCCTTCTAAGGCCGTCTGAAGACGGGGTCCAGCTAAAACACGTTTCTTCCATTCCAGAGTCTCTACATAGTTGAGAGCTGCCCTTCTGTAGGGCACATACTGTTCAGCAGTTCCATCGAAGATGGGAATGCCATCTTTGTTGTATCGCAGCTCGGCCATGGCTGCGTGACACTATACAAACGGGGTCCCTGGAAAATAGGATACCTGGCTCCGATCTTTCTCGAAGCCAGGCTCCGCTACCATGCGAAGCACAAATCGGTCAAGCCCTCGCGCTAAGTGGCTCTTTTGTCAGAGCTGGAGTGAAGGTGCTTGTGCCAGCAACATTGCACACGGTTGCTGTGAATCGGAATTGAAAATTCGCATTCCATACATGGAGTGTTTCTGTTTTTGGTGGATTTCCATCCTATTCGTAGGAGACGTTTCCAGCCAAAGACCAGGACTTGCCAATGGACAGCATGGGTCTCTTTTTTGTTGGTATGAGTCATGAGCCATTAGGGGCCATCATCCGCTGTTGCAGTAAGTGACCCAATTTGTAGAGGCAAAGTTGAGGAATGGAAGGGAGAGATGAGCCATGACATGCCATGACCTGTTTAGTCACGACCGGATCAACAGAAGAGACAACCGTCCGTGATGATTCTTCTCTTGATTGGCTGGAGTTGACAGGTTTGAGACCGGGGTTTGACAGCGTCTGCAAGTTTTCCCGAGGCTACCATTGATACACTTAGAGGAACACATCACATGGAAGTGGAGAGCCAGCTGTTTGTAGAGGAAGCATTGTCATCCAAGGGGCCATTCTTCGCTTCCATGATGATCTAGATTCTTTCAGGGAGTGTATCGGTGTATGATATTTTGTGACGACGGACTTTTGAAAATTTTGTATGGTTTTGCTAACCGTGAGAATTATTGAAATCTAGAACCTCCTGAAGACTAACATGGCCATTGTCAGGGTCCATGTTAGTTTTCCGGAGAGTACCGTATTTTGCTTGGGCAGCAATCTGTCAGAAACCTGTTTTTCGGGCTATTCCACCCCCCCAAACATTTGTCCAGTCAGACAAGTTGCAAGAACTCGCCACCTAGCTATACTTGGCTGACCACTTTGTCAGCTTGGCAGGGCAAGGGAGGGCACACAAGGACGGTTGCCTCTTTATTTTAGTTGCAGATCCATGGTCTGAGGTTGTTGCGAAGTCACAGAAGTCACACAATGTTAGTTTCAGTGGCCTTGCAATCGGTTTGGGGGCGCTTACACTCCCCTTGTGTGGTTCAACTTCACGTCCACTTTGCGCTGTGCTGCATTCCTGATGTGTTTTATTGCTGTTTTATGATCGCAACAAACACTACTTTGTTTGGTGAGTTGTAAAGTCATGATTTGTGATGTGGTGAGTTGTAGTATGGTGACATGCAGTGTTGTGAAGTTACCATCACGATAAGTTCTCCAATAACGACCATCCCGCTCCCCCTACTGATCTCAAGCATTTGATAGACAGCCAATCGAAGGACTGTCAAATCATATCACATCACTGAAATTGTTTCCTATTTGCATAGGCCTTGAGATTGACATCTCCTTGATTCTAAATTCTAATTGTCAACTGTGAAGCCACACAAATCATCCCAAGCGTAGTTCCTGCGCGCAAGAACAACAACTCATGTGTTTGTTTACTGTATGTTTCCTCCGGGGGATGCGATACAAAGCTTCGTGCTTTCGCGACTGCTTTCAGCGAGGTTCAGCGAGGCGCACACCACTGGGATGCTCCACCTCCCTCAGTCAACTAGAGGCTGGACGTATCGGAGAGTTGGCTCGGGATTTCTGGAATAATAGTAGTAGTAGCAGGCAGTAGCAGTAGCAGTAGTAGTACTAGTAGTAGTAGTAGTAGTAGTAGTAGTAGTAGTAGTAGTAAATAGTGGTAGTGGTAGTAGCAACAAATTATACAATAGTAATAGTCACAGGAATATTATAGTAGTTGTGCGTTGTTCGTTGTCCTTGTCGTTCTTGTTGTTCTTGTTGTTGTTGTTGGTGGTGGTGGTGGTGGTTGGGTGGTTGGTTGGTTGGTTGGCTGGGTGGCTGGGTGGCTGGGTGGCTGGGTGGCTGGGTGGCTGG
>CAXAMN010026162.1:201859-218853 GCA_963970005.1 Durusdinium trenchii
TGGGTGGCTGGGTGGCTGGGTGGCTGGGTGGCTGGGTGGCTGGGTGGTTGGGTGGTTGGGTGGTTGGGTGGTTGGTTGGTTGGTTGGTTGGTTGGGTGGTTGGGTGGTTGGGTGGTTGGTTGGTTGGTTGGTTGGTTGGTTGGTTGTTGTTGTTGGTTTGTTGTTGTTGTTGTTGTTGTTGTTGTTGTTGGTGGTGGTGGTGGTGGTGGTGGTGGTGGTAGAAACAAACACAGCCGCCCAACATAATTGTCACATGTTGTAACTTTGGAACTTCAAGGGGACGAGGTTAGGGATACGGTTGAAGGTATGAGCGAATAGGTGGACTTGTTGGACTTGTTTCACTGAAGTTTGGGCTGGTCCGTTTTAGTGTTTTTGATTTGTTGTTCTGGAGGGGGGGTTCCAAAAAAACAACAACGGGGCTGCAGTAGTTGTGTTTAGGAGGGGGTAGAGACAACAACACCTTTTGAGGGGGGGTCCAAAAAAACAACGGGGCTGCAGTTTTTGTCTCTAGGATGTGGTCGAGGTTCTAAGTAGAAGTTTTACAGAGGCTTAGCAGACCGGTTGCTACTACTACTACTACTACTACTGCTACTACCACTACTACTATTACTGCTACTACTACTGCTACTGCTGCTGCTACTACTACTACTACTACCACTACCACTACCACTACTACTACTACTACTACTACTACTCCTCTTAGTCTCACGACTACTACAACAACGACCACTACGAGTACCACTAGTACTCGTGCCACTAGTACTCGCACTAGTACAAGAACTACCACTACTGGTAAAAGTACTTGTTGGTTGGTTGTTTTCGGGGGGGGGGTCAAAAAGCAACGACGGGGCTGCAGAGTTTGTTTCCACCCCCTTGTAGAGACAAAGGAACAAGACGTGTTGTAACGGGGCTGCAGTTTTTGTTTGTACCTTGCTGTTGTTGTTGTGGTGGTTGTTGTCTGTCGTTGGTTTTCTTATTTTTTTTGTAGGTGTGTGCTTGTTCATCGCTGTTGTTTTCTCAATGTAGGAAACACCATGAAACATCTGGTGGAAACGTGCGTGCCAGAGTCCGCTTCTGCTCCGCATACCCTTTCTGCACCGGGCGCATCATCGACATCGAAGGAAGGCTTCGGTTTCCACACCTGGCCGTGTCCTGCATGTTTGGATGGCCATATAGAAATCTAGGTCGTGCCAGGTCCTACCTACCCGGTATCAGGTGTCATCGTAATAAATGAACAACTGCGGGAACCAGCCAAGTGTCCGAAGGTAGCTGGACTGTCCGAAGACCACCCAAAGCCTCCAATATCCTCATATATATATATATATACCAGCACCCTCCAACAGGTCTCCTCTAAAGGGTTGTTGGGCCCTAACAGGTCTCAATTGGTGACCTGTTGGAGGGTGCTGGTATATATTATATATATTATATAGCCTTCCCCAAGACCATTTGTAGTCTAAAACGCTCAGTATACGTAAAACAATGGTGGGCCAGGAATTTGAGGGTACCTCTCGTCCCTTGTGCCAGGCCAGAGCTGGAAACGGCAAAGGGCTGTTTTAGGCGAAGGCCTTCAGACTGCGCTGGGAAGCTGCGTTGTGGCGCGGTTTGGTTGGGATGGAGTATTATTTGACACTTAGACAATGCAGATGGTCAGTGGTTTTGTGTTCGCTCATCCTTCACCACGAAAAAACACCAAATCTTAGGCCATATTTGCTGACATGTGTCGTTTGGGCAATATACTAATATACCATGATTTGTTGCGATGTATGTTTGCAATCCCTGTGGCTGGATTCATGGGTATCCCATGTATGATGCCTTTTTTGTTCATGTTCTGTTTGCATCTGCGGAGCTTCAAATCCCGGTTTTGGTGTGGTTTCATGTGGTGGCCATAGAGCAAACATCGCATTCTCTTGGCAACAGAAACCGGTTAACGGTCGAATTTCGATGCTTGCCGCTGTGGCAGCTTCCGCAAACCGACAGCGCTCGGCAACAAGCTTTGAACACTTGGTTGGTGTCCGAGGGTCGACCCCGAACAATCCAGGTCCTCAACATCTATTTACAAGTCCCAAGACCCAGTAACACCTAGTATTTACCTCCTTAGGTATTGGTTTAATATGCTATGACATAGTATGACCATCTCGGGTAAAATTATTTCAATCTGACTTGTAGGGTTTGCATGTTTGTTGATGAACTGTGACAAGTCTTTGCTGCAACAGTGACCGGGCATCGCACACCGGTGACCGGGCATCGCACACCGTGACCGGGAATTCCCCGCACCCGAGCCAGGCAACTGTTTCACGAGTCTGCCGGGCAAGCAGGAGTGATGTTGACTCTGCAACGGTTTCGACCGACAAGCAACGAACAAACACATGCCACAGGTGGCACACACACCAACGGCGTGGTAAATAGATCTTCTCATATCTTATCGCGAATCTTCAGGAACATAGCTGTCCAGCAAGTGCAGTTTCCTACACAGCAGGTACCATCCTCAGTTCCACCACTTGCGAGGACTCAGATATGCTCAGAGAAGTCTTTGTTTCCAATGGTTTAGGAGCAGGTTCTGCGCCATAAACTGTCAGAGCAGGTGGATTCCTTGCTTGTTTCCTTCCCCCAAGGATCCATTGCCTCCTCAGGTTCGTTACGAAGTGGGCCCTTGCTTCGCCTGTAACGTCTCCCTGCTCACGTACCTCAGAAGCTGGCAGTAGATCCATAGGGTTCCAATGGGTTCCAATTAGATCATTAGATCCAATTAGTTTTTGTTTTCAAAACTTGGGGGTCCTTGAAGGTCATCCAATCACCATAATCATTTGCTCGGAAGTCCGGATAGATCCCTGATATGGCATAGGGCACTTGTTCGAGGCCATTGTGTCACCCAAATGTTTGATCATGTTTGATCAATGGCCGTGGTATGGTCGGAGGCCACGTAGGTTTGAAGGGTCCAAGTACCTGGATCCCTAGGCCCTAGGGTATATGCTTCTTTTGTGCTCTCTGTTTGTGCTTTGCAGGTGCCGTGAATTTTGGCCTTGATGTTTTGACCGCACATGATGTTGGTGCTATTTTCCCCGCGACACCCTTTGGTGTAGGCTAGCTAGATGAGCTCTTCGTTTCGTCCAGTCCGTTGCAGATGAACGGTGTCCTCCTCCGGTGTCCTCCAACCAACGTTGGGGACGTGTCACCAGCTGCGGGGCGGCATGAGTTGGCCAGCAAAAACACATGTTTTCTAATTTTTCGTAGGCCGCCTCCAAGCGAGATTTATCCTCTAAACGGTCTAAACGTGATAAATGTCACGGTTGTGGACTGCCAAATCGAACCAACCAACCAACTTGGCGCGAGTCGACCATAGTCGGCCTGCGCTGCGAAGCTGCATGCTTTTGTGATGTTTTGTGTTTTCTTTTCTTGGAGCCCTTTAGCTTGAGACTAAACCATACATCTAGTGTGGGTGTATATTTAAATATGGAGATCCTGGCCCAATGGCCCAATGGCCCTATGGGTTGGGTTTGTTGATTTCTCTTCCAACAGGTTTTTGCCAAAGCTCCCTATTTCTGGGGAAGTCATAAAACATCAATGTGACAATGTGGGATTTCCTGTATGTGTTGGTGTGCGAAGCAGATGAGCATTGTTCATGTTTGTCGCGTTTTCTTGATTCCAAATTGGACAAAGGAATGACTTTGTACTACTTTTGCCTTAGGGGCACGACCTTGTCATTTGCTGCCACAACGACGGGCTTACCATTTGATGACTGTGAGGAAGCCACTCGGATTGGCAGAAGACATGCTTTAGTTAGTTTGTTTGCTTTGGATAATAAAGGCAGGTACTCAAACTCCAAATGAATCACAGAAGAAATCCAGTTGGTACCCATACTCGAAAATAAACCCAGTTGTATCAGTATGTATATCTGGTAACCAGACCATGATAATGAACAGCAAAAAACAATACACAATCACATGGATTTTTCCTTGTTAGATTTTATGTCAGCTGCCTTCCTCCTCCTCCGCCTCCTCCTCCTCCACCTTTGCATCGTCCTCAACCGCCAGCTCCGGATGGCAGTGTTCTCCGCCGGACCTCAACCGCAAGTGCAGGATGGCAGTGTTACCGCGAGTTCCGCTTGGCAGTGTTCTGCCAGAATGTATGCCAGATAGAGTGCCAGAGCATTTGCCAAGTAGAATGCCAGAGCATGTGCCAGATAGAATACCATAGAATACCAGCAATGATGCCAGATAAAATGCAAGCAGTTATGGTAGATAGAATGCCTGCAAATTTGGCAATTAGAGCTCACAGTATATGCCAGATAAAGTGCCTGGCTCTATGCTGGATAGAGTTCCAGGATATCTTCGATGGCAGAACAAATGTCGGAGTACATGTCAGAACACATACCAAGGCCTGAAGTTGGTCCAAATGTCACAGCACATGTCAGACAGAATAAATGTCAGAACACATGCCAACCAAGATATCAGAACACAGCCCAGAACGTTTCCCAGCCTTTATGATAGATGATGTGTCAGAGCACAAACCAGATTTGATGCCAGAAGAAGCGTCAGAACATCGTGTCAATCCGCACAAATCGCCTTTCACGGTGGGGATCCCTCGAGGTAAAGTAATTTGTGCGGTCCCTTGGGCGAGCCGGCTCCGTGGGGCTTAAGTGTGATGACATGCAGCCTTCGAACTTGTTCGTTCCGCCGTCTTCCTGACATGTCTTGAGACTCGGGGTGAGTCCCTCGGTTACCCTCCGACTGACTCGCATGGAACATATGGAAGTGGAACATGGCCTTTGGAATTGCGGTCCTCGTCTACAAACTGAGGTTGGGCTCCACTTCCATGTGATGTGTTTATTGGAATGTGCATTTTCCAAAAGGCGAAGTTTGTTTGATGAGAGGCGAAGAGTATAGACATTTATAAATATAGAGATATAGATATATATACATCCAGTGAAGAGATACATCCATCGGGCAGTGAGATTAGCGTGGGCAACGGGAAAGGAGTCAAACTAAGGAGCCAGTCCAACGGTGCCAGATGCCCTTGCGGTTTCATTCGTCTCACTTTCCGCCAGATGCGCTGCGTCGTGGAAAGAAAATGAGATCCTCAGAGCAGGGAACAGATGGAACGGACGGGTGCGAGAATTCATTCCCCACCCCGGTCACCTTCAAAATGGAAGTTGGTGTTGCGCAGGGGGCAATATTTCAAGTGATGCAGGTGGTGCACTTTCAGCGTCGGCGCGTCTTGAAGGAAAGGAAAGGGAGTGCACGTCTCTAATGTGTCCATGTTCGCTTGAAACAGCCAGCGTCACCAAAGAAAAGGGATCCCCATTTATGACCCATCCATTAGGTATACTATACTTGTGTACATGGATGGTTTGTTTGAATTTTGACCTTTCGAACTTGTGAAACAGTTAGCTTGCCAGTTGAAACTCATTTCCAGCCCGCCATTGAAAGATATTGAAAGAGTTCGGAACCGACGCGTTCCGGAGTCTTAGGGACGCTTACCAAAAAAGATGCGTGTCATGCGATGCATTAAAACACGGACAAAACCGATAATCGTCGATAAGTTTGTTTTGTTCGCTGGATGAAGAGTTGCATCTCAGTGTGTTGGAGGGGACGTCCGGGGCCAACTATGAAGGGGGGAGAAGGATCCAAGCTGCATTGAGGTGGTTCATTCACAGATCAATGAAACACCATGTGGAAAAAATTCTGGAATTCTGCCCAGGCTTGCTAAGGCATGTTTTATTTCTTTCTGGGAAGTGAACCCAGAAAACCGGAAATGAGAAAGATCAGAAACGACCAAGGTATGTGATTTGCAACGATTATTTGTTCATATCAAAGTGCATCGACGAGTTGTTCAGGGCCAAAGGAACCAACGAACAACGAACAATTTCAACCGAGGAGACCGAGCGGCGTCCCAACCAGCGGTCCGAACGCCAACGAACGACCGTGAGAAGACTCCCAGCGGAAACCTGGGCATCGACATGTAGTAAACCGTTGGTAATTTGCCACCTATTTTAGGTGAGTAGAGCGAAGCAATCAAGAGCAACTTTTTAGGAGCAAAATCGCATCAGATGACCTCCCTCACGACCCGGACCTCAAAAAACTACACTCAGCAGGTATTTTCTCTGATGTTCCTCAATTTTAGGACCTCATTTTTCAACATTTCTCAGGACCCTACAAAGTAGGACCTTGGACTTGAAGGGTATAATAGGGCCTAGGGTATATCATGGTACGGTATATATATGTATAAAGTATGTGTGTTTTAATTGACCACTACCAAAAAAAGATTGTTTATTGACCACTATCCACACCAGCTGGTGTCCCAAGTACCCAGTTTCCACCAGTTTGATTCCCCCGTCCCCCGAGGCGTCCAGGGCCGAGTGCCCAGGCGATGTGGCTCGCGGGCGCTCCGCGCCCGTACACCGAACAGCGGTTGTTGACCCAAAAGTTCCGAGTCTGTCACACGAACACACGAACAAAGGGTGACAGGAAGGACAACAACTGCTGTGGACAACAACCCTGTGGACGAAGGGCGTGAACTGTTGTCTGACATGGCTTCTTGGGGTGAAAGAAAGAGTTCACACCCTATCGCAGATGAAGAATTGCAGACAAACATCGTTCAAGGGTCCATGTTCCACTTCCATGGGATGTGAGTCAGAGTGTATCATGACCCTACATTTGCTGGTACACGACTTAACATATATCTAAACTCAGTCCAACTAAAATTGGCAACTAAAATGGTTTGTACTTACTGACATGAAGCGTTTTGGGAGCTCTCTGTGCATTGAACCAGCTAGTCACGAAAGCTAGCTGTAGCTAGCTGGAGTCTGTCTTGCTTTAGCAAGGAGGGTGGGAGCCCAGGACCTGAGTCCTGTTGCCTGATATATCAGGACTATACCCCCCCCCCCTCGCAGGGTTCAACTCCACCCTTCTCCTCCTCGGTACCTGCTGCTGCTGCTTGGTCGCTGCTGCTGCTGCTGGCATCTCATCTGCGCCTGGCTCTTGGCTGCTTGCTGGTTGCTGCGGCTTGCTGCTTGCATGCTTGGTGCTGCTGGATGCTCTTGGCTGCTTGCTGGTTGCTGCTGCTTGCTGCTTGCATGCTTGCTGCTGCTGGATGCTGGCTGCCTGCTGCTTGTTGTCTGCTCCGTTTTGCTGCTGTTGCTGTTTGGGGTTGTTGGCTGCTGTTGGTGCTGAAGAAAGCCTATTCGTTAGAATCGAGAGTAGTTGCATTCCCTCTGAGTCGTGAAACGATGCTAATTTCATTATATCCTTAAGAAGCTTGTACAGGCATGTACCCACCCCACAACCCCCAAGAGTACAAATCAGAATGCACTATCCGCTATCCATCCAGATCAAAAGATGATACTTACTACACACATGAATGACAGAACCCAGTAAGATGTTTGAACGGGCTGTTTGCTTCACTCATGGTAGTCCGCGTTCCATGTTCGAGCGACAGGGAGCATGCACAAGCGTTGCGACGGAGTCTTCGGTCGCTGACACATGTTCGCATGCAACCCCTAGATGTCAATCATGCACACCGCTGTTGGCTGCATCGTCAGCATTTATTCGTGGAAAAACCACGTCGCCCTTCAACAATTACTCAGGCAGCACCTATATGTGCTATTGTTCGAGACCAAATGTTGGGGCTCACTCTTTCCCTGCTGCTGCTGCTGCTTCTGCTTGGTAGCTGCTCCTGCTGCTGCTGCTGCTGCTGCTTGGTAGCTGCTGCTGCTGCTGCTGCTTGGTAGCTGCTGCTTGGTAGCTGCCGTTGATGCTGCTGCTGCTTGGTAGCTGCTGCTGCTGCTACTGCTGCTGCTGCTGCTGCTTGGTAGCTGGTGCTGCTGCTTGCTAGCTACTCCTGCTGCTACTTCTGCTGCTGCTTGGTAGCTTCTGCTTGCTGCCGCTGCCGCAGTTATTGTTGTTGTGGCTGTTGCTGCTGCTGCGGTCGCTGGGGTGGTTGGTTGGCTGTGTTGGGGTCGTATTCGGGGGGCGCTGTTGGCACTCTCCTTTTCCCGGCCAGGCTTTTGCTGCCTAAAGAGCCCCAGCGTTGTTTCTTTGCGTAGCTTTCGCCACCCCCCTTCTGGGCCACAAGTCACCCATTGCAGTTGTGATCCCGAACATGATCATGATGACAATGGTACTTTCACCATTCTATACTCGTCATATGTCGTCAGCATTATGGGTCTCGACGTGTTGTTTGTTCTTCAATGTGTTCAATAAACCTGATCGCTACAGTAGCTGCATCAGTGATGAACGGTTGAAAAGATCAGTGTTCAATCCAAAGGACAGGCTAAGTGTAAAGGACAGAATTCACGTATCACTGAATTCAAAGAAACCTTGAGCAATTACTTTACTTCGAGTGATCCCCTCCACAACATTTCAATGATTTGTTTTCATGCCATGGTGAGGAGCATGTTGCCATGGTCGTGAGTTTTGTGGTTCTCGATTTTGCGGTTGAGGACCGGTAGTGCCCACTGCGATTTGGCGCTTGCCGTTGAGGTCCGGCAGTGCCCACTGCATTCTGGCGCTTGCAGTTGCGGTCCGGGAGTGGCCACGGCGATCATGCACGTGCAGTTTGTTGAACCGGTGGCAGTGCTCGCATGAGCTTGCAAGACACATCACGAAATATCCAGCTTTGAGCTCAGTTGCCAAAGAAATCATTCAGGACCCGTACCGAGGGTTGAAGCCAGAAGTGCCTCGCGGGCTTTAAGTGGGACATCCCCAGCCAGGCTTGGACCCTCCAACATACCCGGACCCCCCCAAAAAGCTGCAATATGTACCTGCACTGGACTTCAATGAACTTTCCAGAGGTGCGATATGAGTGCACCCTGAACATCGTGCGATGGTTGAGGTGCCTGGACAGTCCAGAAATGAACAGAAAAAAATGAACGCCTGGGGCTCCCAGCTGTCCACAACTTCTTTTCCACCTTGTCAGGCCAGAGCCCGAGCGACACAAGAAGGAGGCGGCCGACGAACCTCGAACGCATTGCAGTCCGACAGAAGAACTTCCGATGTCCATGTCCATGCAACTGGACTCGGCCCTGGTCGTACTTCAGAAAAGGGGTACAAACATCCCTGAACTAACATCCTGTACAGAATGGAAGGCCTTATATGGCCAGTATACTTTTTGATTTTGGTTAGTTTTGAGGGTCCCTGGGAAGGGATGGGGCCTTTCAATTTGTAGTGATGTCATGCTTAATCCCGGGGGAATGTCAAAATAGTCTCGGCCACCGGCATTTTGTAGAATAAAATTTTGTGACATGTTCGAAGCAAGCCGGAGGGGCAGGCCAGTCATTTTGTAGCAAAACAATTGTTTTATAAACATTTTTTTGTAGTAACCTCATGTTACATGTTTGTAAGGTCATGTGAGATTTTGTGACTAGTCAGAAAAATCAGCTAATTTATGTGGTTATGCGGGGCCATGGGTGACACTGAGGAAAGCACAGATAGAGAGAGGGAGAGAGAGAGAGAGACAGAGATTGTTAATTTATGCGGTTATGCGGGGTCATGGGTGACACTGAGGAAAGCAGAGAGAGAGAGAGATAGAAATGGAAAGTATCAAATATGTTAATTGTAATATTACTCTACAGATATGCATATATAGAATGACGGTACCCATCCTTTGGTTGCCATTTTTTGCAGTCACCACTGAGTGCACTACAAAATGAAATGCCAGGTTTTATAGTTTACTCATCTAGGTTGGACCATCCATTGTGTAGTGCACTTTGACCTCCCTTTTTTCGAAGATGATATGTGATTCAGCGGGGTCATTCTATAGGCAGTGTTTTCTGGTTCCTGGCATCTTAAAGGGCGAACTCTGGGACCCCCCAATCATAGCTACAAAATGGCATTCCATCGTTTCCCTGTTATTCCAAAAAGGATGTACAAACTATAAGTACCATCAAGATCCATTATACTGTACCTTTTTTTAATGTTTGCTTGTGTCATGTCCCATTTTCTAGGGTACGAATGAAGTCGGGTCCACGTTTACGTCAGATAAGACCAGGCATTCGAAGATATGTTTGACAGGGTTTTACGTTTTCTATGTAAGTAAGTAATGTAACTTTTGGGATTGTCCAAGGAAACTTAGGCAGACTGCCAGAAGATGTTTTTACAAAGGTTTTCACTGGTACACCTTTTTTTATTTTGTCCACATCAACAGTAGTGGTTCGAAAGAAAGCCCACCCAGAATGTTGTTTCCTACTAAGTTTGGGACTGCTGGGAGGGCAATGCCAAATAGAAATCCACCATTTGAGATTTTAGATTAAGTTACCTGATTAAACAGTTTGAATTCAGTCCAAATGTATGGATATCGCTTTCCCACATGTGCGTGGGCAAAGGTGAACATTAAGGGGAATCGCTGCAACCCTTTGGAACACCTACAAAAGGGTTTCCCCACTGCGATGTCGGTGAAGGATGATGTCGGCGTCGGGTCTACACTGGAATGACGCCAATAAGATCACCTAGCGTTTTTGCGATGGACGTGTTTAAATGATTTTCCATGACACACCTCCCAGGCACTCCGTGTATGTCATATTTGCATATGGGTGCTTGACCTGGGGTCAATGGTGTGGCATATATTTCAGTCCTCATGGTCATGCGGCAACCTGCTTCCCTCACGTCCACAGCCCCTCACATCGCCGACGCGGCCCGACGTGGGGCCTCGGATAGATCATGTGACGTGGGGTCCCAGGTGAGGGGTCCCGAGGGGCTTCGCCTTGAAGTTCCGTTGAGGAGATCAAAGATGAGAAGGAAGAGGACGAAGAGAAGATAGACACCAAGGCCACCAAACATGCATTCGGTCAGACACAAGAAGTCCATGTAGAATTTTTAGGCTCAAAAGAGGCTCTTGTGACCAATCTGAACATATCCTCAAGACCTGTGAGATAGATTGCAGATGTGTTCAAGTTCCATGTTCAGTTTTTTCTTTTCCAGATGGATGAACCAATCTCACATGCTCCGTTCGACCAGGTTCTGAAGGATGATGTACTACAGGGTCTTCGGCCAAATTTTGTAGAAACCGCGGAAACATGAGTACAAGATAGTACAGGTATGTACCTGTTTCCATAGTATGGGTCATGTCCTTCTCCAGCAATGAAACGAACTGGAGGGTCCAGGCTGATTTGCTCACCGAAAGATGGACATGTTCTTCATTGAAATGTCTCATCTCGGATGGTCCGCGCGAAAAGGATGGATTGACACATTCTGACTCACTGGGTGACGGTCCAAACCCCAAAATTCAGGAGGAAGCAAGGGTTTGTTAAGTGTCTTTGCAGGCTTGTGACCGATTTGTGTCCTGTCGTGTGTATGAAGAGTTTTAGAGGTGAACCGCCATCAACTAGCCGCAAGGCCGAGCGGAACCGCCGCCATGGACCAAATCGATGGATGGAACGTGGAACCAACCGCTCCCAAGACGTCCCTGGTCTACTGGTATTTGCTTACTTACAGCTCGATGTATATTTGTCTACAGGAAGGGGTGGTTGGCCTGCAGTAGTACCTGGTGCGGCATGGAAACGGCACTGGGCATGAGCTGGTGGCTTGGAGGGACTTTGTTTGAGCCGGAAGGCACATCGCCCAGTAGCAGCACTTGCCATACGGCAGCGGTCGAATTCTGCCAAGTACTCGTACGAGAACATGTGACGCATTAAAAGCTTCAAACAAGAGTCGCTAGATGCGGAGGTTTTATTGAAGTTCTGCAGAACGAGACGTGAACATGCTGTATTAAAAAAGAAACACAATATGGTCGTTTCTGATGGAGTTGTTTTGGAATAGAGGACGGCACCAGAATCCACCCTGGGAAAAGTGGGTGAAAAGCTTCGAAGACATAACACCATCTCAACCCTTAGCGGCTTCGCAACTTGTTGATTGAAATGGGCTCTGTGGGGGAATGACGCTCCAAGAGTAAGTAGCCGCCCTTCATCATCTCCCAAATGGGCACTGGTCCCCAAACCGAGATGTGAAAATACAACGACTTGAGGCCTGACTCCGCTGTCACCCGCTACGAATGAACCAATACAAAGCCCCGAAAGTGCTGGCCAGGCCGAGACAAGCCCTGACAAAGCTCCAAAAGAAGGCGTGGGACCTTGGGCACCCCATGCAACAGCTAAATGATGCGAAGATGTTTTGTGCTCGTTAACCCTTTTTGTAAAACAAAGGGTTACACGAATTCCATGTGCATCATGTCTAATTATACAACGATGTACATTTGCATAAAAAGTCCCTGGTGGAGATGGGTCCGAGGCCACCAAGAATGCCAGGCCCTCCACCTGTCGACATCCAACGGCCGTCCGGATGTCGACAGGGGGGCCGTTCGGATCGATACGACGATCAGAAGACAGTCATCCTGGGTGATGTGAATCCCTGAAGCTGAGTGAATCCCCGAACAAGCTGGTTCGTGTTTTTGTTCCCGGCTCCATGCCTCCGCCGCAACTCCAAGGTTCCTGGGAGCATCATGGGCTGGGATGCGATCATGGGCTTCTGTTCTCAAGTTCTTGGCACAGAACACTTCCAGAAAACCCCAGCCCCACCGTCCTCTCCGTTTGTTGTTCGGCTCCGTCCTTGGGGAGATCGGCGCTTCAGACGGAGGGCCGGACGATGGTCTGCACATGTCTCCATCAACTGGACATGCCCTATAGGGATCCAGTCGTACCTTCTCAGAAAGTACGACTGGACCCTCCAAACCTGCATAGCACTGTCTCCTTCCTCACCTTCTTCTCAGAGGCAGTGGATCCCTAGGGATGGATGACTGAGAAAGGATGGACATCCGGCGGCGCCTGACAGACCTGAACCCCGAATGTGTGCCGCAGCCTCATCTCACATGGCCAATCCTCCATAGCACAGAATCAGGTAGTGAGCCAGAACTTCAAGATACCAGAACCCTGCTCCAAAGTACTCTAGACGAGCATACCCCGACTACTGTGATCAACACAGATATTTTTGACTCAATGGAGGATCCAGGTATCCTTGCATTTCTTTGACCATGGGGTGTTCATCAGCGTTTTATCCTGATTTCCACATTTTTTGCAATCTCCCTGAGCGATCAGAGTGGTTCTAGGCAGATCAGTGGGGAAGCAGCATCCGCCATGGCGGGAGATAAGACTGCCGAGGATCCTCCACAGATCGTTGACTCCTGGTGGGAGATAAGGTGCCGAACGAAAAGCCGAGGGGACCCGACTTCAAGTACCTTAGAAAAATTTGAACATAAGATGGTGAACTCCAGGTCCATATTGATCCATGTTGGTTTGGTTTGTGGGAACCCTCAGTTTGGTCCTAAGTCCGTAGAAACACGTCCCAGTTTGCTGAAAGATCACTGGTAGATGATGCATGTTTTCTGACATGTTTAGTGATGACACTGCCCGACTGAAAATAACCTGCCCACACTCGACATCAAAGCAGAGACGGCTAGGCTGAAGCTGATTGAAGTTCACCACTGGATGCAAAATGCCCACCTTCCACATCAAAATCGCTCCCTACATACTTAGAGAATCTTAGAGATGTCCATTGGACACCCAGACAGGATTGTCCAGATATGTTTTCCTTGGGAGTCCTTCCTGTTGGTTGTTGGTGTTTGCTTCTACAGTCGTGTTAGACACGATGGATCGCGGTGGCGCGGTGACGGTGTGGTTGTTGGTCAGCCCGGGACCTCGCCGGCATCCGACAAGCGCGCGTCCGTGACTGTCGTGAAGGGTTTTTGGGGTTCTATCTTGTTACTACTAGTAAGGCACCTGTTACTACTAGTAAGGCACTTGTTTCTACTAGCTTCTTGTTACTCCTTCATTCCCCAAAAGCTTCAGACCGCTTTAGAACGTATATGCTGGGAGTCCAAGAGTTGTCTTTCAACAGTGGGGCCAAGTCTAGGGTCTTTAGACTTAAGGCGCTTAAGGGTATAGTTTCCACGACATGCCAAAGCCGAAGACTTGACTTTGCCCTTTCCTTCTCAAGAGGTGTGTGGATTTTTCACACATGATGCCATGGGACTGGTGACTGGACTAGTTCTTGAGCAGCTCAGCTGGGGTGGTTAAAGAAAGACACATCATTACCAGGACCCTCCAAGGGGTGCCCAATGGAAGCCTATTATAGGTAGTGTGGGGTAGTCCGATTGATTCATGATTGGTTAATCAGAAAGACACATCTATTGGTTGATTCATGATTGATTCATGCAATTCATGTATATAAAATCAGAGGTCGACGGGAGGAGCATAGGACCTATACATATTCTGTTGGCTCCAGAGACTCACCACACAAGCTCGGAACTCAAGGATTGTCCACAAGCATCCAGTGGACACGTGTCTCCCAAGTGAAGAACATCATGTTACTCCCAGTGATCTGCGGGCCATTTGGGCCAATCCAAGGATTGCATCCCTTTGATCGAAGCAGCCACGAAGTGGCCTGGAGCAAAGAACGAAGTGGCCAGGGTCATAATTATCCCTGGGGCTCCAAGTACCTTCTGAGAAAGTGTTTGGGGTGGGTGCCAGGAGGGTCCAGTCATACCTTCTGAGCATTTACGCCAGGAGCCCTAGGGTATGAATCTGCAGGCATTGGTAGAACTACATGCAGTTTCATGTCGGATTGTTTTTGAGTCCCATCATGCCAGGGGCCGTGGATGTGACAGGGGCACCCACCTCCTTCCTCCCTTTGGAACCGGCATCCGGAAGGCGGAAGGCTTTTGTTGTGTTCCTGTTTACTGTGGTTTGGGGCTGTAGGACCATTTGGTGATTCTGAGGTGCATGTTCCCTTTCTTGTGTGTTTCAGCTTCTAATGTTCAGCTCATAGCCTCTTTGGCGTGGGATGAAAGCTGAAGCTTTTCGGATAGCTAGTGGAGATGTTAAAGGGCCGAACACAAGACAAAGTCCACGGAGAAAAACATGATCAATGCACGTTTCTCCTTCAGAAACTGTTCTTGCGTGCGGTCAGCAACTTGGAAGCGGTACTCCAAAAGGAGATGTCGAGATTTCAGAACGGCCTGTACATTTCCTGGGCAGAAGGGACAGGAGGGGAACTGCATGAGCCCCGCAGATGTCTACTGTACATGAGTATACAATTCCTTAACACAGTGATTGACTCCTTTATATAGAACCTGTGTCGATGTTGATTGGATGCAAAGTAAGTGATTTGCGTCGCTGCAGCCCCAAAAGATAGCATGTCACTTGTTGCCGGTCAAATCCTTGTGTCCTTGTAGCAATCGCGCTCCACACTCGCTTCTAAATATCTACTGTACTGTATCCTTTTCATTCCTGTCTCGCGCACGAGCGAGTTACGTCGCGGGTTTCGAACATTCACTGCTCTTCCCAGGCAAAAGGAGCAAGGCAATGCTGCCGTTCAGAGGAAAGCCTTTGGTGAGGCGTTTCGGGGGGTTCCCAGAGGCTCAGCACCCACGAAACGCCACGTCGATCGACGATGGCATTTTGGTTGATCGACGATGCGTGGGTTGGCGTGTTGTTTTTTTCCCGGTTTGGGCTCCTGGCCTACCTCCGTCTCGAATATGGTTATGGTGGGTTGGGGAGTCCAACCACATGAGGAGGTATTGTTGGAGCCCGGCTTTTGGGATCGCTGTGGCATGTGAATCATCACACACTTTTGTTGATTTGCGGAATCAGATGGAATCAGCCTCCAGGCTGGGGATGTTTTTTCACTGGGGATCCAACTATTTATGCAGGCTTGGAGGGCCCAAGTACCCTCTGAGAAGGTATGTGGATCCCTAGGGTTTGAGTCTCTGAATTTGTTCACAGAACTGAATTGACTCCGACGAACACATCAAAGTGGTGGAAATTCCCCTGTTCTTAAAGGAAAGTAGTCTTCCTTTCGGGACCATGCCATCCACTTCCATGTTAGTGAGTCAGACATTTTTTGAGTGGAATTGTTTTCTGATTGTTTAACGCAGACCATCCATGGGACTGGACTAGTTGCATACAAGTTTACATACAATGTATATAGGCAACTATTCTGTATCTATTCCGTATACGCGGCAATGGGTGGTCTGGAAAAAGCTGGAGGGCTCCACGTAGCTTTTAAAAGACTGTTGAATCGCCCGAGTTCGATTATCCATCTCAGTTTCATCTCACGAGTGAGGCCATCACGGCCTATGGGCAGGCGATCCAGATCCTGGCGCTTTGGCAAAGCAAGTCCGAGAGGTCCTTCACATCACTTGAGAACACCTGAATCGACCCTCTCTGCGGAATCAACGTTTGAATTTAATATACTGTAATTGAATAGAGAAAGCGTTTCCTTTCTGAGAACAGCCTAGCTACCAGACCCGCTGCGCCCTGTCCACAGTGTCCCACTTTGAGTAACAATGATCGAACCCAACTGACCCAGAACACCAACATTGCACTAAAACCACGGGACAGATGCCGATGAGAGCGTCCTTAGTAATAATGCCAGGAGCTATATACTAGTAGCGTCCTTGCTATTACAGTGGCGATGGCCTCCAACTTGATAGCAATGGCCTCCACCTAGTAGCTTCTAGCTTTGTTACTAGTAGTAATGCCAGGAGCTACTAGCAGCGTCCTTGCTACTAGTAGCGATGGCCTCCACCTGGTGGCTTCTAGCTACTAGTAGCTTCTTGTTGATGCCAGGAGCTACTAGTAGCGTCCTTGCTACTAGTAGCGACTGCCTCCACCTAGTAGCTTCTGGCTTCTAGTAGCTTCTTGTTACTAGTAGTAATGCCAGGATCTACTAGTAGCAAGGACGCTACAACCTAATAGCGATGGCCTCCACCTAGTATCTTCTAGCTGCTAGTAGCTTCTTGTTACTAGTAGTAATGCCAGGAACTACTAGTAGCGTCCTTGCTCCTAGTAGCGATGGCCTCCACCTAGTAGCTTCTAGCTACTAGTAGCTTCTTGTTACTTGTAGTGATGCCAGGAGCTACTAGTAGCGATGGCCTCCAACTTAATAGCAAAGGCGATGGCCTCCACCTAGTAGCTTCTGGCTACTAGTATCTTCTTGTTACTAGTAGTAATGCCAGGAGCTACTACTAGTAGCGTCCTTGCTACTAATAGTGATGGCCTCCACCTACTA
>CAXAMN010026162.1:259397-273477 GCA_963970005.1 Durusdinium trenchii
TATATATATATATTATATTAGCACAATTAGACACCCACATGGTTGGTCCTAAGGGGGAAAAAGGCAAACCGCCTCAGATTTGCTGAGGTGTTACCTCAGCCAGGAGCTTTATCGCAGAGCCATCGACGCCGCTGATGCCTGCCTCAAGCTCCTTAGATCACGTGGAAGTTTTGGGCAGTTGGCTTCTGTAGTGAACATTGGTTCGAATGTTGCCAATGTCTGTTGGATTGGTCTGGGCCATATCCCTGCTATCAGAATCAATGCAGAGGGCTTGTTCAGAGCTCCGCAGGGCCTGAGGAATTCTGCTGCATCGTGAAATGTCTCTGACCTGCTTCTGACCTGCTGCTTGAGGGAAGGCAAGGATTCTGGGTCTAAGATGGTCTAAGCTATTCTACAGGCCCCATCAAGCCCCTACACCCGGGAAGATTAACCTGGAACCTGAAAACGGATCTTCGTGTGTCTCTCCAACAAAAAGAGACGGCATTTTAAGCATATTCTCACATGATTGATTTCAATGCTTTGCTCCTTTGTGTTCCCAAAGGCCATCCCTGATGATTGATCACCAGCTGAAGGTAGCATGAACCCCTAGGTTTTCTTGAACATCCCGCTCGGTGACGTTCCAATTTTGTTTTGGGCACTTGAGGCTGGATCCCGAGCATGTGAAGGCTCTTCATCGGCGAAGCTTGGAGAGCCCAGTGGGCGGCGTTCCATCGTTCCAACGAGTCGACTTGTTGGTACCTCGGAACATGGGGCCCCAGTCGTACCTTTTTTTGGGCAGGTCATGCCCCCATTTTCCAGAGAACTTGAAGTGGGGTCCAGGCCCTCAAATACAAGGCCTTTGGTTCGGGTCCGGACCCCGCATAGCAGGGCGCCCGACCTTGATCCCCGGCATTTAGCTTGGTTTTGGTAGCCAATGTAGGTCTACAGCCTACATGGAGCTTTTGGGACAATGGGACGTCCCAGTTGGACCCTGAGAAGAGACAACCAAACACAGCCACGTGGTAAGAGATGCTGTTACGACTCGCTCACAACCCTCGCCTCTCGCCTAGGCGGCACAGATGCGTTCTTCAGAAGTGGGTCTTAAGCAATCTTAAGCAGCGTTGCTTGGGAAGAAAGGTCTAACTGTAACTCTAACATGATCCCTTTTTGAAGATAATGGAAGGGGAAAGCCTATGCCAGCCTGTGCCTTAAGTCATGGCTTGGGAAGAGGATCAGCGCTCGAAGCCAGCCCAAGAAAAGCGCCCCTGGAAGCGGAAGTGCCCTCAGAAGCAGCCAGGAAGGAGCTGTTCTAACATGTTGCTCGGGAAAATTCCTGAGGGCCCCCAGCTGGCCCCCTTGACTTGGTTTTGGAATGTGTTTCTACTGTATAAATTTGTTATTGATGATGTTTCTCAATAGCAACAGACAAAAAATAGCTTATGCTTAGCTAACCATGTTCATAAAACACTGTTGGGTCAGCTGCGGGTCGAATCAACAAGTCCAATTTTCCTGGCAGGTTTGGGGCATTCAACTGTCACACTGGTTTTAACTGAAGGCTTCCCAGTGTAACAAATGACCGCCCACACTGTCCCAGGTCTCTCAGTGTAGGATTCTACGGGGAAATGCTTGTAATGAGTGTGTTTTTCTATTTTTTAGAAGCTCAACTGAGGCTCAACTGTTATTTCGCCAGTGTATAATATCCGCTGGTTCTTAGGCCATACCCTTTCACATTGACATTCGCCAGGTCAGGCCTTCGAGAAGATTCACTCCTACGCGGCGGCCTTATTGGATCTACGGGAGCTGCGAAGGCAGGACCTCGTCGACTCCGAACTCACCAGGAGCCCGGACGCTTACGTTCCGGGCCTCCTGGCATCGCTACGAACGGAGCAAGCACGCTACGAACGGGGCTCCTGGCCTTACTACTATAGGAACAAGAGGCGGGAAAGACATCGTTTCGATGTCTTTGGGCCGACATCAATGGATGTTCCACACCTGCATCAGATCTAGACGAAAAACCATCAGCTGGTGTATGAAATGGGCTGCATCAAAAACAGGTACCTGCTTCAAGAACCACATGCAAGACAATCCATGAGATGTCATGAACACTTGCACCCAATCCCAAACCAGCAAGACAATCTATGATGACAGAACTGCGTCAGTCTCTCGTGATCGGATGTCATGTGTGTTTCATGTGTTTTGTTTTAGCCCGCACGCTGTATCATCCCTCTTTCCAATCATCTCACTAGATCTCATTAATATATATATATAGTCGTATCAAATGACTCACATGGCTGTCAACCCAATGTGAAAAAGAAGCAACACAACAGGAAAAAAGCTGTTTGACCTGAACCCAAATAGACCGCAGAGATCTAAATGGTGACCGCGTCCAGGCTGCGTTCGCTGTTTTTTCATCCAGGCTGGGTGGCCTCTCCAAGGAGATGTTAGATGCGCGTTCCGCCGAGCTCGAGAAGAAGCAGGCGACGTCGCTCGCGATTTCGGCTACAAAAGCCAGCCCGATAGGCGAATGGCTGGTTTTGTTAGTGCGAACGAAGTGAGAATTGTGGGTCTGGCAGGGGGAGCAGAGGAGTGCTGCTACGGTCTCACAATCCCTTCGGTGCGAAAAATCTTACTTTAAAAGCAGTATGCCAGAGAGCTAGGCGGAAAACAACGATGCTTACATCTACTTGTAGATGTCACCTTATTGAATAACGACCATGTTGAGAGCAAACTCATAGGCACGAATGTTTTGCCTCGAATTTGTGTTGCCCGTTGTTGGCCTCTGAGGTTCTCAACTTTGCGGGGCATTCCTGCTGTCATGTTACCTTGGATATCCCCCTTATTATTTCCTTGGATATCCATTTACTAGACAAAAGTGAGTGCCCCGTTTTTTCTAGTTAGAGAATGGTCCATCCAGGTTCACCTTGAAATATTAACGGGGATCCTTATATTCTTTGTGTAGCTTTGTGGTTGAGGCTGTTTTGTGCCGACGGTGCAAGGTTTGGTTTCTCATGTGTAAACCATGGCACTTCTCTTGCTTCGGTGTTGAAGTGCTCTTCACCACTTTCAGTCACAGCAGTGTGCCCATTGTGGTCTTTGGCTGTTTTGCACACTGCTGTGGTGATTCGTGTGTTCCATGGCATTCTTCTTTTTCCCCGCCCGCCTCCCTAAAGGTCCAGAATGGCCTCTCATCTTTTCGAATTACAACAACAAACACACCATGTGCTGGCTTTGATCTTTTAAGCAAATTACTGTACTGTAGATGACTGTAGCTATGAACTTCCAGGTGTTTTGACAGACTGCCTTTGTGCATTTCTTATTTCATTTGCTCTGCTCATGTAACCATAAAAGGCCCCACACTAGCATAAACACCCCGCCGGGTTCGTTACCGGCCCACGTTTTGGTTGACTTCGTGCGTTT
Organism: Durusdinium trenchii; assembly: GCA_963970005.1. Taxonomy (NCBI): domain Eukaryota; class Dinophyceae; order Suessiales; family Symbiodiniaceae; genus Durusdinium; species Durusdinium trenchii. The sequence continues at coordinate 262,794 of CAXAMN010026162.1, forward strand.
GCACACGGCAAGAAACAAATTTTAGCAGCGAAAACGGATCGCCGAAACCAGGTCATCGTTTCTTGAGAATGCAACCCTTCCAGGGTTTTTGTCCGGAAAACGGGACGGTTCTTTTTCGAGGGTGTTTGAGTGTTTGTTTTAGAGCTTTCAAACTGCTGCCAACCTTTTGCTTTCCCACATTCAGAGCAAGCGAAGCTGCTGCGCGGTATGCGTCAGTATCTTTTGGGTTCCGACCTCCCATCACCACTGAAAGGATCGACAGTTGCCAACTTTTTTTCAATATTGAAGAGTCCCTTAGAGTGATTGCATTGCCGAAGGACCAAGCCCAAACGCTTCGAAAGCTTCTTGTAACAGGGTGACCACCGATGACCACCGATGACAATGTTATGAAACCGATGACAACCTGTGGTGAAACCGATGACAATGTTATGAAAACGATGATAATGTTGTGAAACTGATGGCAATGTTGTGAAACCGAAGATTACATATCGTGAAATCGATAGCGATGTTCTCAGCATGACATCCACGTCCTCATTCCATCACAACCCCCCCACCCCCTGTGTTTTGTAGGGTCCTAGGCTCCCCTAGGCGTGTCGATGCTATACGAGTGTAGCACCTGTTGTCCGTAGTTACTTGTACATACCTTCTCTTCAGTCAGCTGCCGCTTAATTCATTTGGCTCAAGACTTTGAAGCCCAATACCTGCACTCCGTGCTATAGAAAAGTGTGCTCGCCGCGGCTCGCACACTCGACACACGAGAGAGGGTCTTACTTGGTGTTATCGATCAGGTCCAGTGTACTTCACTGCCACTTTGAGGACCTTACCCCTCACCCCCCCACCCCATTTTTAACGCACGCACGATTCATCGATGACAACATCCATACACCGATGACAAGAAGCCGATGAACACGTTGTGAAACCGAACATTACATATCATGATATCGATGAATGCAAGCATAAATAACCCAAAACGTGGGCCGGTAGCGGAGCCGACGGCATAAACACTATGCACCTACGGAAGTATAGGGGACATCAAGTTCCAAAGCAAGTTGCGAGTTGCTATAGAAGTCTGGAGTCCTACATAAGTCCAGCAAATCAGTTTTTGGATGTTTGACCTGTGACTTGGAATCAACTTATGAATGTTGAACCATGTTGAACCTATCCTGTGTTGCTTTTGCTTGCTTCTGACTTGCCCATTCTTCGCCCGTTTGAATAGGTCTTTGGAAACAGAAAAGCCCTGAATCCATCTGATTCCCATTCGCCCAAATCGCCAAAAATCAACTCCTTCAGTTTTTCCATCAGGCTGCGGTGGAACAAGTTGCCAGGGAAGCTGCCGAAGACAAAGCAGATGACCCAGCAACTCGGTTTTTTTCGGACGCAGTGAATGGGTTCGCGTCGGCCATTTTGGGGCCTGTTGGGGACTTGGATGAGTTTGGTGACAAGAAAAGATTTCCTGTCTGGGTGTCCAATGGAGACCTTAGTGTGGGTTGTCCAGACAGGTGGCTCCGACAGGAAGCAGTTAGTATTGCGTTTTTGTATATATATGTTTTTGTTTGTTTGCGCTTGGACGTTTGGGAATAAAAGTTTGGCACGTCCTGTTTTCTTTCCTACGGGGCCCAGGTGTGTTTCTATCCGCTGTTGCTGGAGTGAAGCTTGTGTCAAGGCATACCATGTGGGATTCTTGGATTATACTTGGCTGACTCAGCTGAGTTATAGTCAACTTGAGCGAAGGAACGTGCAAGTCACCTGCGAAACCGTTTGGAATTCTTGGGATTGGAGACACCCCACTAAAATCCGTTTCGGAGCTGTGAGACTTGGTTGTCTCTGTTCGATTAGTTTAATTGGGTGACATTATCTGTAGTGTCATTCTTTTTGGGGCGGACCAGTGGTGTCCTCAAAGAGGCTTTCTTTGTGTTTTGAGGGGCCCTCCCCTTCTTTGCTTTTTGGTTTTGTCTTTGGCACTCGATCCAGAGTGGTCGGTGTCAGTCTGCGCGTGAGATCGTCAGCGAGAGAGGTAGAACAGGTGGAAAGTTCGGTACACCTTCACGTCTCAGCTTTACTGGCTCGGAAGGGCAGGGGACTTGCATGGATTTGTCGGTATTTTTTGAGGTTGGAAAAGTGCCGGTCACCCCCTCTCCGCGTGTTTGGAATGTCGCCATCTTTGATTTTCTAGGACCCGGATGTCAAGCTTGCGCAGCATGTTTTTGACCGTTCTTGATGTGTAATTAGGCCTTAAATTTATCCCTTTGTTCCCGAATGCATAGCGAAGGGTTCTCGTTTAACTCTAGGGGTCTGGGGGTAGAGCCTTGTTCGCGACCCGTTGTTTCTACGTTCGCGACCGTCCGCAACCGTTCGCAACCGTCCGCAACCGTTCGCAACCGTCCGCAGTAGAGCGCTAAGGCGCTGCCATTGGGGGAAGCTTTTGGAGAGGGTTTCGGATGAAAACGTGACGTGTCAGATTTGTGTGAAATAGCGAGGAATCGTGTGGAAATGTAAGATGTTGAAGTGTGGAGGATGATTTCACTGCGCAGGCGCAGCGTTTTGTGAGATCCGCAGTTTGCTGCGCAGTTCCATTGGGAGTAGCGTTTGGAGAGTCGTTTTTTTGGGGGTGTTGGATGTGGCCGTGCCATTGGGATCTACGTTTCAGGGTGTGGCATCGAAGCTCTGTTTTCGTGACAAGTCTCAGCTGAAATGGCGATTTTGGTGGATGGGCGTGTGCTCAGAACGGGTTGAAATCATTCCAAACGTGTGGTGTGGTGCAAATTTTGTGGAAGCGCACATGAGATGATATTGTCACTTTTCGTGGCAGGCGCAGTACTTTGTGCGGGTTTTGAGATGTGGAAGTGCGATTTTCGTGGCAGGCGCAGGGAATCGCGAGGTTGTGAGTTGTAGTAGAGGTGAATCTCGCTTTCACATTGGGATTGGCTTGTGAGCGGGTGTTGTTTGGAGGGGCTGGAATCGCGAAACTGCTTGGCAGGACTGCGTGACGTGTGTGCTCCGATGGGTGTTTCCGCTTGACTTTTGGAGGAAGTCTCGTATGAAACGCTCGTTTTGCAGACTTTGACATGTGAGTTTTTGAGGAAGTCTCGTACGAAACGCTCGTTTTGGAGACTCGACGTGTGGCTTTTTGAGGAAGTCTCGTACGAAACGCTCGCTTTGGAGACTTGACGTGTGACTTTTGGAGGAAGTCTCGTACGAAACGCTCGTTTTGGAGACTTGACGTGTGACTTGTGGAGGAAGTCTCGTACGAAACGCTCGCATGATTGCTTCTATAGTGTGTGGGCAGACCGTGTGGCGACACGCCGTTCGTGATGTCGCAGTGCCATTAGGACCAGGATTAGCACGGCCTTGGTGGAAAGTGTGTTTGCGTGGCGCCGTGCCACTGGGGAGCGCGAAACAGGCTGGCGTAAACGCGGCGTGTCGCTGGTGAATGGGATGATTTGTGGTATCATGTGATATGTTTGCTTCAAGTGTGTGGGCAGACCGTGTGGCGACAAGACGTTCGTGATGTTGCAGTGCCATTGGGATTTGCGCGGCCTGGGTGGGAAGTGTGTTTGTGTGGCGCCGTGCCACTGCGGGGCGCGAAACAGGCTGGCGTAAACGCGGCGTGTCGCTGGTGAGCGGGATGTTTTGTGGTGTCATTTGACATGTGACATGTTTGCTTCTAGTGTCTGGGCAGACCGTGTGGCCACGCGACGTTCGTGATGTCGCAGTGCCATTGGGATTTGCGCGGCCTTGGTGGAAAGTACGTTTGCGTGGCGCCGTGCCACTGGGGAGCGCGAAACATGCTGGCGTAAACGCGGCGTGTCACTGGTGAGCAGATGATTTGTGGTATCAAGAGTGCCCCGCAAGAGCTTCCTACAAGAGTGACCCACAAGAGTGCCACAAGAGTGTCCTGTAAGTGTGCTCCTCAAGAGTTTCACAAGAGTGTCTTGTAAGAGTGACCCACAAGAGTGTCCTACAAGAGTGTCTCACAAGAGTGTCCCACAAGAGTTTCCTACAAGAGTGTCCCACAAGGAGTGTCGTACAAGAGTGTCGTGTAAGAGTGACCCACAAGAGTGTCCCACAAGAGTGTCTCGCAAGAGAGTGTCCCATAAGAGTGACCCACAAGAGTGTCCTACAAGAGTGTCCCACGAGAGTGTCCTACAAGAGTGTCCCACAAGAGTGTCCTACAAGAGTGTCCCACAAGAGTGTCCCACAAGAGTGTCCTGTAAGAGTGTTCCACAAGAGTGTCCTACAAAAGTGTAATTTGGACATATGTATATAGCTTTTCGAACGTGTTTGCATTCGGGTTCGTGGGCTCCATCTTGTTTCTTTTAAATATGCGATTTGCTAGCGAGGGCAGCCAATGATTAAAGCCTTAGCAGCAAGGCCAGAATATGGCAGATAATTATTCACTAGTCACAACAGCTATGGCCTCAGCTAGCTGGAGTCGCTCTTGCTTTAGCAAGCTCCCCACCCTCCGGGTTCAACTCACGCCTTCCCCCCTGACCGTTTCTCAGTTCCCTGACCGTTTGTTTGTTCGTGTTGTCTCAGTCTCTGTCTCTCTCTCTCTCTCTCGCTGTTTGTTTCAGTTTGTTTGCTTCTGTTCTTTTGTTTCTGTCTGTGTGTCTGTGTTTGTCTGTCTGTCTGTCTTTGTCTGTCTTTGTTTGTCTGTCTGTCTGTCTGTCTGTCTGTCTGTGTTTTTGTTTGTTTTTTTTGAGTTTGTTTCTTCTGCTGCTGCTGCTGCTGCTTTGTGGTCTGGTGTTGCTGCTGCTTGGTGGTCTGTTGCTGCTGTGCTTTTGCTGCAGCTATTGCTGCCTGCCGTTGGCTTGCTACTGCTGCTATTGCTGCTGCCTGCTTTTGGCTTGTTACTGCTGCTTTGCCTTTGCTGCCGGTAATGGTGCTGCTGCTGTTGGTTGGTGTTCTGCTGCTGCTGCTCCTTGATGGTCTGCTGCTGCTGCTGCTTGGTGGATTGCTGCTTGGCGGTGCCTCTTGCTCATCGTCCTCATCATCTGCATCAGCCAATTCCCAAAAGGCATTGTGGAGAAGATCCCCATGGTGGCTCATGAGATTGCCTCACCTACTCACCAGCTGATCAAGAGAGGCTATATCTTTCGTTCACCCCCCCTGGCCTCAGGTTATTCATGGTTATTCTATCTATTGCCCCAATTGGTTGACCTGCCAAGAGACGAGATTTCACCAATCACCCACCGGGTTGGTGGCTGATCTCACTGAGATTGGCATGGCCATGACCAACGTGAAGGACAACCAATGTCTCTAATACACAGTCGATGCACAATCGACGCAATCGGTCCCGAGCGGTGAAAGGCGAAGGGGGGATTTGGGGTGTCATTTTTGGTTGAAGAAGGATTATAGATCGTATAGATCCTAGGAGGGTGACAACCAGTTTTCAACTAGGACCTAGGAGATCTATGATTGGGTGTCATTTTTGGGTCGGTGTCATTTCATTTTATCATGGGTCATAGATCTTAGGAATCCAAGATGAAGTCAATGGATCCAAGATCCTTGGGATCCTATGGGATCACCTTCTACATGGATCTTGGATCGTCGGGGTCCAACTGCCTCCTCCTTAGATAAGGTGTTTGGACCCGCACGAAATCGGTTAGATCGAAGTGTCGAACACATCACCCTCTCGGGTGTGGATCCATTGGCAGAGATGCTGGATGTGATTGTTGGGTTCATGTGTTGTTGGCCAGGAATCTGCAGACTCTGTATGGCCCAAAAGAACACTGCCATCATGACATGTATCACCTCTCCTTGCCGCTGTTCAAATACGATCTATATAATTTCTTCACCGCAGCAGAAATTTCTCAGACGCGTGTCATCGCGCCCGTCCCACGGATCAGAAAGGGTCTTCCTGCACGAGTCGGACGAAACTTGTGGCCTCCCTTTTCGAAAGATATGAGACACCATGACGTGATGTAAGACACCGTTCGTCTGCCGTTTTTTTGTCAATGCAAGACCGATCTGCGACCAGACCCTGAAAATTTGTAGGCTTTTTGGGCATCGTTTGGGGCCTATACCAGACCCCTGTTTGGGGTGTCTATGAATAGAATAGCCCTTTAGAGGTCAAGGAGTGTCCATAAAACACCCCTTACCTGGTTTTGGTTAAGGTGATTTTTTTCACTATGCCTTCCGGTGAATATGTTTATTCATGTTTATTTTTTCCCGGCTTCCAGGCAAGCAAATCCAATCCAAGCTTATAGGGTCCAGAGAATCCTCAGGCGCCTGGAAGCGTCGGCGCATGCCGGCGCCCAGTCTCCGTGCAGCGCTAGCTGGCGGCCACGGCAGGAGCGCTTCGATGAGATTTGCGACAAGTACGACTTGCGTGATGGCGATGCTGCTGGAGAGGCGATTTTCGTTGATTTGCTGCCGATGGCGATGAGTTGAAGCCACCAGAATTCTGGCGCCTTTTTGCCACCACGATGCTTTATGACAAAAAAGTATTCACTCTGAATGTGTTCAAAGATGTCCGAAGCAGTGGTTTCTTTCCGTTCGAAGGGTGTTGCTAAGGTAAGAGAGTCATCAGTGCTGCAGAAATAGAGCGCCTCCAACGTAAAAGGGATGTCTCTCCCAAGCCAACTCTTGAAAAGTTGCGCTTTGATCTCTTTCAAATTCAACATGTGGCCCTAGTGTGCCCACCGGATCGCCTTACGTCTTCATGTTTCACCATGAAGTGCCCATCAAGTCTCACCATGAACCCCTTTCCGTGAGGATTTGGGAGCCCGTTCGCTTATCACGCTGACCTGCTGAGCATCCTTCTAGAATGTCAGCGCAGAATCACCTACGGTGTCGACCAAAGAGTATCTTCTAAAAATTAACTATGTCAGAGCAATATGAATCCGTGAACCTAACAAGTTGCAGTAGTAAGTTTCAGAGTAGATGGGACAGACATGGACAGACCACATGATGTCCTGAAAAGACGGGGTCCATATAACCCACCTGACCTCTTGGGGTTTGCGTCATCTACTCTCAATCCACTATACAAGCCTTGTATTAACATGTTCCACCGAAGCATCTCCTGAGCCTGGTGAACCATTGTGCTTGGAATCCCCAGAACCCCCTACTGTAAGATAAACGAAACAGCATTCACAGTCTACCAGCAAGAACCTGGAAGTTCCCTACCCTGAAAGTCAACTACAAAGAGAATGGTCTACCTGAATTCGGGAACTTCCTGAAAGCGAGGCTATAGTCGAACTCGACTTCTAGGACCTTCAAAAGCGGGACATGAGCCTAGAAAGAAAAACCGCGAACACCAGACTGGACAGTCAGACCCGGCGCGTGAACGAGTCGTCGCATCAAATCATCCTCGCTCGAAAAATCATCTGCGCAACGCCCCAGATGCGAGTCCGACACTGGACCCATTTGCCACGACTAGGTCAACACAAGGTACCCTAAGAATCCAGGCTCGAAGCAACACATGGGGTTTTGAGGGTCTGGACCCCTGTCATGGAGGGTCCTTAAGGAACGTATACCCTCATCGCTGCGACATGATTTTGACGACCAGCTTCAGCCCCTATGTACATCCCGAAACCACTGTGGCCCCGAAACAGGCAACTGAAACACAGGCACCATAAGAGTCCGAGAAATTCGAGTCGATTCAGCGCGAAGATTCAGCGCTGGCCACGAAGGTGTGAACTCCTACAGCCTGGAGGGAAAGAAGGATTCAATTCGGACGGATCATCCACGACATGTTTCTGCTACTTAAGTGGAAGACACATTCTCGCGGCTAGTAACGGCTAGTAAATCTGAACATAAATGAATATATAATATATTAAGACTGGCATGTTTTTGGCAAAATCGATGAAGTAGTGGCACAAGAGGTGCCTTTGCCTTATCACCGGGTGCAAAAGCCATCAAACGGTGATCCCAAATGCGACGGCCGGCTTAACGGAAATGAAAGCACATAACTCCTCTGAGAGACCAACAAAAGGCACACTTCCACTTGCGAAGAGCCTCTTTAGATCTTACCAACCAATTATACATCGAACAGTCGTACTCTATATTCTTCTTTATTCTATATAGTCGGAGTTTTCTTCAGCTCAGGGAACCCAACAAGACTGTCTTCAAGACTTCTTGGCTTCACAGTGCTTCACACCCTATGTTCAACGAAGAGACTTGTCCACCTTCAAACAGTCCGCAGGTCGCGGACTGGCTCACGTCGGGTGAGTGACTTGGGCAGTGACCAGGCGGCGGTAGGTTTGATATGGTCGTTTCCCATGTTTGACCAAACACCGGTGGTGTTTGGAGTGGTAAGATATATGACTCTGTGACACATACCTGGAACTTCCACGGGTGTATTTGCTTTGCTGTTTGGCAAAACAACATAAATTTCAATCGTTTGCCATCAAAAACGCCGTTTCATTTCAAAAGTGCCGTTTCGATGTTGCTACAGAGGTTGCCAAAATTGTGGTCGGCAATCATCGCCGTTTGTTTGGTTGGGGAAAGTGGCCGTTTGTTCGGGAAAAGTCGCCGTTTCAGAACCTCGACTTAGCATAGAAAACATTTGGAGAATCTCAATGCAAAAAGTGCTTCAAGACAAAATAGTTGGCGTTTGCTTGAAAAAGCAGCTTCTTTTTCAAAAGGCAGAACAAAAAGGCATAGCTATGAAGACGCAGGTATAATTAATATATGGATACTCTAGGTGAATTCAGGTTGAAGTTTTGCTTTAGCTCGTGCTCTCACAAGAGCTTCTTGTGATGTTACGTTGCTCAGGTGGGACGTGACCCCGAAACGCGTGGCTCAACGCTTCAAGATGGAGGAGGAAGATGCGCAGGCAGCGGATTCGGGGCGCTTTCTCAGTGTTTGGGTTCTTGTGAGTATGGAAGTGCCACATCGACATGCCAAGTGGCTCCGTGTGGCTCAACCAGAGAACTGGCGCGACATGAGGGGCTCCGAATCTCTCCAGGTGGCTGGATTTTAGAAACAACGACTCCGGCCCCGCCCCCTAGGGTTCCGGTGTTGAGTATATATAGACCCTCAAATACAGAAAAGTAGATCCCCACAAAACATGTATTGGAACCCGTGCCACTGATGGTGATGAACCCCAAGTTCTTCCTTGCGCTGATGGTCATGGTTTTCTGCTGAACGCGTTCGAATGTTCAAGATTTGTATCACCCTTGGAGAGATATTCCCGAAGTGGTGGATGTACTCGACGGCGATCAACTCAGAATTGACTAGATCCCCTGGAAAAGGTGTGACAAATACAATCCTCGACCCTCTTACTGAAAAGGTCCACCCCTTGAGGGTGGAACATGATGGACATTTATCACCATCCGGCCACTGGGTCACCTGGCTGGACGGAGCCTCCATTACTTATAGGGATCTTCATTGGACATCCATTGGATGGACTTGGTAATATATAGTAAAACATATATATATAGAGAGAGAGAGACAAGTTTTTTGGCTATACTACAGATCCATTGGGCTATTGAGCTATGGCTTTGTGACCAATGGTCACTCGGGACCAAGCGTGTGTGTGTGTGTGTGTGTCTGTGTGTGTGCGTGTGTGTGTGTTTCTTGCATGAACTTGTTGTGTTATACAATGTTATACACACTTGTCGCTTTATCCATGCTCCTGGTGTCTTTGGATCACTGCCCCCAAACCTGCTCTTTCCCACTCACGGCAGAGACGCCTGTGCCACAGCAAGTGCCACACAGGTCTTCCTCGCGTGGATTGCGCAAGGCTTGGACTTTAAGGCCACTTCCAGAACTGCCCAGTGCCGTGAGCTTTGTTTTGGCTTCGGTGTGTCAATTGGGCATTGGCTCAGGATGTGGCCGATCCCCCCACACTGAATAAGACAGCAGCACACCCCATATTTTGCCCGAGATCTTGGCTGGTTCACTGGTTCCAGGCTTTTTCACCTGTGAAGCTCGCTACAAGCTGCCATGGTGATGCAAAGAACCCCTGAACATGTCAAACACCTTGTGGTGCTGCGATGGTGGATGCGACCTGCATTTCTGGGGTGTGACGTAAACAAGAAAACTCTTCGGACGCGGGGGTGTTGAGGGATGGGGAGAATTTGCAGGTGTTGATGACCTCAAACATGATCAAAACCATGGTGGGTATAATGTTCCTGAAAGAGAAAAGTTCTTCTCCAGAAGTTGACCTGTGTCCCCTCATCTCTCTCGTAAGCCAGGCAATGGGCCCGATGTAAGCCAAGCAGCTAGCACGGTTGTAGGTCCGGTTGTCTAGTTATGAAGGAAATTCCCGGTGCTCACGTAGCAAACTGGGTCTCACCAAGTGGACAAGTGGACCCGACCTCTTCGCTCGACACTCTACGCCATCTTGGCTCCCTCTCCGTCAAGGTCCGCAACGCCGAAGCCCAAGCCGCGGCCGCGGCCGTCGCGCCCTCGCCTTCACTGCTGGAGAGCTGAGCTGCAGACGCCGCGCGTGGACCCGGCGACTTGGAATTGAGTGTAGTGTAGGAGTTTCTGGCTCCTAGTAGCGATGGCTTCCAACGTAAAAGCGATGGCCTCCACCTATATAGTAGCTTCTTACTATAGTAGCGATGCCCTTTGTTCCTAGTAGCTTCTTGCTACCAGTAGCGATGGCCTCCAATGTAATAGCGACGGCCTCCACCTAGTAGTTTCTTGCTCTTAGTAGCGATGTCCTTTGTTCCTAGTAGCTTCTGGCTACTAGTAGCGATGGCCTCCAACCTAATAGCAATGGCCTCCACCT